>CM060447.1:164820765-165344841 GCA_030545235.1 Helianthus tuberosus
ATTATCATTTCATGTTTCTAAATATTACTCACAAACATAGCAAGAACAAAATAAAGAAGATGCTAATTTAACAGCTTAACTTACACAACTCTGAGTTCAACACATTGACTTATTTCATTGGCTATTATATCATGTAATATGTTCTGGTTAAGTGGCTTTATAATAAACAAGAGCATCATTTCCAAAACCAAGGTACCACAACAACAACTCAGTTGTAACAAATGCTCAGTTGTAACAACTGATGAACATGCAAACATACACATACTGTCTCTGTAATCTTCCGAGTTTACAAATGCTTATAGATATAGACCCTCCAATATCCATATACAGCTAGTTTATGACAAAACCCCAACTTTAAAACAAATATTAAAACTTGTATCAAAACCCAACCACTAAATTTTCTTCAAAATTAGGGTTTTTGGAAACTCTTTTTAATTTCATGAAAGAAGTAGTAAAAATATCGACACATCCCTCTTCTGCATCTGAAAAACAAAGAACAACATCAAACATCATATTTATGATATTGAAGCCAAGAATTCATGAAATCGGAAAAATAAATGATTCTACCGCTGACTGTTCTTACCCCGTTGCCGGAGAAAGCTTGTTTAAGCCCTAGATTACCGAAATCTCCACTAACCAAACCCTAGTTTTACTGAAATCAAGCATGCAGTCATGAATCTGAACCAAAATCTCATCAATCTAGACATCACTCCTGAACAGCTCCACCATCGTACCACATCTACCATAGTCGCTACCAGTTCTATGTGATAACCGACGGTTACACCTCTGCCTGAGAAAGTACTTCTGCTGCCTGAGATATGAAAAACTGAAAGATCACATACCTTTCCATCTTATGAACCATTAGTGTCGATGGAGATAAAGGTATCGTTAACAGGAACAAGTTCAACATCATCTCTGTGTGAAACTGAGTTGGAACTCAATCGATCTGGGAGAAACCCTAGATCTGAGCGAATCCAGTCAAATTGAAGATTTTTAGAGGTGAAACTAATTCAATATTGTGTCGTATAGAGAGATGTGGTTTCATTGAGAAAGGCATATCTTCAATCGCCAAGAGAAACCCTAGATCTCCTTTTGAATCGCCTGGAGAGAAAGCAGGTCAATGGGGGCGGATAAAATGTAATGAGAAACCCTAATATTGATTTGTGTACCCCGTGTTTTTTTGAGTGAGGGTATTATTGGAAAGTTAATTCAATTTTGATAAACATGTGCTTTAAACACTTGTACATCATGCATTAAAGGTATTTTAAGGGAAGTGGCAAATTACCTTAAGTAGTCCCATGGATATGCTTATATATATATATATATATAAGTTATTGTATGTCTTGTTTCAATACTTTAACTTTAATCATGTTGAATTTGTTTAAGAGAAATAGTACTATTAAAAATAGTACTAATGAGGAATATGATATACCTCAAGACCTTGATCTACTTAATAAGTGGACTATCCCTCATATAAATCCTAGAGTTATATACCAAATTGGAAGTTTTGATAATTTAATAAACAAACATGTGGTTAAAACCACTGAAGAATCAGTTTCTATAAAAGATGAAGAAATGATAATAAAATCGTTAAATATGTCTGACATAAACAGACATAAAAAGGATTATAATTTTATGCATATTGGTTTAGTTCAAGTTGCTTTTAAACCTTTAACATTAAAAGGTTTACCAGAAAGTTTTATAGCTGTGTTACGAGATGCTCGTAACCTAAACTGGAAACAATCATTGATGGGTGTATATATATATATATATATTAAATTAATTTTTGAGTCCCTATGTTTTAGTGGTTTTAACCACTTGAGTCCAAAATAAAAAAAGTTTAACGCCCTTAGTCCCTAATTGTTCATTTTATAACGTTTTGAGTCCTTGTGTTTTAGTGTTTTTAACTATTTAAGTCTAAAATAAAAGTATAAGTGTTAAAAAGTTGGACTCAAAATATTATAAAATGAGTGGTTAGGGACCCAGAGCGTTAGACTTTTTGATTTTGGACTCAAGTGGTTAAAACCACTAAAATACAAGGACACAAAAAGTAATTTACTCATATACAGCTCTCTCTCTCTCTCTCTCTATATATATATATATATATATATATATATATATATATATATATATATATATATGGTGGGGTTGTAAAGTGAAAAGTAGTGTATTTATGAACTGAGTGAACAAATCCTAACGATTGATTTACATCATCAAATCGTAAAATACCTAGTGTATTTTCATCATCAAATCCTGGCCATTGATTTACACTTGTGTATTGATAATCAAATGCTAGGATTAGTTCACTAGTGTTCACAATCAATAGGGTTGTTCACTAATGAACCTAACCCTATATATATATATATATATAGGGTGACTTTCTAGAGTGAACACTAGTGTATTTGTGAATTGAGTGAATAAATCCTGACCATTGATTTCATCAAATTGAAAAATACACTAGTGTATTTTCATCATCAAATCTTAGCCACTGATTTACACTTGTGTATTGATAATCAAGGGCTAAGATTAGTTCATTAGTGTTCTGATATGCACCAAATGCAACATATAAATTTTATCAAACATGGTATAAAATGAACCCTTTTATATACTAATGTTGGAAAAAGTGTGTTTCTTTGTATACTTTTGATTTTCAGGATTAAAAGAGCTTAAATGTGCAAAAGGAACAAATTAACGGCAAAAACCAAGATAAATACAAAAGAAGAGAAGTTGACACTTCATACCGACCCTCTAAGCTTCACCCCAAGACCAAAACCTAAAAATCGGTAGACAAGCACGGGGACGTGCCCCACTCCAGATTACATGAGTAAAAAGACACACAGAAGAAGACAAGAGACACGGGGCTGTGTCCCCTGGACATGGGCCGTGGTCAACTCCCAGATATGCTAAATCTCCAATAGTACAACAATTACAAGGCCACGGGGCCGTGCCGTTGACACACGGTGCCGTGTGAGCATACGGATTGACACAGCTCATTAAATGGAGACATAGAAGAAGGAAACACGGGGTCGTGCCCTCCGGGCACGAGGCCGTGTGAGGAGTCTGTTTCCAGCTATAAATAGGGTGCTTAGTTTAATTGCAATCTATCCCATGGCAAACCACTTCTCTCACACCCGCCACCATTCCACCACCACAATACCACCATCATCCACCATATTCCTTCATCATCCATCCTTAGAGTGTGTGTAGTAGTCTTAGGATCCAAGATTGATCGTAAAAGTTTTTGTCAAACAACGGTCATGCTTGGCTAATCTCTTACATCACTTGGTGAAGATAAGCCTTTATGTATTACTTTTGATTTCCTAGTTTTGGTTAACTTTTTTAAATGGGTAGGTATTAATGACTTTAATAACTAGTTTTTTATATTGAATGTGAACTTTATTCTATCATCTCTTCATGTTTAGTTAATTCACTCATTCGTGTCTTTACGGTCTATATAAAGTGTGTTAAGTGCCTGGAAGGGGGTTAGAAGGGTGGTTTGGGTAAAGTTCTTGTGTATAGATCCTTTGAGGACTTGATTCAATCTTATTAGGACTTCCTTTGAGGCAGATAACATTAAATCGGGGGAAGTAAGAACGACTTGAATCCCTTATAAATAAACTACTATTAAAACTTTAAACCGACCTTGCGGGACTGTATCACTGCTGACTCAGACCAATATGGTCGAGGGTAGCGCTGCCTCTAAAAGAGGGACATGCCACATTTTGCATTAATAACTTACTTAATTATCTTTCAATATTCCGGCCTTGCGGGACTGTATCCCTGCTGACTCAGACCAATATGGTTGAGGGTAGCATTGCCTCCAAAAGAGGGACATGCCACTATAACTAAGATAATCTCCTAAAAAACTCAAAGTGCTAAATCATCAAAGGATACGTAAAAGATAAGTCGGAACCAAGTGATTCTATCTTGTCTATTTGTTTCTTTGGTTATTTTAGTTGCTTCCTTTATTTTATTTAATAAAGACCTTTTTCTCAAAATTTGGTTAGATTAGACGTTGACGATATTCTGGTATGAGAAGCGCATGTGTCCTTGGACGACCTCGGTATCTTACCACCACTATACTACGCCAACGATGGGTGCACTTACCCTAGCGTGTTGTAGAGAGTGATAGTGTTATATCTTGTTTTATAAATTTAAAGCTTGATAAACGAGTAAAAGTACTTAAAGAATATTAAAAATATACCACGCTCGCATCACGTCAAGTTTTTGGCGCCGTTGCCGGGGACATAAGGATTTTAAGAAAGTTTAAAATCGATGGCTTAATCATTTTTATCTTCTTTATTTCTTTTTAAGTTTTTCTTCTTTTTCTACATTTTTTATACTTTCTGCAAATGTCGCACGTGGTCGTGCTGATCATACACGGGGCCGTGCCTAATCCCCACTAACATAAAAACTGTGTTCTGCCAGATAGAAGCTGCAGCACAGTGCCATGTGACAATCGCACAGGGTTGTTTCCATCAAACAGTTTCTTGGAAACAGTACTGTTTCATCCCGACGGTCAAAGCCTCGTCCAGCAAATATGGATGTTAACGATTGTTTTTACCCCCGCCACTCCTACGATGAATGGTGCCAACTATGTGGTGGATTTCATCAAGATTTAAAATGTCCCATTCTAAATTTTGTTCCTCACTACATAGACCCATCGATTTCCGGTGACGATCACCTTAAAATGGGCGGGAGTAAAAATAATAACTACCATCCACCTGAATGCCATCAATCCTCTTTTTAAACGGACATAACTTCTGAATATCTATGTCAAATAGAAAAGAGAATTCTCCAAAAACTCAAAGAAATAAAATCCATGATGAAGGCACGATATCCATCTATGGATAATAAAGAAGGAGAAGAATCGATGGAAACACATTCAGGGACGGCAAACACCAAACCCGCGCCAGCGACTTTATAGACCAGAGTGAGTCGACTCACACCTTCTTTAACAAGAGTCTGGATAAGGAAAATAAAGGTTGGTTCCGCCCACCTATTCGTAGTTTAGGTTTATTCCTTTCCAATAAACTCTTGTGTTTTCGTATCCCGCACAAGAGCCTAAGGTTCGTACGACACTTCGGTGTTGTCCCGACCAGTAAAGAACCTCCTGATAATAAAGTAATCCTTAAAAACTAAACAAAACTTCATAATCCCTAAAAAAACACGGGGCCGTGCTCATCACACACATGGTCGTGCCTCATCTACTCTCCACAATTGGGGCATGTTAGATAAACACGGGGTCGTGCCTTCCGTACTAATCCAACACGGGGCTGTGTCTCCCTTGACATGGACCATGCTCACTAACGGACAACATTCTCTGACTCATTACAGGCGACACGGGGTCGTGCCTCCCAGACACAGGGTCGTGTTAACGTGCTGTCACTTTCTATAAAGTCAGCGTTGAGCAGAATGTTTGGACCCATTCCTAAGACCAAGATCCTTCCAGATGTCACACACATACCCAAAAAGTTATATTCTTAAAAAGGATTCCTTAAACCTTGTCTTTGTCACTTTTAGTCATGTTCTTTTTCTTCAACCTCCAACAACCTCCATTGAAGCTTGAAGCTTTAAAGCTTCAATTGTGGGATGAATAACATGATTTTTAGCCCAAACTTTTGCAAAACTACTATTTTGTAACATTATTTTAAGTTATTTACGTCTAGAAATGTAAAAAAACCAAAAGTTTTTAACTTAAAATAAGAGGTCTTGGGCTGAAATATCAAGGCTGTTGGAGCAGCACGGGGACGTGCCCTACATGCATGGGGCAGTGTGACTTGTCTGCAAGTCCAAACTTTAATGGTTTGTCTTTTTTAAACTAGCATGTCGAGCCAACAGAGTGGTACTTCGTCAACAAGCTCACGCAACAACCGAAGAGGAAGAAGGCTCTCACGCGAGGCCACCCCCGTCTGATACGATGGTGGAGGTAGACCGTGTGAACTACCTCACACTAGCCTTGGAGAGTAGCTTTAGGGAAATCAACCTTCTTCACCAAAGGTTTAATATTTTGGTGGTACCCTTATGGATCAGTTCCTTCCACCAGTTAATTGAAACCTCGCTCATGAGGTTGTTAACCGTACCGGGGGGGATGAGATACCCACAGAACCTCCCGTTGGCGCCTTTTTTGAGCTTCCGGTAGCCGCCGCTCCACTCCCACAAGAGGACATTGATGATGAGCCCTTCATCTTCCTACCAAGGGAGATTGAGGAGATGCTCAATGATCTTTGAAGGGGCACACCCGAAAATAGCTCAAAGCCCTTGCTAACCGGAAACTAATTTCGGGTTTTTGTTGATCCTTTATTGTTTTATTTAGGGAAGAGCTATTTGGGTTTAAATCTTTAGGTGGTATGTACTAAAATCTATCTATTAAAAATCTAGCTTGTATTTTTATTTTTATCCTTTTTAGTTGTAACAGGATGATGAATGGTTTTAATGGAATGGTATTTGGTGTTTTAAACTTGTGGAATGGTGTGGAAAGATGAAATGACGTTGAAACAGAGCCCCATGCACATAAATAGAAGTCCCCCGACTCAAAATCTTCATTACAGTAAGTACAGCATGGGGCCGTGTAAGGTAAGCACGCCCATGTGCCTCTATTCTATAGAAAATAATTTTGCTTCTGAACCTGTCACACGGGGTCGAGTCTCTTAGGCTCGCCCCCGTGCCCGTCTTCTGAAAAAATTTCAATACTGGCGCTTTTTACATGGGGTCGTGTCTACCTGACACGTCCCCGTGTCTGCCTACCGAAAATTTTCATAGAAAACCATGATACTGGCACTCTTTACACGGGGTCGTGCCCATTAAACACGCCCCCGTGTCCAGTATCTAATTTTTGATTAATTGTTGTTTTTAACCCACATTTACACATTTAATCATCTTTAACCCATTTTGGACACATTGAGGACAATGTGTAATTTAAGTGGGTTGGGGGGGGGGGGGACTTGCATTCGTTTGTCCTAAAACAAGCCTTACACAAAACTCTACTTGGAACCACTAAAACACCCAAAATCTTTTTCAAAAATTTTATTTATTTTGTCTAGTTTTTAGTTTAAGTTAGAAAACCAAGTTCTAAAAATTATGTTTTAAAAGTTTACAACCGATAGCGCCGTGATAAAAAGAACCGTATAAAAAATTTATAAAAAGACATGACAATCTTTTTAAAATTTGATTGTATATATATTTTCACACTTTTTACCTTTTTCCCACACATTGTGAGTTTTGCGCCTTTCCGAGCATTCAATATCACATCTTTACTAAATTCTCACTTTTTTATTTCTTTTGTGAATAGCCTATATGGTTCTTACAAATCTAGAACTTGAGAAGATAATACATTCCCGGTCCTTACCGTCTAATCCAAGTAACTAAATGAGGCATTAGGACTATGAACCCCTTTTTTCATTTCAACCTTGTTTTCTTCTTTTTATCTCCCCACCAAAACAAAAATCCCTTAGTTAAACCCTTCGAGCCTAAAACCTTTCCTTTCAACACCTGCAAAATACAAATTTTGCAACAATCACCCACCACCCTAAACTTTTTTATTTTTTCACCTTTATTTTAGTAAAATTTCGATTCTTTTGAAATATTTAAAATTGTGACTTAGTTCCCTTGTGAATACTTTATTCATTCATATATGTATATATATATATATATATATCTTGTTGCACGAAATAAAATAAGCAAAATTATTGCTTATACCTAAGTCACAAACAAATAAATTTAAAAAAAAAACCGACATTTTACGCCTTTAGCCATTTTTCAAATAAAAATATCCTACCCTTAGTCAAAACCTACAATTTTTAAAGTCCTCTTGATACTTACAAAGATTATGACAAAAATGAGGAGGTTTGATTACTTGTCAAGCATATGGTAGGAATAAGTTCCATACCGGGACCGAGAGTTTCACTTATATATCTTCGGCCGAGTGTTGAGTGATCACTTGTTAGGTGTGTGATTTTGTATATAGCTTAATGAAATTTTAAAAGGGAATGTTGTGCCTAAAAATATATATTTTTCTTAAAAAAGAGTTCTAAATAAGTCATGTCGAATAGGATTGTAAATAAAATAAAAACAAGAATAAAAAGAACTTGGATTCCCGACACTCTAAAACAAGACCCGAAAACTTCTTCTCTACTTATTCCATTTAGGTGTGTAAGCAATATTAAAGAGTTTTTATTTAGAACAAGCAAAGATTCAAGTGTGGGGGTATTTGATATGCATCAAATGCAACATATAAATTATTTCAAATAAGGTATAAAATCAACCCTTTTATGTACTAATGTTGGAAAAAATGCGTTTCTTTGTATATTTTTTATTTTCAGGATTAAAAGAGCTTAAATGTGCAAACTGAACAAATTAACGGAAAAAACCAACATAAATACAAATGAAAAAAAGTTGACACTTCATACCGACCCTCTGAGATTCACCCCAAGATAAAAAAAACAAATCAGAAGACAAGTACGGGGTCGTGCCACAAAGGCATGGGCCCGTGCCCCACTCCAGATTGTAACATTTGCTAAATTTCAACTGTTGTATACTTGTGATTGTTTCTGTGTTTAATAGAATTATATATTTTATTTACGAAATACGAAATTGTATGATCGAGCGAAACGATATTCATGACATTTCCGGAACAAAATCCAAGTTACATATTCCTTAATACACTTCATATAGCTTAAATAACAAGTTAGAAGCGTTAAAAATGACAAACAAGCGATAATACAAGTCCGGGGGCCAAACCTGCCAAAAAGTAAAAAAAATTGGTCAGAAGGCCTTACGGACCATAAGATATATTTCCATACGGTCCGTATGGGGTGCCTAGATGCAAATTTTTGCCTTAATCACCCAGTTTGGCCACCTATCTTCTATTGTTGCTACCTAACACGAATTTTGCCACATTCCACGTGGTTAGGACACTAATCAACATCCTAACACCTCATGAAACACTTGTCATCACCTCCTTGATCCCCCATCACTATATAAAGGCTTGAATTCTTGAGTTTCAAGCACACCATTCTTTTCTTTCTTACAAAATCACTCTCTTGGAGCTTGCTTCTGCTTTGAGGCCTCCATTCCACAGTTCTAATCCTTCTTCCAAACACAATTAAGTGTTTCTCCTAGTCTATTTCATTTATTTGGTTAGTTATGAGCCAAAAGTCAAGAAAATTGACTTTTGCTTTGACTTTCGGTTCTGACCATTCTGGTCAAGTCAAAGTTCAAAATGAACTTTGCTACGTAATCATAATATTGAAGGTGATAATTCCTTGCGATTACACCTCCTGATCATCACATTTAGTAGGCGAAATCACGAGTCAAACTTTTACGAAATAAAAGTCAAATATGCATAAAAATGCATTTTACAACGAATGAGTTTTCAAGTATTAAAAATTAAAGTTTTGACACCAAATCAGTTTTATAAACATTATTAGATACGTTTTAACATGTCTAGCTCGTCATTTCTAGTTTAGTGCTTATTCCTTAGTCGAAAGTCGAGCGGTTTGACTTCTGCTTTGACTTTTGAATCTGACCCATTTGGTCAACCTTAGGATCCGACCAAGCCCATTTATATAACCATAGTAATATAGGGAACAACCCTCTCAGGTTATTCCTTGTGGTCATGTCGTATGGTTAGTCAAACGACGAGCCAACTTCAAATATTTTTAAAAGGTCAAAATACCCTTTTTGCTTAATTTTTTTAAACCTATATGAGCAGTATTTTTGACATATAAACTGATAATACAACATTAATAAACATCTATTGACATATCGTACTCGCTATAGGACTAATTCGACCACCAGGACCCGTAGTTATGCATATGACCTTCTAAAGTGGCGAAAACCCCTTTAACAAGTCGTAACGGGTCAAAACACCTATAGACACTTTCCAATCAGAATGTAAGGTATTATGAACAATAGTATACAAGATCCTTTACTCGTTTGGTTAATAAACCTCATTCTATTTGTTCTTCCTTTTAAGCCACGATACACACTAACCTTATAATTATCCAACATAATTAGGAAACACTTGAGCTTTGCATACACAATTGAACAAGACATCTACGCAACCCGTGAGTACATAGTTCCCCTCTTTTACGTTTGCTAAATGTTTTGGGGTGATTCATATGTGCTAAACTATTTTCAAGATTTCAAAACAATGCCTATGGTATATATGTATATATAACAATATACTTTTCAAGAATGTGTGAAACTTGGTGGTGCGTTATCCATAACACGAGTATGTTCATTAACTTTGGCCAAGCCGACCGGTAGTATGTTATGGTACCATAGGATTGACAATCCTGTTTCCAAATTTCCCCGGGCTTGTGGGGATGTTAGGGGAATGACAGAAATTGTGAAACATAATTTGATAAACCCTTTAGTGGTTTATTAGTCGAGTCAGAACAGGCTTGAATATATTCACCACATGACCACACTTGTTTACAGAAAGACAATTAAAACAAAGACGATTGGTTTATACAAAACAAGGACGATTGGTTTATACATAACACGGACGCTTGGTTTATACAAAACAAGGACAATTGGTTTACACAATACAAAAACGATTGGTTTAGACAAGTCACAAATGGTTTACAATTAAAGATATATAAACCACAGAAAGTTTTCTTTTTAAATCGATTTCTTACACGGTTTTACAAAAGAAACAATTTTCTTAATATTCATGGCTACAAGGTTTCTTACTTATACCAACTTTTATAGTTAGTTAAACATATTGCAATACCAAACACATCTAATACAAGTTTGGTTACAAGGTTTTCACTCATCGACTCTCATAGTTGGACAAGGCATTGCAATACAAATACAAAGCCATGAATTTGAATTACAAAACCTATGTTACTCACCAGCATTCATTATTGACTTCATTTTCACATATGTTTCAGGTGCTAATGTGTGACGATTATGAAAGCATGCTACACGTAGGATTCAGACTCGACCCTTAGCTTGCATAAAATAAAATAATTGTTGTGTTTTGTTTTGAATTCCCAAAGACAATGTAATTATTAATTCAACAAAACAAAACTTTAAATACCATGTGTATGAAAGAATTTGTAACTTGACCCCCCGATGTTTCCGTCGCGGGTTGTTTTTATTCGCGGTCGGGGTGTTACACAGATTCCATGAAGAAAAAGACAAACAAAAGCAGTCAAGAGACACGGGGCCGTGTCCCATGGACACAGGCCGTGATCAACTCTTAGATATGGAAAATCTCCAATAGTACAACAAGTACAAGGCCACGGGGCCGCATCGTTAGCCCACGGGGTCGTGTGAGCATACGGATTGACACAACTCATTAAATGAAGACATAGAAGAAGGAGACACGAGGCCTTCACCTGTTGTATCTCACTCTAGCATCTCAAGACTTTTCTTCTATACCATCAAACATCTCCAATGCGATAGTGCTCCTAAATATGGAAACTAATAAAAGTAAAACGATATCTAGTATCTCCTGTCGATCAAATTGATTTGTATTATATAATCTGAAGACCACATAATCAATACAAATATTTATTAGGAGGTCGAATAAAGAAAGACTTCCCGAACTTTGATATATACTCTTATTTTCAAGATTCAATCAACAATCTTAGTTGTTAGATCACCTGAATACCGATAGAAGTTTTGTTTTATATTATTTTTACTAGGTTAGAAGCCGATGTATATATTACACTGGTTGAATAAATAAATTATTAAATACTAAAGTTTTAGAAATTACAAGAGAAATGCTTAAATATGAAAATCGAGAAAAACAAAGGTGAAATAAAAGAAGGGTGTTAATAATAACACATGGTAAAATCTTGTTTTAACATGGTGTATAAATGACGTATAAGGTTATACGACCAGTATAGAATAAGATAAATTGAAAAAGGTTGTGGGCGTAGCCTTTGTCAGTTTATCTTATTCTATACGGGCCATATAACCTTATACGGCCTGTATACACCATGTAAAAATAAACTTTGGTCGTATACAACGTATACGATAGTTTTATACAGGCGGTATAAGGTTATACAGCCCGTATACATCGGATTTCCTTTTTATTTTTTTTGGAGTTAATAATCACACATTAGGTTTTCGATTTCCTACTTTTTAATATTCACAAAATTCGATTTCCGATGGAAACAGTGGCTATGGAAACAGTGGCTATGGAAAGAAGACTATTAGAGATAACTAGCCACTCTCATCTTTCACCAACAATATCCAAATAGTCTATGTTCAACACCAAATCTCATTTGACCAACAATCAAGATGGTGGACCGCAACACCCGGGTTCCACCAATTTCCCTTGCGCCGACTGACAAAAGGCGACTTTTAACTAACAAGGAAATCTGGTTTCAGTTTTCTTTTTACTTTGAAACAAATCTCATTTCATCAAAGAGAAAGAGAACGCAGACAAACGACCAGTTGATAAACATAAAGCAAGCATGGAAGACTCAATAGTAGCAGTTGAATCATTATTATTGTACAGTTTCAACCCGTTCAACAATCAACAAGCATGAAAGACTCAATAGCAGCAGTTGAATCATTATTATTGTACAGTTTCAACCGTTCAACAATCAACAAGTATGGAAGACTCAATAGCAGCAGTTAAATCATTATTATTGTACAGTTTCAACCGTTCATTAACAAACAAGCATGGAATACTCAATAGCAGTAGTTGAATCATTATTAATGTACATTTTCAACCCGTTCAACAATCAACAAGCATGGAAGACTCAATAGCAGCAATTGAATCACTATTGTTGTACAGTTTCAACCGTTCAACAATCAACAGGCATGGAAGACTCAATAGCAGCAGTTGAATCATTATTATTGTACAGTTTCAACCGTTCATCAATCAACAATAGCAGTAGTTCAATCATTATTGTTGTACAGTTTCAACCGTTCATCAATCAACAAGCATGGAAGACTCAATAGAAGCAGTTGAATCATTATTATTGTACATAACATTCTCCCAAACAAACCTTCATTGTCACCCAAATTCTTAACAGACCCAAAAAAACTTTTACAAGGAACGTATAACTCGATATCAGAACATCGTTTGAGTAAGAATCTAGGCTTAAGGAGACCATACTCGACAAGGTGGTGGTTTTGGAGGGAAGAAATTCACAGTTACGAGATTTTAGTTTAAGGATGCATTCTACGGTAAACGATGGGCCTTCTCCAACAGTTCTCGATATCAGAACATTGTTGATAAACACAAGACACATGAGTTCGTGGATTTAGGTTGGCTATCATCTCTAGTCAGTCATTATTCCAAACTACAACACACGAATATGTGGTTCCCAATTTGTAAGATATCATAACAAAGCCCCTGTGTTTACATGCAGTGTATCGTGTTCTAATATCACAATATTGGTGTAATATTAACTAACTCAAACAAAGTTCATAGTTCTAAATCCTTAACGTTATTGCGTTTTCGTCAATTGCACATCTACTAATTAAAAAAAAATTAGTTAATTGTATAAGGGTTGTATAACGTTATACGACCCGTATACAAGACATAAAACAGTGCTCGTATATTGAGTATACGAGCGAATAAAAAATTAATGAAGGTTGTATACGACCCGTATAACTTTATACGGGCCGTATACAGTTTTGCAATTAGTCAGCTATCATTACTTCTTAATGAACTCGAATTCAGGAAATGATGAGGAATGTAAAGAGAAACGTTGGGATTCAAGGGTTTAGACGCCATGTCGCGTGGGGATGGGTACAGAAAATACAAGACGCAAGAATTCGTGCATTTAGACCAAGAAAATCGTTGATAAATACAAGATGCAAGAACTCGTGGATTTCGACCTAGAAAACTTTTACAAGGAACGTATAAATCGATATCAGAACATTGTTTAAGCAAGAATCTTGGCTCAAGGATACCATACGCGACAAGGTGGTGGTTTTGGAGGGAAGAGATTTACAGTTACAAATGCAAAAGCTGCTATCAAGATTAAGGATGCATTCCACGATAAACATGAAGCAAGAGATAAAGGCGATTGTACGTTTGGGTTACCAGAGCATACAGTTTTTTATACGGACGTGAAAGTACATTTAAATGGTGTTCAAAACTCCACTCCACTCTCATACTTCTGAACCGCCGCGATCTTCCCCTCGAGTTCTTCGTTTCTTTTCTTCAAATTTTCAACCTCAGTTTCCAACATAACACGCCTCATTTCATCTTTTTTTACTATTTTCTTCGATTTCAACAAACTTTTCAACAACCAGTTAGCGATACACAAATTTATCCCTAACAGAAACCCTAGATAATCAGTAAGCAAATACACAAAATTAGGCTTAACAGATATGGATATGATAATAACTACAAAGGCGGCAGAGGACCGGGTAACTACCACCCACAACGGTTCTCCAATTCCAAATCAGCGTTGTTTATCACCATGTGTGAGCATTGGAAGCCCGACAAACAGTCTTACAATTAGTCAGCAGTCATTACTTCTAAACGAACTCGAATTCAGGAAATGATGAGGAATGTAAGGAGAAGCGTTGGGATTCAAGGGTTTAGATGCCATGTCGCGCGAGGATGGGTACAGAAACCACCAAGGGGATAATGGATATTATATAAATACCAAAAGCTTCAGCCATGACAGTTTGTTTTCCGGCAGAAGATTGTTGATTTTCCAGTGGAAGAAGGTGAAGTGTGTGTGTGGATGGGTGGGTATATATGTGTAACAAAAGGGGGTTGAGTTGTTTCATGGTTCATGGACATTAATTTGGAATAATGGATATGGTAATGAATCTATTTCTGCATATGATCATGTTTACTGAGCCTAATGGATATGGTAACTACCACCCACACCAGTTCTCCAATTCCAGACCTGCGTTGTTTATCACCCGGTGTGAGCATTGGAAGAATCTCATTTCGTATTTTCTCCTTTTCTAGTTCTCGAAGAATCTCGTTCCGTATTTTCTCCTTTTCTAGTACCCGAAGAATCTCGTTCTGTATTCTCTCCTTTTCTAGTTCTCAAAGAATCTAGTTCCGTATATAGATGTCAATGATAGATGTCAATCAAAGTTACACAAGGCAATTAAACCTTACAAACACCATCTAAAAACTTATATAATATGTTTTATATATTAAACATAAAATAAGTAAAATATATGCCTCCATTCATAAGATGATAACTTTCACCAAGGTGTTTATAATAAAACTTCAAGCATTCTGAACCCTAGCTACAAACAACCCAACAAACCCTAGCTAGAAACGGTTCCTATAAACCAAGTTATACGTGATGAATCCTCTGTTAATCAATTTATTCCCCCCGATTTCCGCTCTTTTAGCACGTTCCGACGTAAAGTTCACCATTACCTGCTCGCATGAACACGATGGACTCACCAGCAATAAGCTTTTTTGGGTTCGCGAAAGTACTCCATCTGGTAGTTAACAGACGAACATCGGCAGGGTTCTGGCGACAACCCACACGACATACATCGGTAGTGAGTTGGGAAAACTTTTATTAGGAATGTATAACTCCATATCAGAACATCCTTGATAAATACAAGACGTAAGAATTCGTGGATTTAGGTTGGCTATGATCTCTATTCGGTTATCTTTCCAAACTGCAACCCACAAATATGTGACCAACAAACTCCGGATACTGAAAACCTTCACCAATCATACTCTTAGTACTCTCACAACCCACCTTCGTCACCACCCAACAAACTCTAGATACTAAAAACGCTATCTAAAGAATTACTAAAACTTATTAAACGGTTATTCGGTTTTACACAAAAAAATAAAAATTATACGGGTCGTATAACATTATACGGCTCGTATACAACTTAAAGACCCAAAACCTCACAAAATAAACACATATTGCTCGTATACAATTGTATACGACTTGTATAATGTTATACGACCAGTATACATGTAAAACAAAAAAAAAAACATTCCACAGCATTTATTCTGTGCAAAACCATTCTATACGGGTTGTATAAGTTTATACGATCCGTATACACTATGGATGTGAAAACAAGATTATATGGGTGTGTGTATAGAAGAAGCCTAAAAGAATGGTGAAAATAAGAGAAACGAAAAAAACATAATGTTGGACTCGTAGAGTGATCATGACATGTGTCACTCATAAATACTTATATATTAAGTATTGGTTAGTTATTATTATTATTGTTATTAAAACAAACTCTCTTTTGTAGAAACATTTTTTACATCAAAGTTATATTATTATTTTTTTTTGTCGTATATCAACTTGAATTTAATATAGGTTCTTTATGTTAATATAAAATAAAATTTATATCACTGAAATGAGTCGAGCTCAAGCTTACAAGACTCGAGTTTGGCTTAACTCGATAACATCCTTAAATAAAAGGCATTCTGGCTTGAAGTCCATGTTCAAATCTCCTAGGCTTTTCCTCATTATTTTTCAAGTTTATAATTTTACAAAACTCATCAAATCGGCCATTAAGTTATTGGAATTCACAGATCAATCAACTTTACATATATGCATAACTTAGGCTTTAACTAGATTTACACGATAGGAACGCATGACGGTGATGGTTAACATTCACTGTCTGGAAGTGTGTTAGAATCAAGTCAAGTATAGGTTTTTATCATAAATTCTTATGTGATTCATCAAGCATTCACTTCGCAAGGTTTGATGTGGCTTACTCGCTCTAACCAGTTTTCTTTAACGGCTACATTATTCAGCACTAGCAAGGAGCTAGAAATAAAATACAAGAGAGAAGAGATTACATAAAATGAAATTTAGACCATTGAAACTACGCCAATGATGAAAGTTTGGACTTTGGATCGGTCACTAAACCCTCATCAATCTAGTTAAATATACTATTGGAACTTACCGATGAAGTTATTTTGTGTTTAGATGTACTCCAATACATTCAGGAAACGTCTTATAATTCGAATTATAATGATATGCTAAAAACAAAAGCTTTTGCAAAGACGGGTTGTTTTACAAATGCTTTTGCCCATCTTGTAATTAAATGATTTTTTCCCATCTTGTGCTATTCTTGGTTTTCTGCTATTCAAAACATAAACTTAAAAGTGTGAAAATGACAAAAGCCGAATTTGCTGTCTAAGATAAACAAATTCACCCTCTCTAATTTTTGTTTATTTTTTTTCCTTCTTCTACTTTTTAAGGCTCACTTAACATGTTTAATTTTTTCTTTATATTGTATAACAATATTTAACAAAATATAAATAAAAAAGTTATGTTTTCTTTTCTTTTATTTCCCTGTATTTCCATATAAATTTGAATGAAACTCGAGTTGTAATATAAAATATTTTATAGCCTTGTAATACTATAATATACTTTACTTTGCATACAACCCGGTTTTTAATACTTCAATTTCACAATGTTTTTTTTTATTTTACTAATAATTGAGAAAAACTAAATTATATATTAAAAAATGTAAATAAAATTATAGAATGTGAATTCACCATCTCAAATACCGAATATAACTTGTGTCGTTTTCACACTTTCGAATTCGCTGTCCTGGAAAGCGGGGACCCAATAGTATTGTAACTAGAAAAATCTAACACATATGCAAAGCCATACATAAAACATCATTTTTTTAAAGCTCTAAATACATAGTTTACTAGATACATATTTTTACTCCATGTCATAATATATAAAGTAAGCGTAGAACTTTAATCTTGTATCTATTTATTCTAGTGAGATATCAAGCAATCCTTTAGGGATATCCTGCTAATCTTCTATGAACAAGCAAACAAAAATGGAAGTACGTTTAAACATATATATCCAAATCCAAAACTTAAATACGTCCCACTTGCGGTGTGCACATATATTGTATGTATGTGTGGGCGCTCGGAGAACAAAAGTGAAATTGCACTAATTTTAACATTAATTTACTTATTTTCTAAAAATAACGTTGAAAGCGACCGGCGGTTAATCATGCAACATGTGATGACATTGATAGCCGAAAGACGAAAGGTTACATGCACTAATCGGCCTTTGTCCCGATTGTTGAGTGTCATGTGCCTTATGTCCAAGACTTGATGCGAAACTACTATCGAGTCGGGGGTCTCCTTGGAAGCAGACTCTATATTCCTACAGTGTAGAGGTAAGGCTGGCTACATCTTACCCTTCTCAGACCATACATTAGATTTGCTATTGATGAGATTTACTGAGTATGATGATGCTGATGATCCAAAAGTTAAATAAACTTACAAACATGTCAATTTAAGGTTTGTAATTTATATATTTGTTTCAATCATGCATAATAATAATAATAAATTAATAATCATCCACTGGCTAGCTAAATAAAAATTTTGTACAATATGTAACACAGTACATAAAATATATATGAAGCCATATTGGCATTTTTTGTTATATGTGATGAAATAATAGATGTAATCCAGATGAAAGCGATAATATAAAAATATTCTTGTTTTTTTTTAAAATAAAACAAAGTGCAATTATGTAATTGGTATATGAATAAGGAATGGAGCAAGGTGGTCGGATGGCACGGGAGTGGGGGTGGGGTGGTGCAATAAATGAAAAAATATGCAGATGCTAAGGTGGTGTTTGTTGGTCGATCCATCGGTATCATGAACCTTTGGCTTCATGCATTTAATGCACCTTATAACCAGTCCAAAACTATTCTCTCTACTGATTTAACAACACTTTTTACCCTAACCCAAATCTTATTTTTAACGATCTGGAGGAACACAATGGCGTGGCTAAAGCTTCTAATGTTGCTATAGTAAGTACTGATACGTAACGAATCAAACTGATACCGACTGAGTTTTTCGCAATGTGGGCACTGGAACCCACTAATTTATCTGTATCCAAACTAATGTATGTGTAACTTTATAAAATAGTTTTCACATCTAATTTTAAACTTGCTAAGATTTAATGTGATAATTTTATCATCCATCATTTTTCTATTTTCGGTACCGACTACAAGTCTTAAATTTTGGATCCGTTGTCACACCAAAAGAAAGTTTAATGGGTTCCAAGTAGTTTCTCTTACCAGTACAAGTAGTTGGCACCGACGGGTGTAATTGCAAAATGCTATTTCTTTCAGAGTCAATCTTTTTCTCATAATATACTAATAATATAACGAAAGAAAGAATATGCTTTGATGTATACTTGTACACGTTTAGCTTGACATGGGCAGTTATTGATGTACAAAACGTGGTGGAATAATAATTAATTATATACTATAATTTTGTAACATTTGTGGGTTAAGGGAGTTGTACGTTATGCTATTTTGATTTAATGTGTTTTGTGATGTTGCACAAGGTCTGCTGTATGTACAAATCGTTGATGCACATCTGTTGCTACGTATACCTAACTATTTGATTTTTACTTTTAACTCCAAAACTTTGCATCTTTTGCAATTTAACATTACAACTATTTTACTTTCAACTTTGTCCTTTATACTTTTCATTTTTCGCAAAATTTTTGTTTTACGTTCCATTCTAAATTTTGCGAGTTAACACGACGCAACGAGCGTGTGTACGTGGTTAAACTTTTTTTACGTCGTCGCTGTTTTTTTCCCATTTCACAGGTTCATCGTAACGCGCGGGTCCTAGATCGACTTAGTTATTCTTTTATATGTTTTACATTTCAGTTTAATATCTTTTGACATTAAAACGCCGCAACTGCAGTGTCGCTGACATTAGTGTTGTCACACCCCAACCGATGACGGAAACATCGGGGCGCGGCACTGAGCGAAACAGATTGTCCGGGAGAAATCCATAACAACTAAATTACCAAATATTTAAATATTATGTCCCATACCATAACATACCACAGCAAATAGTTATTACAGACTAAATATCTCAAAGACAAACATCATGTTCCGACAACTCAAATTTCAAATAAATAAATTGTTTGTTTGTTTCTAGACTCTCTCCTACTTGATTCCACAAAAGCAAGAGCACAGCATCCTAACATCCTAAGCACCTGTCACATACGTCAAAATAAAGTCAATACACATAGTGTAAAGGTGAGCATACAAGTTTGATATAGCATAATAGAGTTCAAAATCGTTTACGCTTAACCAGCATGTATAACGTATAAAGTGAAACATGTAATTTATCGACAAAGATCCTATCAATACCAATGACTGCGAGTTGACTCGAGTAGCGAGTGCGCATCATATGTTCACCACTGTGAACACATGAAGTAATTGTCCTTAACAACCCCTGAGTGAACAGGTGCTGAGTCCAAATTATAGTACTATCGTTGCTAAGGCAGGTAGACAGCAATCAATGTGTTAACATAACAAACATGCATTCATCAAGTCACGTATAACATGCATTAGAGGTCAGCGTATAAATAGTGTTGCGTTGTGTGTTCGATGTGATTTAGAATAAGTAACGTATGTAACACCCAAAAGTGCATAAAGCAAAAAGGGATCGAGTATACTCACAGATAGCGTTTAACTTAATAAACATTGTCTTGGATTGAAGGAAGCGCTGGAGAGTTTAGCCTGAATAGTTAACGATAGCATAAACGATAAGCGGCGCGTAAAACGATGCAAGTGTACCAAGGATCGGATATCCGATCGGATGGCCAGTCGATCGGGTGGCAATCCGTTCGGATGGTCATCCGATCGGATGTCCATTCGATTGGATTGTCACCTCGTTAATTATATATAGAATCTAATTAATATATATAATGAGTTTGAGCTTAATTTATGCTTTTGTCGGTAACATTGGCGAAGCTTGACCCCCCGTTTTTTTCCGAAACCAGGGGGACGAAAACGTATATACCTAAAAAAATTATATACGAAGTTACTGTTCAATAACACTACGCATCAAAAAGTTCGGGGGAGGGGGGGGGGGGGTGGGGGGGCCCTTCCGCCCCTGGTCGGTAGGATATGCACTTTTGTTTTGTTGTGGGAATATCATTGTTCAAAATCTTGGGTCATAGTAGTTTGCTTCTTAAGATATTATATGGTATAATGAGATGTTGTTTTCCGGATATATTCCACATGCATCTGTCGACACTAAATTATTGGAAAACATGGTAAAGGAGAAAGTTATATAGATATATTTGTGTTTCTTGGCCATTCTAGGTAAATTTAAATAGTTGTTTATGTTAAACGAGTGAGTGTGTTAACTAACAAGTATACGAGTTGTGTTTAAATTCATGTGATTCACATAATTTATTATTCGTTAAAGAGGTAAAACTGGCCACGTTAAAAAATCATGTACTTTAATTACAAGCAAGCTAGAGCAATCAAAATAAGCATCTCAAATGAAGAATAAACGATTAGATTCTGATGTTTATTTGGGACATAAGTTCTAAATATTTTTAGTGTTACATGTATACGGCACATATAGAGTTATACGGGCCGTATAACTGATTGTTGCACAAAAAAAAATGTTAGAGAATATTTTTTGTCCTTGTATACGGATCGTATAATATTATACGGCCCGTATAGGATGTCACACGACCCATATAATATTATACGATTCAAACCTTATATAATGCTATACGACTCATATAATGTTATACAAATAGAATGTTATACGACCTAATAATTTCTCTATGTATACGAGCCATACAACATTATACGAGTCATATAACATTATACGACCCAATATTTTTCATGTTAAATTATTTTATACGGATCGTATAACGTTATACGGCCCGTATATAGGGTGTGAAATTAAGATTTTGGGTATGAAATTAAAAGAACCCTTTATATATTTACAAATGCCATGGAGGAGAATGGTGCCATGCAACAAATGCCATGAAGGGGAATAATGTCATACAATACAGACACTTCCACATTGGTCCAACCAAATTACGATTTTTCCCGTATAAATTTACAGTTTTGCCATTGTTTTTGTTTTTTTCTTCTCCTAACCAAATTATGATTTTGCCCTTAGCTCAAATTTATAGTTTTGTCATTGTTTTTGTTTTTTTTCCTGTCAATTTACGATTTTGCCCTCAATTTAAAATTCGTTTTAGTGTTTTTTTTTTTTTTTTTGACAAAACTATTATAGTTTTTTGTTTTAACTGGTTGGCTCGATGTAATTTTTATTCATGTCAAGCGTTAGTTTTTCCATCGTTTTAATTTTTTTTAAGATCATGTTATGGGTAGTATGTACAAGTAATCGAAACATAGACGTAAATGTTATGAGAGAAAAAAATATTTGGCTTGGTGTCCCGTAAAACGTACTGGGCAAAAACTAGTTATATATAAAAAGTTCACTAATAGAAAATTGGTTATTTGCGGTGGCAAAAACCTTCATCGCTATTCTTTTTTTTTTCAACCTTTTTGGACTGTTGACGAATATAACGATTTGTGCTGTCATGAACCTTCATCGCTATTCTTTTTTTTTTTTTTTTTCTACCTTTTTGGACTGTTGACGAATATGATGTGTGCTGTCATGAATTTTGCAACTATTTTGCGACTGCCAGTTTATTTGGTTGCAAATCAGTTACAATTTTGTTACACTAACTTAAAAATTGGCGTTGATGAAAACATTTTTTTTTTCTATTTACAGTGTATCCAACATCATACATACAATTACAGCGGTAAGATCAAATAAAAAGTTTATTTTGCGTAAGTAGGATGAGAAGAAATCTTAACCATTCATTTTTCAAATCGATTGTTAAGATGAAAGTGTAGGAGAAAGGAGGAGTGCAATCATATTTATGGACTTTATCTCCCCACATGCAAGGCACATGCATATTTCACCATAATTTTTTAAACGTTCATAACTTTTTTATACGACATTCTTTTTTCATAAAAATTTCACCGTAAAATCGAGCGTCTTTTTATCTTTAATTTGAGTACCATATTGCTATATAAAATATGAAGACTAAAAAAACCCACTAAAATGTGTTTTATATCTATGTTGTATAACATTTTTTGTGCTGGATTTTTGTACTATATTTTTGTGCTAAATTTTTTTGTCTTAATTTTTTTTTCTCAATTTTTTTGTGCTTGATTTTTTCGTACTACATTTTTTTTTGTTGAATTTTTTCGTGATAGATTTTTTTGTACTAGATTTTTTTGTGCTATATTTTTTTATACTATATTTTTTGTGCTATATTTTTTTGTACTAGATTTTTTTGTGCTATATTTTTTTTGTACTACATTTTTCTGCTAAATATTTTTGTACTTGATTTTTTTTGTTGTATTTTTAAAAAACAAAAGGGGTGCCACATGTCATTTTCACTCCTATTTATAAGGACCAAAATGCCCTTCATTCATACTTATTAGGAGTGCCACATGTCATCATCACAATCCTTTTTAGGCTACTTAGGCAAAATCCACTTTTTAGTGGATCCTTCCCCTACAATTACAATCAAACCTAAAGTTTGTATATAGAGTAAATTACACGGATGGTACTAAAATTTTGTATTTGATCCATAGTTTTCCAAAAGTACACTCATGGTTCTTGTGATTTGCATTTTGTAATGCATTTAGTCCCTAACTTTTTTTAGAAGCACGTGGATGGTCCTTATGGTTTGCATTTTGTAACGCATTTAGTTCCCAACTTGGATCTGCTAAAACCTTCAGAATTGTTGGCTGGGGATTAAATGCGTTACAAAGTACAAACCATGGAGACCATCCGTGCATTTCACTCTTATATATATTAACAAAGTTGTACAACAAATGTCCGATATCAACAAAATAAGTTCGATAACAACGTACGCTTACAAATCATCACAGCAAAAAATGTATATGATGCAATAACAAATTTCTAAAAGACTACATACACTTACGACAATCCAAGAGCAAAAAGAGCACATATGTGCTCATTGAAAACAACCCCAACGAGATAGCCAGGCAGTGAGCAACCTTGCGATCCAACAACGGACTTGTTATTTTTGTTGCTGCGGAAAACTAGCCACTATAGAATGTCTATCAAGAAGGGTAACAACCAAAGCTAATGAAACTAAACCGATGTTGCTTGTACGCATGACATAGGATACTTAGTTCCTTCACTAGCATTCGTGCACCAGAGTAGAACACACATGCTCCACAACACACCAAACATCACCTCTTTTCAAACAAGCTAAAAAAGAAAGGTGGACATTTTTGACCCATTACTTGAACGATAGGCTTGACCCGCTGATATGTGCCACTAGTGATCCATGCCATCATCCCACGTTCTCCATTTCTACACTTCTTTTATTACTATATATATCAAGTTACTTTATTCATGCATTATAGTAGAAGCTCATGCATCCAAAAGGGGTTGGTTCCGGTACAAACTATATTTATCCTACACACCGTAGAAACAGATCCTAGCACTTAAAAAAAAGTTATATTAGCACATAAAAATTAATCAAGATAATTGATTTTAGCACATATTTGAATGCTTTTCTTAATCAGCACATTGAAAATAAAAGGAAGTTCAAAATAAGAATTAATTACTTGCTAATATATTTATAGGGAATTCAATATACACTACTACAATATGAAGCATTAGACGGTGTTCAAGATCTTTTTAGACGGTGTTATAATAATAACCCCGTCTTAAAATCAATTCCTCACATGGCCGTTGTGCCAATCCAATTAAAATATTCAACAAAATTCCATATAACCCCGTCTTATGCTTAAACCCCGTCTTAAAATCAATTCCTCACCCTTTAAACGGTGTTCCCTTTTAACACCGTCTTATGCTTATATATCCACCATTTTGATGGTGTTTTTGAACACCGTCTTATATACTCACTACAAGAAATAACAGCTTTAGCGACGACACTTTTAGCGGCGACTTCAGAAACGTCGTCGCTAAAGGTTCTATCCGTGTCTAATCTTTAAAATAGATCCTTGGTCGTTCGATCAAAACACAATCCTACGGTTGAACTTTTACTAAAACATACAGGTTATCAAAACCTTTGGCGGGCTCACTTCTTCATTCTCCCCAAATCACACACCAGTTGCCTCCCCCAAACCCTTGATTTGACACCGCCTCCTCGCTGCCCCACCTTGCCGGACCACGACCTCAACACCGCCGCCGCCCCACCTTGCCGGACCACCTCCTCAACACCGCCGCACCACCAGGTAATTTCCTATTATTCTTTAGTCTTGAAGCTAAATTGTGGGTTGGGGATGAATTGGGTGTTTCAGAACAGTAAGCTTGGGTGTGAATCGTGTGCTGGGGATGAACTGGGTGTTTCAGAACACTAAACTTTTACGGATGAACAAAAGTTTTGAAACAAAATTTTGGGTTGTTAATTGTTTCAGTTTGAGGGCAGGGCTGAGAGGAGGGATGCCAAGATTATGAGTGGGCAGGGCTAAAATGGTGGCCTGTCTCGGTTTTACTTAGTGTTACATTAATGTTATTATCAATAATCCACATTTTTTTTGGAAACTTGCTTATATTAATCCAAATAAATAATCATGAAACTAATTTAACATATGTTGGATAACTTAGGAATACATGCAAGTCGTTGTTGTGTAACACATAAAGGAATGTAGAATTTGTTTGGGGTGTAAAAACGATGTTTTTTTTGGCAAACCGGTTCAGGTTAAAACCGAGTCACTTCTGTTTGGTCAACTTCTGTTTGGTTATTATTTTATAACCAGATCATCCAGTTGAGTCACAACATATAGTTAGTTTTAAGAGGAATCCATCAGTAGTTTATGATAGGTTTACAACAAGTGATAGGTACTACACATCTGTTTTGATAATGATATGCTGATGATCAATTATTAAACAACATACTGTGGTTTTGGGAGCTAAGTATACGAGACTAGCTGTTTAATTCATAAGAGTTTAATTGATCCAAAGCTGACAAACTTTAAATGGTCATCTGAAAATTTACAGATGTGATTAAAAATATTTAATCATGCTTAAATCGAGCTTGATTCATGAGTTACTATGGTGTTTGGCAAAAGCTGCTTAAATGTTGACAGTTGTTTTATATAGAGAAGAGGAAAATTATTTAACCTCACTTTCGTATGTGTTTATCTCGAGGTGTCGATTCTTGACATGAATGTTGAAACAAGACATAAATTAAGCAGATTTTGGGATGCCATTCATGATGGGTCGTGTTCGGATTTACCTCTTTAATTCTACAGGTCGTACTTGGTTAAAATGTACAACTTGATTACAACCCGTCTGACTCGTTTAGATACACGGATTAAATGGGTCCTATTCATCTTACATGATTTTGAGTGTCCGGATTAGGATAGATGTATTTGACACTCATAACTAAATATACGAGTTATGTTCAGTTCAATAATTCAACCCGCAAACCTAAGCGATTGAGGCCACTGATTAAACCTATGAGTTTTATACTTGTATTCTAAAAAAAATGAAAACATTTTTAATCATTTCTAATCTCATTTTATCACTACAAGAGAACAAAAATTTTGAAAAGGGAAAAAAAAGATACCCTAATCTTAAAGTTCTGACTAGACCTGGCAAACGGGTCGGGTTGGGTCGGGTCGGGTCGGGTCATGGCTCAAAACGGGTTCGGGTCAACACAGGTTAATTAAAAAAAGGGTTGTTTTGGTTCGGGTCAAAACGGGTTCGGGTCAATGGGAAGTATTAGCGGCGACAAAAGTCGCCGGCCGCTATTGCAAGAATTCTTTGTAGTGTCAGCTTTACAAATCTCTAAAAAAGCAAACACCATCATTCATAATATATAAATAGATTAATTTGTTCTCAACTTGTGAATTATCAGATATTTAAGAAGGGGTGATTTCTTAGAGAGGTCGAAAATGCTCAATAAATGCAAAAGGGGTGACAATTAATCTCAAAGCAAAGGTGAATTTCGACTCAACGATAGTTGTTTTGCGACCTTAATGACACCTTGTAATATCAGAAGCTCAAGATTGGTAAATTTTATATGATCTTAATTTCTTATATTATCATTATTGACAGTTAGTTTTTATTTGCAATTAATTTATCATTTAAATATTATAACGCTAAAAATATATTTGAAAATTTTGGATTTAGTGTGTGCGTGGAATATATGTCATATTGATATTTAGATTTGAAAGGGCCGTAAACGCAGCGGTTAACCAAAGATGATGACACGGATGCATCTATTGACAACATGGAAGAGGAGGTACTTGTTAAAATTCGTGTTATTCTCCGGTCTCTAATGATAATTTTTGTGTTATAAAATACTATTTATGCATATATTGACCATATGAAAGACGTTTGGACAATTGATCTGTAAATTTTTGTTGATATTGTAGTTAAGGTAATATGTTGGTTTTTTGTCTAACTGTTAGGTGTCTGAGCCAGTTATAAATGATTGCATATTATATGTTGGTTTTTTGTCTAATTGTTAGGTGTTCGGGTGATTTTTTTATACATGTTTTTCTTTTCAATCAAGAACAATGAGTTTCGTAAATTAAAGAACACTTAGATTTTTTTTAATCAATAAAAATGCTTGTTTATATGATTTATTATGGCAGGGTAGATATCATGGATGGGAATGCGGCTACATGGTTCTCCAACATATGTTTGACTTTGTCAATTTGTATCAAAACCAGTTTCCCGATGAAGTAAGTAAAATCTACTTGTTTATCAGTTTATTTCTTAACTGTTTATTTTTTTTTTAAACTTAGAAGGTTCAGATGTATATAACATGTAAATATATACATAGCTTTAATGCCGATGTTATTACCGATTTTTCTCTTTGCCTTTAAATTTAGTCTATAATATTTGTAATAACTCTTTCTATCTACTTTTATTTTAGATGTGGCACGACACGAGAGAGGCTACGGATAATGAAATAAATGTTTTGTTGATGACATTGATGCCGAAGTTTTTAGCGAGTTAGGTATTTCGCTAGATTAGCGTATGTAGTTTATTTATACAATTTAACGTAGTTTGTTATGTATTCACAAATGATTGTAGTTTGACGGGTTTATCTCCGAATTGGATGTCTACGGATTTATTTTCGATTTGAATATGTATTGTTTTGGTTTGATTTGAAAATGTTCCATTGGTGTATGTGTATAAGCTTGATGTATTTCCTGGAAAACCTTTTATATGTTTTTTTACTGCAAATGTATTTCCAGTTCATAAGACGGTGTTCACGAAGTTTAAGCCGGTGTTCAAACTCTGAACACCGTCTAATAAGACATGAAGTTTAAGCCGGTGTTCAAACATTGAACACCGTCTAATAAGACATGAAGTTTAAGCCGGTGTTCAAACATTGAACACCGTCTAATAAGAGATGAATTTTAAGTCGGGGTTCAAACTGAACACCGTCTAAAAAGACATCATTTTAAACCAGTGTTGTTTAAGACGGTGTTGAAAATACATAACTATTTCACTTGGTGAACACCGTCTTAAACTCTATTTTGTAGTAGTGATAATTGATATTATTTAGGATATTATTTTATCATTTTTCTATAATTGATTCGATGGCACGTGACACTTTTTAAATGGTTCTTACAATTTGTATGCGAAATGTGGTTTGTATTTGATCCTACACATTATTTCCTAAAGTTTACCAAGAAGTTATGTGTTTGCATATTTATATTTCATGTACCTTGCATTTTGAGTTTAATGAGACAATTGCTGAAAAGTATTTAGTCTTCTTTATCTATGTTCTTTGGAGGCTAACCCACTCAACGGGTCTATCACTTTTAGGAGATTGAGCATCTTGAATTGGTCCCTATCACCCGCTCGCAAACATAATGCCTGATTTATATTGGCTATGAAGATGGCTATAATAACCTACCCTAACAGCATCATGCTTTTTAAATTTTTGGAAAGTACTTTCTTTCAATTTGGCTGAGGGAAATGGGTCCGAACCTGTTAATAAAAATTTTTATTCAAGGAAAATGTTATATAACAATCTTATAAATCTTTCCCTTGTTCCGTACACAATGTCAACCCCGTTTTTGGCATGGTCGAGAGTTAAACCTACACATAAACACGCATATTCATAAACTTTTGGAAATATCTAAAATGATTTACATTTTTTTACTTGAATAATATACAGGGTTAATCAAGTTCAACAACTTTTGAACCAATCAAATGAACATTGTTCTCTAGCTAGTCATCCAATAAAAGTAAGGATTTGTACTTCTCAAACTTTTTTTTATTACTTGAGGAAATTTTACTATGAGAGGATGAGTCAGTAAATTTTGCTACTGATTTAGGAACTTTAATTAAACTTCAACTTTGATTTTTTAATATTTTGGCAGTTTTGCAACTGTTTTTATTTTTATTTTTCATAATTAGCTAGTTTGATTAATTTAGTTTTAATGATTTTGTGACATGTGGTCACAAATTTTATGACTGAATTGGTCGCTAATTTTGCGACTGTTTTCCGGTCACAATTACCTAGTTTTCTAGTAGTGACCTTAGAGCTTTAACACTAAGGTGAGAGACGCGATCCTCAAGCAATAGAAAAGTTCTATTTCATGTCTCACACAACTTAGTTTTTTTTTTTTTTTCCAAATAACCTTTATAACACGTTACTAGCAAACTTAAGATTAGATTAAATAAAATGTATTTTCGTTAGATAGGTGACGTTGAATATCAGAATATGTGAAACAAAAACCAGTACAACAAGACCTTTGCTAGAGATAGAAGCTTATAGCCAACCAGTTGATGTTTCAAAACTTATTTTATTAATAAGAAAATATTAAAAAACGTATCCTTCAAAGTTATCTTCAATTCATATTCATGAAAACTTTGTCTTACATATTTAATAGAGTTAATTACACAAATGGGTCCTGTGGTTTATAGTTAATTTCGCCTTTGGGTACTAACTTTTTTTTTTAACATGTTTAGATCTCATGGTTTCAGCTTTGTAACACCTTTGGGTACTAACACCAAAATTAGTTAATTAATGACCAAAATGCCCTTGCATTTTTTTAAGTTTATCAATGTAACACATTTGGGTACTAACACCTAATTTTATTTAAGTTTAAATCAATTTTATAAAATCTATTTATTTTCATCTTTTTATTATATTTCTTTATTAACATAAAGTCTATTTATTTTTTTATTTTCATATTTTTATTAAATTTCTTATTTAACATAAAATCTACTAGTTACACCACTAAAATCTACTAGCTTTATAGTTTTATGTAAATTAAATATCTTACTCGTTTTAAATAATCGAAACCTTACTCGTTTTCAATTTTGGATAGATAATAATAAATATAGAAACTGTATAAGTTCTAAAATAGTAAAATGTAAATGAACAAAAAAGCGAGTTAAAAAAAGGTTTAATTATATGAAAGATATTTATTATTATCAATTATATCTATCCAAAATTTATTATTATCAAAGATATTTATTATTTATTACTATCCAAAATAATTGATAATAAATATATTTGATAATAATAAATTTTGGATAGATATAATTGATAATAATAAATATCTTTCATGAAAATAATTAAACCTTTTTTTAACTCCTTTTTTTGTAACGTGTTGTTACATAAAGGCTTAATTTTGTAAAGGCTTAATTGTAAAGGCTTAATTACATAAAGGCTTAATTTTTTTTTTCATGAAAGATATTTATTACTATCAATCATATCTATCCAAAATTTATTATTATCAAAGATATTTATTATCAATTATTTTAAAAAATAATAAATATCTTTGATAATAATAAATTTTGGATAGATATAATTGATAATAATAAATATCTTTCATGAAAAAAAAAATTAAGCCTTTATGTAATTAAGCCTTTACAATTAAGCCTTTACAAAATTAAGCCTTTATGTAACAACACGTTACAAAAAAAGGAGTTAAAAAAAGGTTTAATTATTTTCATGAAAGATATTTATTATTATCAATTATATCTATCCAAAATTTATTATTATCAAATATATTTATTATCAATTATTTTGGATAGTAATAAATAATAAATATCTTTGATAATAATAAATTTTGGATAGATATAATTGATAATAATAAATATCTTTCATATAATTAAACCTTTTTTTAACTCGCTTTTTTGTTCATTTACATTTTACTATTTTAGAACTTATACAGTTTCTATATTTATTATTATCTATCCAAAATTGAAAACGAGTAAGGTTTCGATTATTTAAAACGAGTAAGATATTTAATTTACATAAAACTATAAAGCTAGTAGATTTTAGTGGTGTAACTAGTAGATTTTATGTTAAATAAGAAATTTAATAAAAATATGAAAATAAAAAAATAAATAGACTTTATGTTAATAAAGAAATATAATAAAAAGATGAAAATAAATAGATTTTATAAAATTGATTTAAACTTAAATAAAATTAGGTGTTAGTACCCAAATGTGTTACATTGATAAACTTAAAAAAATGCAAGGGCATTTTGGTCATTAATTAACTAATTTTGGTGTTAGTACCCAAAGGTGTTACAAAACTGAAACCATGAGACCTAAACATGTTAAAAAAAAAAGTTAGTACCCAAAGGCGAAATTAACTATAAACCACAGGACCCATTTGTGTAATTAACTCTATTTAATACTAACAGGATACCCGCGCGATGCAGCGGGAGCAACATATCGCATTGTGATACTCATGTTTTGGTAATTTTCTTATTTATATAATATTTATTGTTGCATCATTGTAATAGATATACATCAAAAGCGAAGTAATTAGGTAATCTATTTCATTTTGTTGTGCATGGTTCGGTCGGTTCGGTTATTATCCTCGACCGAAGCCGAAACCAAAGTCATCATTTAGTCTATTTTATTAACCAATCGGTTTTCGGTTAATCACTTCGATTTATTCGATTAGATTGACGGTTTTTTGTTTGGTTCATCTAATTTCAATATTAGCAAAACCAAACTTGGCTAAAATTTTACTTAGAAATATATGAAATTGATGTATAAATACATGAAATGAAAATATAAATATATGAAATGGAAATATAAAATATGAAATATATGAACCTAAGGTATAAAAGCTAGAAATATATGAAAATATGAATGATTCGATTCGATTAAACTAATTTTGGTTAAACGAAAGTACAAAAAAATTTATAACCGGTTTTTGGTTAATTCATTTTTTGGTTGATTTCAGTTCGGTTTCGTCTGTTTTTGGTTTGGTTTAAGGTTAACGATTCAGTTATTGCTCATCGATAACCGGTTTTGGTTAATAACTGTAACACCCGTTTAATTTAACTTGAGTTTAATAATAATTCACACTATTTAAATAAAGATGTTTAGTTATAACATGGATTTCATAAATAAGTTCAAGTGTGACAAAACCTTAGTCAACTATCGACTAAGTTAAACATTCAAAAGATGTTTAACAATTTGTTTACATCACAAGAGCTTAGACTATTAATGATTTGAAATATTGCGGAAGCTTCAAAAATCGTGTTCGGTTCTTCAACATTTGCTTGATCGCCATCCGTAAGATCCACATCATCACCTAGGGTCAAAACCACTAAAATATTAGTTTTGACATTATCATATAATGTATAAACACAAGATCCGACATCGAAATATGATAAATAAATTACAAGTTTCTGAGTTCCACCGTAACTTACGGTTTCACCGTAAGTTACGGTAGGTTCTGGAGACTTTTGATTCACCGTAAACCAGGGGAAACCCACCGTAACTTCCTGGACTCTATCGTAAGTTACGGTACCACCGTAACTTACGGTGGTCGCTGGAATGTTATATTTTTGTTTGACTTGTTCATTTCACTCAAACCCAAATCTCGGATTTCCCCTTTCTAACTTTTACCAATACGTTAAATTATCTTATTTCTAACATGTTATATATTAACCAATATCAAAGATTATTCCATCATATTCCGGAGCATTAACCATGCCTTACTTGATTATTCGACCCGTTTGGCTCATCTACGGAATCCTCCATTATGATGACTACCAACGAGAATTAACCAAGTCTTGTCATATTGTTTAATATAACGACAACATCACTTTACCTCAATATAACTTTTGTTCTACGAATCAACTACACATATACTAGTTATCAAAATTTAACCAATGTAACGGGTCAAGTTACATACCTTTAGTGCACGCCCTTCAAACGCAAGTCGCCACCGGCTTGTCCACTTGGAGCTCCGGTATCCTTTCCTATTGAGTTCAATGAAAACACGTTTAGAACTCTTTTTAATTCACAATTCGCATATTTTGCCTAGACATCACAATCATACGGTTTAACTCAATTTTTCAGATTTAAGTCTTCTTTGAGGCATTTATGCGAACACCTAACGGGCAGAATTTTATATCATTCATATTTCAAGTTCATAGTTTGTTATTTAGCTAAACTTATTCATCAATAAAGCTTTCATATAACTTTTAAACATCATAATTTCAGAAATTGCTTTCTATGACCAAATCACACTAGAATAATCCTTCTAAACCCTAGTGTTTACTAGTTTTCCACAAAACCCATGAATCACCTTCATGGTGTTCATGAGAATTTCAGGAATTAACAATAATTTCACATGTTATTGTCTAGGTTTTTACTCCTAGACACTATATCATCCCTAATCAAACCAAATAACCAACAGGCATTCACAAATTTCAGAATTCCCAACTTCATGAGAATTTCATGTAGGAGATTTTCAACAAATTTTACATACCTTATAACCCCCTTGCTATGAGGATCAATAATCTAAGCTCAGATTTCGTTTTTGATCAGATTTGGACCTTCAATTTGGTTGTATTGTGAATGTTAGGGTTTTGGAGAGCTATGGTCGCCCTCCCCTGGCTTCTGGTCGATCCCACCAACTCAATTCCTATTGAGTTTGTGTTTTAATAAAATGTTTATTAAAACTAGTTTCCAAGTTTGACACTTCAGTCCCTCTAGTTTCTTTTATTTTGTTTTGATGTCTTTAACTACTCATAAGTGTTAAACTAACTAAGTTAGTACCACTTCTAATTAGATTACTTTACTTAATTTATTCACAACTTAATTGCAAATTTAAAAATTTGTATTTTCGGGATGTTACAAGTCCACCCCCCTTAAAAGGGTTTCGTCCCCGAAACCAAAGTACGTACCAAATAATGTAGGGTGGAGATGTCGTATCTCCTCTTCGGACTCCCACGTAGTGTCCGAACCTTTCCTATGCTCCCACTTGATCTTGACTTGATTAATTTATTTGTTTCGCAATTGCTTCTAGCATTCCATCACCACATTTCTTATCCTATAATCTCCCATCACAACTGTATTTATAGTGGGTTTAATGTGGTGATCTATATAAACCAAATTGTACCTCTCGAATCATTATTTTACGGCAAAAACTCAAATAGTGTCATTTGACTAATATAATACCTCTTTCAGCTTCTATACTTATTCTAAGTATTTACCTAATCATAAAACTCGTTTCCAAACAACCTTTAAAGGTTGTTTGTTCGAATTAGCTAACAAGGGCGTTTTGGTCCTTTTTAGTCTTTCAATTACGACAAGGTCTTTTGAGAGCATGTTTGACCCATAATTCTTCTTTTGAGTCATGATCTTGTTTGAAAAGTCATTATGCTTTTCGAAACGCCATGACCCTCTTTTAAAACATTCGGTTTACCCATTTAAGTAACCCATTGTCTATCTAAGACTTCATTTAATGCTCATTGAACCTTACGTTCTAAATGAGTAATTACTCTATTACACATACCTGGCTCGGGTCAATGTATTGACCTGTTTTAATGCCTTTCTATATTATTCGCTAAATAATAGCGATGCAAATATCATTTCTACATTTATTCCTGGAATCATATAACTCGACAAGAATCATTAATCGCTATTATCAAAAGGTGGTATCTTCACCCTTTGACCTGTCTGGTCTAAATGACCGATTTTATTAGCGAGATGACATGTATTTTCATCTCGACTATATGACTCGCTCCGATTTACATCGTGCGGTCGTTTTACTTATAATTCATTTCTTAACACTTTTCGGCATATTAAGGCTTACTTCATAAGTGTCTTTTAAAACCAATAGTTATGGTCGACGCGTGACCAATTTACCGTTTTACCCTTATTGTTTGTTTTGGTTTACCCTATAAGGTAATCATTTAAAAGTTCATTTCCCATTTGTCATAAAATGATCGAATTACCGATTTAACTCCTTTTAAACCCTCCACATGGTTTCTTGTCATGCTCAACTATCTTGTTCCGTACGTCTACACGCCGAAACATCATACCTCAACTATGTATTTATCTTATTCGTAACTAATACGATAGAGAATATTCTAAAATATAAGACTAGTGTAAGCCATACTTACTTGACGCTAGTTTTTATATTAACAAACGCTCTACCTAAGTCACAGTGTTATTTAGGCTACAACTTGTTTTATTGCCTAAACTAATTGGTCACCATTTTGCTTCATACTTCGTCATTCGGGTACGCAATATTGCCATCATCGGCCCTTTGCGTGTTTATACTTCCATATCTAGTCATTCACACTATAACGTGATTACATTATATATTACTTTTGTGTCCGTGATAACATCACGCCATGTTTAGTTTTACCTTGACCTTTCATTCTTAAGAATCTTTCCTCCGATTGCATTATCTTAATGCTTTCGGCGTTAGACTTATATTCTTTAATACTAACCATTTTCTAATTTCTCTCTCGGTATTCTTAGGTGTTAGAACATCGTTTCTTTACTAAAACTGAATTTTAGTTTAATGTTTTTCTCTTTAACCTTGTCGATTAATCATATCAAGGAATTGACGATGAGGATTATTCTTCGGAATTATCATTTTACGCGAGGAATCATAATTGGTTCTCCATGCTTTATATTATCGACCCGTAGGTTCCTTTACTTAGCCTTGTAGACTATTCTATTAGGTCTTCACCGTTTTAGGGTGAGACTCCCCCTAGTATGTTCCATTTGTATTTGCGACCCTATGGTCATTTTGTTCCCGTAAGCCTTTACATTGTTTAAAATTTGGAGGTTATGGTGATCCCACGGATCATCTTCTATTCGTTTGACCTTGACCGTAGTCTAAGGCTACACTCATTTTCTTTCGGATTATCTTTCCGACTCTATGACTTCTTATGTGTCCTTCGCGTCTGTTTATTTGGTTTATGCCTCTATTTTCTTTTAACCCGTTACCCGGGTTCTTGATCTTGATATATATATATATATATTTTACACACCGTTTTCATTGGTTTGCGTTTTCCCTTTCATACTCTTCTATGACTTATCCCATAGATTCAATAATATTTCACGCTTTCATTATCCAGGTCGCGCTTACTTGGGATATCAACTACTATACTTTATTCAATCCATACACCACCTTTCTTTTGTCAGCGACCCTTAGGTCTGTTTCTTTTACAAATGTCCCGAAAGCCCATGTCTCCAGTCTTATTTGGTAAACTACTGTTATTGTTATTCGGCCTTTGGGGATTACTCGTTCTTATTCTAACGCTTTCATAATGTTTGTCTTACTAATTCTTTTACATATTCATCCTCATCAAGGTGACTATCATTCTTCCTCAGGAGGAATTTATTAATAACATGTTACTTGGGTATCTACCCATACCCGAGCTTCTAAATCCAAATTTATTGGTATTTCATTATTTACAGCAACAATAATACATATTGTCCATTTAGTTTCTTTTTCGAGGATATTCCTATCCGAATCTTAATCTCTTGATTTCTGACTTTAACCCATTGTTACAATAACAAAATCAATTCATTTCATGTTATTGTTTCATATCGTTGTATGGAATTTATCCACATCGTTTGTTGACATAAACGATGTTTCTATTTGTTTCATTTAGTTTGGCTTAGTCTATAACCATATCCTTGTCATCTATTACTATTGTAAACTCCCAGGGTTCGGATGTTATTACACTCCTCCCTATTATGACGCTTATCTTTCATTATGTTCTCGGGTTCGAGTGTGCGCGCACCCCTTCCCAAAGCAACATTTATCATGATTATTTTTACCTCGATGCTCAACGTACAGTTTCAGCACCTCTTATAAACAATAGAACTTTTATTATTACCTATTTTTTTTAAAGCCTTGGTAATTTCGTTATCACTAATGTAGAATGTCAAATAAATCGATATAAAGCAAACGATTTATTTGCACTCGTAATAATTAAAAATTCATGCTAAAATTTAATTTACAAGAGTATACCTGAAACGACATCATGTCCAGCTTTAGCCTCCGTGGCTGTTATATAAAACAACTTTGTCCTTGATTTCTGGGCATCAGATTTTGTGTCGGTTGTGTCCTTGGTTCCAAGCCTCTCTGGACGTTTAGACTTTTTATATCTTGGCTTACCACATGTGCCCTTGTGAATTTTTCCACAAAATCTACACTGATGTAACACACTTTTTGTAACTCCCTTCTTGAGAACTTTATTAGACTTGGACTTCTTTACGGATCTTGGATTCATATCCAACACCCTCCTTTCTTCTATTTCTTGTAGTATGCTGTCTTTTAATTCAGTCATCATATCGTTTACCACCGGCACGATTGTGGTTTGTATTCTATCAATATACTGTGATAGACTATTTTCTAGAACTTTTCCGACCTCCTCGGAAATCTTAGCTTTCATTTGTTCAGTCAATTGAGATGTCGAATCATCTCCGGTTACTCCAGACATTTCTTTAACTGAAACATCCATCACGATTTATCAAAAATTATTTAATTCATTTCCATCTCATTATACGGAAATTTATATCACTCTCATTCAATCATAAATAACATGTTATTCCTTTTCGGTTTGGTCAAGTATATATCTTGCCTTACCTTTCTTACTTAGTGTATTTTCCCGGGTTCGAGCGTATTCATACACTCCTCCCATCTTTCCGTCATCTTGAAATTGAAATGTTTACACTAATTGTTAAACATTTCATTTATGACATATGCGTCATTCATTTTGATCTAGCCAAGTTTACCACTTGCTTAAACCATTTATGCTTAGTGCACTTTTCCGGGTTTGAGTGTGTAAACATGCACTTCCCGTGCATATCAATTTAAATTTCCTTTTTCTAGTATTCTAGTAAGTCTACTAAAGCAATTAATTCTTACCGGACGATCGATCAAGCTTGAACCGAACACTTTGTTGACAACCTTAAGCTCTGATTACCAACTTGTAACACCCGTTTAATTTAACTTGAGTTTAATAATAATTCACACTATTTAAATAAAGATGTTTAGTTATAACATGGATTTCATAAATAAGTTCAAGTGTGACAAAACCGTAGTCAACTATCGACTAAGTTAAACATTCAAAAGATGTTTAACAATTTGTTTACATCACAAGAGCTTAGACTATTAATGATTTGAAATATTGCGGAAGCTTCAAAAATCGTGTTCGGTTCTTCAACATTTGCTTGATCGCCATCCGTAAGATCCACATCATCACCTAGGGTCAAAACCACTAAAATATTAGTTTTGACATTATCATATAATGTATAAACACAAGATCCGACATCGAAATATGATAAATAAATTACAAGTTTCTGAGTTCCACCGTAACTTACGGTTTCACCGTAAGTTACGGTAGGTTCTGGAGACTTTTGATTCACCGTAAACCAGGGGAAACCCACCGTAACTTCCTGGACTCTATCGTAAGTTACGGTACCACCGTAACTTACGGTGGTCGCTGGAATGTTATATTTTTGTTTGACTTGTTCATTTCACTCAAACCCAAATCTCGGATTTCCCCTTTCTAACTTTTACCAATACGTTAAATTCTCTTATTTCTAACATGTTATATATTAACCAATATCAAAGATCATTCCATCATATTCCGGAGCATTAATCATGCCTTACTTGATTATTCGACCCGTTTGGCTCATCTACGGAATCCTCCATTATGATGACTACCAACGAGAATTAACCAAGTCTTGTCATATTGTTTAATATAACGACAACATCACTTTACCTCAATATAACTTTTGTTCTACGACTCAACTACACATATACTAGTTATCAAAATTTAACCAATGTAACGGGTCAAGTTACATACCTTTAGTGCACGCCCTTCAAACGCAAGTCGCCACCGGCTTGTCCACTTGGAGCTCCGGTATCCTTTCCTATTGAGTTCAACGAAAACACGTTTAGAACTCTTTTTAATTCACAATTCGCATATTTTGCCTAGACATCACAATCATACGGTTTAACTCAATTTTTCAGATTTAAGTCTTCTTTGAGGCATTTATGCGAACACCTAACGGGCAGAATTTTATATCATTCATATTTCAAGTTCATAGTTTGCTATTTAGCTAAACTTATTCATCAATAAAGCTTTCATATAACTTTTAAACATCATAATTTCAGAAATTGCTTTCTATGACCAAATCGCACTAGAATAATCCTTCTAAACCCTAGTGTTTACTAGTTTTCCACAAAACCCATGAATCACCTTCATGGTGTTCATGAGAATTTCAGGAATTAGCCATAATTTCACATGTTATTGTCTAGGTTTTTACTCCTAGACACTATATCATCCCTAATCAAACCAAATAACCAACATGCATTCACAAATTTCAGAATTCCCAACTTCATGAGAATTTCAAGTAGGAGATTTTCAACAAATTTTACATACCTTATAACCCCCTTGCTATGAGGATCAATAATCTAAGCTCAGATTTCGTTTTTGATCAGATTTGGACCTTCAATTTGGTTGTATTGTGAATGTTAGGGTTTTGGAGAGCTATGGTCGCCCTCCCCTGGCTTCTGGTCGATCCCACCAACTCAATTTCTATTGAGTTTGTGTTTTAATAAAATGTTTATTAAAACTAGTTTCCAAGTTTGACACTTCAGTCCCTCTAGTTTCTTTTATTTTGTTTTGATGTCTTTAACTACTCATAAGTGTTAAACTAACTAAGTTAGTACCACTTCTAATTAGATTACTTTACTTAATTTATTCACAACTTAATTGCAAATTTAAAAATTTGTATTTTCAGGATGTTACAATAACTAATAATAGCGCGCGATGTGGCAGGAAACACAGACATTGCCACAGTGTGCATTGTTTAGTTGATTAGATTAGTGTCCTCAACCAAAATCGAGGTCATCGATTAGTCTATTTTATTAACGTACCCGTTTTCAGTTAATCGGTTTGGTTTATTCAGTTAGATTGATACTTTTTGGTTTGATTCATTTCATCTCGGTTAATAGCCAAAACCAAACTTGGGCTAAAACTTTTAATTCAAAATATAGGAAATTTGGTATAAATACATGAAATGGATGAATAGGTACATGAAATGGAGGTAAAAATACATAAAATGAGGGTATAAATATAAAATACATGAACTGAAGGTATAAAAGCTAGAATTATATAAAAATATGAATGGTTCCGTTCAGTTAATTTTAGTTAAATGAGGTACAAAAAAATCGATAACCGTTTTTGGTTAATTCGGGTTTTGGTAAATCAGTTTTGGGTTGATTTCAGTTCGGTTTCGGTTAACGATTCAGTTATTACTCACCCTTAGACATTGTTAATCACGTAACATATTAATGTTTTTAATAAAAAAAAAAACTATAGTACTATTATACTCAAATTAAAGAAAATAAAATACTCGTTTATATGGTGTAATTTAAAGAAAAATACTAGCGTGCACTAATTATCTATAATTTTGTTAAAGATAAGTGATTAAAGTGTAATATAGATGAGATGATTAAACTGACGGTATTTAATCACTTGACATTCTGTAGCTATTAAACATTCTGATACAATGACTAAGTACGTTGGGCTTTAATCAATTGTGCACTAAAGCATCATCTACTTGTACCTTTTAATCCACACGTCAATGCTGACCAAGACAACTATCGAAACGTCGAAAAAAATGAGTAGGTCATCACGGGACTTCTGGATTTTTTTAAACAATATAGTTTATAAGATATGACAATAATACCTAAAGAATTATAAGTTTGCTGTTGATGGAGGAAAGTGTAACTAATTACCTATAATTATATTAAAGCTCAAGGATTTAAATGTAATAAGATGGGGGAATTAAAATATAATTATTGTTTAAAAGACCAATTTACCCTCGTTTTAAGGGTGTATTTATAAATTAGGAGGGAAATAGTTCTTATTTTTCGGGTATCTTAAAATGTCCCTCTCTCATTCATTATAATATAGTAAAGATATTTGTTATTATAAATAAAAATGAATATGTTGTTTAATAGTTCGCTCAAGGATAATATGTTAAGGATCTTTTAGTTATAACCAAGGTGCTGTTTGTTTTTTCAGATCTAAAACGTCAGCAGTTTGCGGAACACATCTGTAGACATATGTAGCAGAAGAGGTGGACCAAACCTCTGCAGTATACAAGAAGAAGACTGTTTGTTTTGAAATACATAAAAACTGAAGGTGAAAGGTATCTTATTGGCAACTGTAATAAAATTAAAGCTCAGAAGCAACCCAACCATATCATTTAAAACAACAATTTCACTTAACTTACAAAAATAAATACAACCCCTATGAACGTAAGTAACCAAATTACGTAAGCGGATCTGTCTATGATACAATACGTAAACAAAAGAGCAAGAATTATTATACCAGAACTCGACCTCTGTTCATCATCAGGCGGTGGTTCAACTCCGAGGTGATAGTGGATGAGGACTCATCGCACCGGGGGAGCGGCTGAATACGACCGTTCATAGTGAAATTGTTGTACCATTCGCTACAGAATATAACTATCACAGTCGCCATGAGTGAGGAGGAGGCGGCGACGGCGCGGAGGAGCCGACGGCGGTAGGGGAGGGAGGCGACGGCTGGGGTGGTGGAGATGGAGAAGGAGCTCTAGGGTTTGTGTGTTTGTGATACTGTCAAAAAAAAGACAAGAAGAGGTAAGAAAAGCTTGACCCACATCTGCACCAAAAAGAGGACGCGCAGACCCTTTTTAATAAAAGGTCTTCAAGAAAACAAACAATCTTCAAACCTAAAAGTCTGTGCGTGGTCTACGCGATGCAGACATAAGAGGCTAGGAAGCTCTTCTTAGGAAAAAACAAACAACACCCAAATGCCATTTGTATCTTTCCCTTCTCAAGTACTATTTTATAAGAACCATAGTAGCCTTAGCCTTGATTAAAGTCGTTACAAACTGGTAATCACAAGCCTCAAACCTGTTAGAAAACGTTAGTACCCAAAGACGAAACTAGCTGTAAACCACATGGTCCATCTGTGTAATTAACTCTAAATTCTAAAATGGTTTTTGTTTTTAGATTTTCTTATCAGATCGCAAACATATAAATAGACAATTGAAACCATTAATGCAAATGCAAATAACAATCAACAATCATCACAAATTATAAGTGTTTTGTTCAAATATAAACCATTAACTCAAGATATCTTAACAAACTAACAATTGTTTTCATTTTCGTCTTCGCCTTCATCTTGGGTTTTGCAACGACGACCCGTGTTTTTCCATTTTCATGGCCTAGGCGGATAAGTATTAGCATATCCACAAACACTTTTTTGTCAAATTTAATGAATAATTTGTCTTAAATATGATTACAAAAACAATATTGTTAAAATAAAGAACAAACTTTTAAAACAAATAATTTAAGAACTTGTATTACAAATACACTATGGACAACTTTTGACTGGTTCAACCCAGTTGACCCTTTTTCTATTTAGGTTGATTTTCTTTAAATCATATGAGACAAAACACAATCCAAACATACTCATTTATATGTATAATTCAATTTAAGTCGATTATCAACATTACCAAACGTAATCAAACCCAAAAACATACCTCTATAAGTCTCGTCGGAGACAGTGGTGGTAGAGAAGAAGACAGTGGAGATAGTGGCGGTGATGAAGGTGGAGACGAGGGTGAAGATGGCGGTGGTGGTAGAGAGGGAGCGTTGGTGGTGTGTGTGAGAAAGAGGGAGGAAACAGGAGTGAAATGCATGACTAGTGTGTTTATGGTGAATGGAATGTGTTTTGGACTTTTCGAGTTTTTAAAACCTATTTGACGTTAGGTCGTCAGGAAAGGGCTCTTACAAAACGACGTGGTACTCGTTAAATAGCAATAAAAAACTTTTAAAAAGAAAACAAACCTATCCCGACAACAAGTCGTCGGGAAATAGTTTGAATAATATTTTATTTTTAACTAAATTTAAAAAATGGAAAAGAAAAATAAAAAGCTTTGCCCCGATGACTAGTCGTCGATAAAAGTTTTCGCCATGGTGCCACCTTTTCTCTCCTGTGTCGATTTCGCCCGCCCAACTTTTTCCCTACGACTTGTTGTCGGGATAGGTAAAAAAAAAATAATTTTTTAATTTCCCAATTTACTGACGACTTGTCGCCGGTATAGGTGATCTGAACCGACAATAGTAGGTCATCGGGATAGGGTGGTTGTGTCAGAGAAGATTTCTTGTAGTGATAACTTGTTACGTTATTACCATTTTCTGTGTTCCCCGCCGCATCGCACAGTCATCCGTTTTACTAATTCACATAACCGTAACGTTCTTCAACCGGTGACGTCATGCGTTTTGTAAAACATATTTACATCAGTGTCATCAGACAAATTTGCCTGTCGAATACATGCTGGCTCGACAATTTTTTTTAATTCTTTTTGACAGATGTCTTAGTTAGATGTTAATATAGTTTTGTACAACATTTACTTGAAAAACTCGCACGAGAAGTAGGAGTTCCCCTGGAGTTCTCGCAACTCGAAGGAGTTTTAATATGAACAGGATCCTATGAGTTGTGATTACTAAGAGAACTCACCCTAAACGAAGGCTTTTTTCAAAAAAAATTACCAAAAATCCTATAAAAAACCCTTACGGTGGGTGTAACTTCTTACGATGTCATGAAAAGGCTGAAAACACCACTCAAAATTTTTATTTATTTATCTATTTTTTACACTTGTGTTTGTAACATTTCATCTATGTGTGCGCAAAAAAATGGTAACGAAACTCGCACGGGAAGTCGGAGTTCTTTAAGTTCCCACAACTCGGGAGAGTTTTCTCTTGATTCGAAGGCTATATATATATATTTATATATATATATATATATATATATAGGACAAAGATCCGTTATGAACCACCCCTTATTGCGAGAACCAATGTAAATACAACCAAAAATGCCTAAAAATAGCTAAAAAACACACAATTTTTTTTTTAAATATTTTTTATGTTAAAATCGCTACTTTTAGTAGCAAAAAAAAAAAAAAAAAATTTCCTACTAAAAGTAGCGATTTTAACATAAAAATATTAAAAAAAAAAGTTTTTTAGATTTTTTTAGGGGTTTATTTTTTAGTTTGTTAGCTTGGGGGGGGGGGGGGGGGGGGGGGGGGTTAGGTTTTTGGGGGGTGGGGGAGGGGGTTAGGTTTTTTAGCTATTTTAGGTTGTTTTCACATTGGTTCTCGCAGTTCTCGCAATAAAGGTGGTTCTCGCATGAACCTTACCCTATATATATATATATATATATATATATATATATATATATATATATATATATATATATATATATAGGGGAGGGTTATCTTGAGAACGCTAAATATTGCGAGAACCGTGAGAACGAATGAAAAAATCAATCAAAACAAATTTTTTTAATACAAACCTCATTGTAATTAAGATACAACATCAAGAAAAGAATTTACAACATCAAATAATTCATTTCTTCTTTCAAAATCACTCTTTTTAGTTTTTTTACACATGTGTAAACATAACAGATTTACACATGTGTAAATGGCAAACTTACACATGTGTAAATTTTCTTTATTTACGAATTCGCGTAAATTTAAACGTGTAAATTTAATTTCTAACATTGTATTCGAATAATAATGATAAGTGTAAAAAAAAACTTTGAATTTGAATTGTTTTTGACCAAGTTCTCGTGGTTTTTTCATTTGTTCTCACGGTTCTCGCGATATATATATATATATAGCACTACAAGAAAAGCGAGTAATACCGGCGACACCAATAGCCGCGACGCCTACTAGTCGTCGCTATTGCTTGGCGTCGCCGCTATTGGTGTCGCCGGTAATAGTTGAATCCGTCAACCACCACTGCAACAAAAGAACAATCTTGGCCCTTGATTAAAACATGATCTAGTGGTTGTTGTTCTCCCCTTCAAACAAACACACTTCAAATACAAATCCATCTTCTTCTCTTCAAAACAAATACAAAGGTCATGCTCATCTACATCTTTGTTACCGAAGCTTCTTCCCGGCCCCCACAGTTAACGATAACCATCTGTCATCGGAGCACCTTCTCTGTCAAGCACCACTGTCACTGGAGCATCCTCTTCGTCACTGGAGCACCTTCTCTATCAACCACCACTATCACCGGAGCATCCTCTTCGTCATCGGATCGAGCACCTTCTCCGTCAACCACCACCGTCACCAGAGCATCTTCTTTGAGCACCTTCTTCGTCAAGCTCTGGCGAGTTTTTTAGTTTTATGTGGAAATTGTGTATTGTATTAGTATTATGTAAAATGCTTTGTGAGTTTAGGGATGTATAGTATGAAATTTGAATAAAAATACGAAAAGCTTTCCGGCAATTTCCTTTATGCTTTGTTATGAGATTTGACTGAAAATTACATGCATGTAAAATGCTTTGTTAGAGTTTATAAGTATTTTCAATTTCCATCAATGGCGAGCTTTCCGGCAATTCTCTGGCAGAAGCATTAGTGGCGACCTGTTTAATAGCGACGACATTTTGCTCAATAGCATCCAAGTATTAGCGTCAATGCATTAACGACGATATGTCCCCGCTAATACCTTTAGCAGGGAGAAACAACACCTTTAGCGGCGACCTATGTTGTCGCTAGTGCTATGCAATTCTTGTAGTGTATTGGGTTCATTTGTGAACAATCCCCTTGATAGTGAACTGTGTGAACTAATCCTAGCCCTTGATTGTCAATACACAAGTGTAAATCAATGAACATGATTTGATTAGGATTTAATGACGAAAATACACGAGTGTATCTTACGATTTGATGATGTAAATCAATGGCAAGGATTTGTTCACTTAGTTCACAAATACACTAGTGTTCACTCTAAAACCCCACCCTATATATATAACTTTCTATATATAGGGTTAGGTTAAAATGAGAACCATGAGTAGTGAGAACCATAAGAACTAGGCCATCCAAAAGGTTTTTCCAAATTTTTTTTTATCAAAAATGTTTAAAAAAAATTAGTTGTTTCAGCAAAACAAAAAATTAAAAATTCCGAATGCACAAGTTTAGACAAGGTGTAAAAAAAATATTTATCGTCGTACCAAAATTTACATCAGCGCGTAACAAAACTTACATCAGGCAAAACTACCGACTTGACAATTTTTTTTTACAGATGTGTTTATAATATATTTTCATCCACGTTTGTGCAAAAAATTGTGGCCCAACACGCACGGAAAGTAGGAGTTCTCATGGTTTTCACAACTAGTGGAAGTTCTCATTTGAACCGAAGGCTATATATATGTATATATATATATATATATAGGGGACCGTTAAAATGAAAACTACCTCCAGTTGTATGAACCATGAGAACTGTTTGATCCGGGGCGAGTTGGACCAAATTTTTTTTTTCATAAACGTAGATGCTTGTATTATAAACACATTTGTAAAAAAATAAAATAAAAATGTCGTGTGTGTAGTTTTGAGCACCACAAGTTTGTGTTTACGGGTACCGTAAATTTTTACGGTACCCGTAAACACAAACTTGTGGTGCTCAAAACTACACACACGACATTTTTTTTTTGAATTTTTTTTTTACAAATGTGTTTATAATACACGCATCTACGTTTATGAAAAAAATTTGGTCCAACTCGCCCCGTACGGTGTAGTTCTCATGGTTCTTACAACTAGAGGTGGTTTTCATTTTAGCGGACCCCTATATATATATATATAGGGCAATACTACACAAGAAACCCTTTATTTTTAGAAAACTTTGAAAACTCATTACTTGGCCAAGATTCATCCACATGTGCATCAAGAAGCTATTAACTCTCATAGCATATAAGGGTATATGTGTAATTTTATCCTAAAAGATCTTTTATACTTTGAATTGACCAATATCATTTATTGCCTTTCACATCACTTGTACAAGCCCCATTCCTTTTACCTTTTTTATAAACTAATGAAGAAAATTTTCACTTCTTTTTCATCTTCTTAATATATTCATGTACGAGGTCCACCATTAAAGAACCATGGAGCTTCACTCCCACTACTTATTCAACGAGAATCAACACAAGATGTCAGATCGATCAATCCCTGATGAAGAACGTGGTTTTGTGATGAAGATGTTAATATATGAAGTCAGATCCACGTGAAAACCCCTTCCAGATCTTGTTCCATTCCCGTTTAGATCTCGTTTATCCACATGTTTCACAATGTTGTTACAGATCTGGATATTTGTGAGTTTTTTTCACTTTTTTAGTTTATATAAAATATGATTTGTATATGTTGTTTCAGATCTTGATATTTGTGAGTTTTTTACACTCTTTTAGTTTTATGCAACATATGTTTTCATATATGTTTGATTCTGGGTATTTCGTATGGATTTTTCTGATTTTGTGGAGTTTATGTTAGTTGATAACTTGAGCATGTAGGTATGAACTTTTGAAAGATGATTATAATTTACTGTTCTATTATTCACACTTAAATATTGAACCAATAAAATATTGAATTTAAAAATGATATAGGTATGGACTTTATAAGATGATATTCAACGTATGGCTCCATTTTTTTTACTTAAAATATCAAAAATTATTCATAAAACCTGGTTGTTAATAGGTTTTTGTGTAATGGCTGTTTTAGAGATGAAATATGATTTTTTTTTGTTAAAATGGTTCTTAAAAGGGGTAAATGTTTATGTAATTTGCATGTTTTTATTTTTGTGTTAAAAAGTTATGCTTGGTTTGCATATGAACTGATTTTTGGCTGTGTTGTGATGTTATTTGAGTAAAAGATTGCAATTTAGCTAAAAAGTTGTGATGTTGTTTGAGAAAAAGATTTTCTGGCTATGAATGTGTTAATAGTTATGTCTGGTTAACGACTTAACGGTTATCTTATCTTTTTGTTATTAGGATGGTGATGGATACAAGGGAAACAAGATCCAATTCTCGGGACCGTTGGTTTCGTCAAACGTGGATCAGATGCTTAAGGATCATGACCATGTTTATGTTACAGCACAACACAACTAACACGTGTTATAGTTTGAACTTCAGGACATGCATGTGTTACATGTGACATGAAACCCATGTACAACGTAACACGTGTTAGTGCTATGTATTTTTGTTTACTAGTAATATGTAATGTGAGACTCTTCTTGTTTTCTCTAGTACACGATGTTAAAACGGTCTAGACTTAACACATTTTCTGTTGGAGGCACCCGTATTTGTACCTCTACTGTTACAGTTACTATTGAAGTTTATGCATCCATTCTGGAAGTCTTAACACATGTTATAATAGAGGCTTAACACACGTTATATCAGGTTTACTCTGTTGTTATTAAGTTACTATTGGAGTTTATTCATCCATTATGGAAGTCTTTACACACGTTATAATAGATGCTTAACAACGTTATACATTTCAGTCGCTTAACACATGTTATAGTATGTATATACACATCATGGTGTTTTGAAAACCAATAGCTTATACATGACACCATGTTAGGTTAAACCAAGATTATAATAGAGGGTTAACACATTTTATCCCAGGTATACGGTGTTACGATATTAACTTGTATGTTCCATATTAACTTGTACACGTGTTTACTATCAGTATATGCACATCATAGTGTTTTGCAAACCACTTTCATATACATGAATACAAGTCGGGTTACAATAAGATTATAATGGTGGAGGCGCCCGTATTTGTACCTCTACTGTTACAGTTACTATTGAAGTTTATGCATCCATTCTGGAAGTTTTAACACATGTTATAATAGAGGCTTAACACACGTTATATCAGGTTTACTCTGTTGTTGTTAAGTTACTATTGGAGTTTATTCATCCATTATGGAAGTCTTAACACACGTTATAATAGATGCTTAACACACGTTATACATTTTCAGTCACTTTAACACATGTTACAGTATGTATATACACATCATGGTGTTTTGGAAACCACTAGCTTATACATGACACCATGTTAGGTTAAACCAAGATTATAACAGAGGCTTAACACATTTTATCCCAGGTATACGGTGTTATGATATTAACTTGTTTACGTGTTACGATCAGTATATGCATATCATGGTGTTTTGCAAACCACTTTCATAACATGAATACAAGTCGGTTTATAATGGATGCTTACATGTTATCATATGTATACAAGTGGGGTTACAACAAGATTACGATATTAACTAAGCTCCCCATTAAACTCATCGCCCCCGTCGACAGTTTTCACCCTTGTCACATGTTAAGCAATTACATGTTCCGAACAGACAAATTATAACACATGTTAGATCAGTATATACATATCATGGTGTTTTGTAAACCACTAGCTTATACATGAATATATGTTAGGTTACAAAAAGATTATAACAGAGGCTTAACACATGTTATACATTCCAAAATGTGCAAAACAAATGACCTGTTTCATATTATATATTCCAAAATTACCGGTACATGTGTTACCATAAATGGCTCGTTTCATATTACACGTTACATCATGGTGTTCTGTTACAGCATGAACCACCAACACATGTTATAAATGAACGAAGACTTCTTTCCCAAAGGATGTGACTTATTCAATGTCCCCACATTAACGTCGCCTACATCCATCCAGCTTGTCAATTCAATAAATTTTTATGGATTTGTTTCTGTAAATCAACACACGTTATATATCATTCTAACAGGTGCTTAACACATGTTATGGGTCTGTCTCTGTAAATCAAGCAACCCAACAAAAAAACAATTATTGTTAAGATCAAAAGCCCCAAACAAGCAACCAAACCAACAAAAAAACCCGTTCAAAATCTCATCCTAAAGTTTTGGATTTATTTAAAATACATGAACATTAACCATTACTAGAACACGCATTAACTTTGCCTACATCCATCAAGCTTGTCAATTGAATATCTTTATGGGTTTGTTTCTGTAAATCAACACACGTTATATAACATTCTAACACGGGGCTTAACACATGTTATGGACCTAAGTCTGTGAATCAAGCAACCAAACAAAAAATACACTTACTGTTCAGATCATAAACCCAAACAAGCAACCCAAACCAACAAAAGAACAGCTACTGTTAAGATCAAAAGCCCCTAACAAGCAACCAAACCAACAAAAAAACTCGTTCAAAATCTCATCCTAAAGTTTTTGATTTATTTAAAATACATGAACATTAACCATGGATACCCCATTAACCATTACTAAAACACTTTCAGCACACAAAAACATATTAACAACCATTTCAACAAAAATCAAGTGTGAAATGATATTTTCAAGAACACTTACCGGATCTATAACCGTTCGATGAACACGAAGAAGATCTTCAAACCTTCTTCTCACACACACACTCGTGCGTGTGTCTTTGTGATAAAGATTGTTGTTTCTCTATCTAAAACATCAACTTTCTCTCTCTAAAAACATTCATCTTGTCATCGTTCTTCTCACACACACACACACTCGTGCGTGTGTCTTTGTGATTTTTCAGACCAGATGATGCTGATATTATCTTCAAATGAAGATCACCATTGAAGACCATGAAGCTTTTTCTCTTTCACATGATGAAGAAAGAGGGGAGAGACAATAGTGTTTTGAAAGATTTGACTAGAAGAAAGAGGAGAGAGATGATGACACAAGTGGGTTTTGTCATTTCGAATGCCAAAAAGTCTTCCAATGTTCTATTTGCACTACCGAAAATACCCTTCCAGAGGTTGTCATGTGTATTATACTATTTCTTTTAATTATAATTCTTTTCAAAATGATGAGAGCCATTGATCAAGTTGGATGAAAGATAATCAATGGATCACAATGGGTTTGCATAGTTTTCTAAAAATGATAGAGTTTCCTATAGAGCCCAACCCTATATATATATATTAGAGATTGATTAACCTTTATAACGTTGACTATTGTGAGGAATTTTACCAACATATTCTATTAGGAGCTCTATATATTTTCATAGCCATTTTATTGCCATTAGATATTTTGATTTATTTTTGTTAAAATATGTGATTCCTGTTAATAGCCTCAGAATTATTAGGATCTCCAATCAGGTGTTTGTATTCCATTGATTCAATCTAGTTCTGGTCAACAAACCATTGCAGAAAAGTAGAAAATTAAGAGAAAATATATATTTTCAACATAAACATGATTTTCTTTTTCCTTTGATCCTCATTTAAACAATGAATTGACAACCAATTTTGTTAAGATCTATAGTTTTACATCAAAACTTAGAAAAAGATTAAGAAGATAAGCAACAATGTCATTCACAGGAACTTTGGATAAATGCAAAGCTTGTGATAAAACTGTTTATTTTGTAGATTTGTTGACTGCTGATGGGGTTACTTATCATAAAGCTTGCTTCAGATGCAGTCATTGCAAAGGCACTCTTTCGGTTTGTTCCATTTATTTTCTTCTTCAAATGTTTCTACTTTTGTTCTTCTTTTTTTCTTATTTTCAGCGTGTATTGTAACTTTCATGCTATGTAATTAATATTTCTAGGGAACTTTTTTTGTAGCATCATGTGGTTTAGAAAAATCATTTGCACACACTTCTTAATAATTTTTCGCAATTTGTACAAACGAATTCAAGCCATGTTTGACAAAGATTTCAAGAATTCGCGAGGTTGCAAGTGGAATTCATCAATCGATCGAGCAAATTCGAAAGAAGACAAAAGTGTTAGAAGGAAATCTTTGGTTTAAGATACTTTGGTGGGGTGATAAATTCGCTACAACAATTTTGCCTTCTTATGAATTCGTTTTCCAAGCAAGCGAAATTGATGAAAGGGCTTGCCACTTCCGCGATTAGTTGTAATCTTTTTTAGACATGGCTTGAACCGGCTTGTGCAAGGAGCGATTTGGCTAGATGTACAATGGTTGTAAAAAATACCACCTTGATGTGCATGTGGTTTCCCAAAACCGACTAATTCTAAAAAAAAAGTATACTTCTAGGGAATTTTCCCTCTAAATAAGCTTTTAATTTCAGCGGTAAATTGTGCGTTGCAACGAGCAAAAATCAAAGTGTACGATGTAATTAGATGAAAGAATTTGATTAATCACTTTTGCTTATTTGCGAATGCGAGAGATATTTGTTGTTATTATGAAGTTTATGGAAGAGAAAGTAAACAAACTATCGAAAATCATCTCATATTATTGTTTTTTTTTTTGTTTATTATCAACATTCATACATAGTATTTTTCAAATCCTAACAATTTGACATAGGTTGGTTACGACTTACGGATCATGATATCAAAAGTGTTTTAAGTGTTGGTTTTTTTTTCTCGCAATTAATTAATCAGTGTTAAATAACACACCTGATTTGATGTTCAAAAGTTAAATAAAAATCAATTTTTTTGATGTATAAGATTATCTTGCAGATGGTCAATTACTCATCCATGGATGGAGTTCTTTACTGCAAGCCTCACTTTGAACAACTCTTCAAGGAATCTGGGAACTTCAGCAAGAATTTCCAAACATCATGTAAGATCTTTTTATTGTACATACATAAATGTAAGTATGTGGATATATACTTTTTTGAAAACATGTAATTTTTTATTGGAATACTTTTATCATAATTATTTTTTTGATTTTCCATTTTATATCTGATTTTTGCAGCGAAACCAGATAGAGATAACACGGTATGTTAATCACATAATTCTATAACTTCTTAATTAGCAAAATCTATTAAATTCTAAATATTTTTATGATTAAAATGAACATTTGGAATGAAAATATTGCTGCAGTCAAAAGCTCCAAACAAACTTTCATCTATGTTCTCTGGCACTCAAGACAAATGTAGACAATGTAACAAAACTGTCTACCCCCTAGAAAAGGTTAGTGCAATGCTTAGTACTATTATTCGACTATAGAACATGTTCTCGTCACCAGGGCCGAACCAAGGGGCCAGAAGGGTTCGTTGACCTCAATTACTGGAATTTTTAATAAAAATCCGAGGTTTTTTAAGAAAAAAAGTCAACTTCCGTTTTGCTCCCTGTGGTTTGGTCACTTTAACGGTTTTGCCCCGATCATTTAAAAACGGCCATTTTTCTCCTTGATGCTTCGATCTTGTCGCCGTTAACTCCATCCATATTGTATGTTAACTGGAAGGGTATTTTAGTAATTTCAAGTATAACATAAGGGTACTTGGATCTTGTATGTTAACTTGAAATAACAAAAATACCCTTTCAGTTAACATACAATATGGATGGAGTTAGAGCTGGGGAGCAAACTGGTGACAAGATCGAAACATTAAGGAGGAAAATAACCGTTTTTAAATGATTGGGGCAAAACCATTAAAGTGACCAAACCACAGGGAGCAAAACGGAAGTTAACTCTAAGAAAAATATGAGTTGAATACTCTAGTTGTAGTCCACATAGAAGAAAACTACCCCGATAAAGAAGTTCTGGTTCCATGTCATATAGGTAAAACTCTTTGAACATTTATAGGTGACAATGGAAGGCGAACCATATCACAAGTTATGCTTCAAATGTGCTCATGGAGGCTGCCCTCTTACACACTCATCATATGCTGCCCTTGATGGTGTTCTTTACTGCAAACACCATTTTGCTCAACTCTTCATGGAGAAAGGAAATTACAGTCATGTCCTCGAGGCCGCCAATAGAAAGAGCAACGCAAAGCCGGAGGACGTTGCACCTGAGGCACCACCACAAGAGGAGGAAGATGGCGGAGATGGAGACGGTAATAGAGAGGAAGGAACTGGAGAGGGAGCAGAAGATGATAGCCAACCAGAACCACCACAGGAAGAGGAGCAATCCTAAATCACAACCGGGGGTGGAGCAATCACCAGTCATAAATATATTGATATACTTTATATATACTCACAAATCTTGGTTTCTTTTATAATGTAACTTTGTCAAGCAAGCCGTTTTTTTATCTCTTTTCTGGACCATTGAAATTACGGGTCTTCAGTGGTTTTACATTCATTTTTTTCTTTTATTTTCAAAGTTAATGATGATATATTATGTGTAAACTTTTAAAGTTCAAATATAATTCAAGTAACAATCTTGAGGATATGTATAATAGGTGTGAATTATCAGAAGCTTTTGTTACCAAAATTTCTTCAATAAAATGTATGTTTCATTTTTTCCCTTGTGGAATTAAATTTCCTGTACAAAAAGACCAGGTACACTGTAAAAGCCAACTATTAGTCTAAAAGAAACCATAACTTAAATTGTTTTTAATGTCCATTAAAAATTCCACTGCATGTGAATTTTGCTAATAAATCATAAATGGGATGCTTGTTGGAATTATAAACTATACTTTTATAATTCTATTATGTATTATGTATTAAGTAATTATTATGGGTCGAATTATGGGTCAACCGAATGGTATAACTGCCATGACAAACGGTAGTCCCGGCGGTTAAGTTTAAGACTATATATACATATATATGTAATCAGATTCTATACTTTTGGTTGTATATTATTTCTTTATTCAATAAACGGTTCCTTCCTTCGATCTCTGCATATCATATAACTGTAATGTTCTTCGAATTCTGTTCTAGATTTCCAACATAGTGGTATCAGAGCATCAGGAAACGATCCTAGCGATTTCGAAACGCTGCGCAAACCGGAATATCAAGAACAGTCAAGGATACGGTTGTGGTTTGTCTGTTACACGGGACGAATCAGATTTAAAGAAGAGCGACATATGCAGGAAGTCGATTAACATAAAATATCTCTTTCTTAAGAAGAAGAAGAAGAAGAAGAAGAGAAGATACATGTTCAAAAACAGGGGACGAATCAGATTCAAAGAGATCGAAGGAAGAGATAGGAAAACACGGTAATAAAATCATTTTTTTATTGATCACTCGTATGGTAAAGAAATCAGATATGCAGGGAATTTAGATCAAACGATCAACCAAAAGTCAATCTATCAGAAAAGAATTAAGAATTTATGAAAGAGGACCAGAATTAGTGTCGAAAAAAATAAGAATGAAACAGAGGAAATCATCGCAGAATTACGACCCAGAATTACGAAAAAGGAATTAATCGGATTCATATATGACACCGAGTTTATACTCTCATATATGAATGGAGATAATACGAACGAATCAACAAAGAGATAGGAGCGATGATGGGAAATCGATAAAGATCGATCGATATTATGAGATTCCGGGCACATCCGGATGAAGAAGGAAAAACAGGGGATATGAAGACGGACAAGAATCCAATCCCGATCACACGACTCCGCGATCACGAATGTTTGCAAGAATGAAGCGGGAAACGATCTCATGCAAACGTTGTTCCGATGAAGTAAATGAAAGACGAAGATCGGAAAGGGAAAGAGTTGAAGACGGCTATGGTATGGGCCGTAGTATTCACGCAGACGGAGTATCATTCAAGAGTACCATACGGGGAAAAGATGAAATACCAAGTATGAAATTCGCAACACGTGCGGATGATGAAGAAGGACAGATCTGATACCGAAGAGGTCTCTGATAGAAGAGATAAAAGCAGGAACAGAAGTGACGATGAAGATGGTAAAAATAGGAGAAGAAGAGACAACCGGAATGTTGGCGGAAGACGATATCGTAATAAGAACAGAACAATGGCGCCAAGGAATAATAAGAACAAGATGATCGATGAGGCTGAATGTTCGGCTGCAGCAAACAAGATGAAGAGGAGTGAAAATATGCATGGTGTGAAGGGGTTTACGTTCAGAAATCCAGTTACAAATGATAATATAATTCGGCCACAATGTAATTTGCCACAAGCAACGTTATCGGGACCGGTTTCGGCACTAGTTTAAAACAATCTCCACCTATAGATCGGGAACAAACAAAAGAATGAAGGCTTCAACTGAATCCTAAACTAGTTACATAAAAGTTTAGTTTAAGGGAGGGTGTTGGAATTATAAACTATACTTTTATAATTCTATTATGAATTATGTATTAAGTAATTATTATGGGTCGAATTATGGGTCAACCGAATGGTATAACTGCCATGACAAACGGTAGTCCCGACGGTTAAGTTTAAGACTATATATACATATATATGTAATCAGATTCTATACTTTTGGTTGTATATTATTTCTTTATTCAATAAACGGTTCCTTCCTTCGATCTCTGCATATCATATAACTGTAATGTTCTTCGAATTCTGTTCTAGATTTCCAACATAGTGGTATCAGAGCATCAGGAAACGATCCTAGCGATTTCGAAACGCTGCGCAAACCGGAATATCAAGAACAGTCAAGGATACGGTTGTGGTTTGTCTGTTAAACGGGACGAATCAGGTTTAAAGAAGAGCGTCATATGCAGGAAGTCGATTAACATAAAAGATCTCTTTCTTAAGAAGAAGAAGAAGAAGAGAAGATACATGTTCAAAAACAGGGGACGAATCAGATTCAAAGAGATCGAAGGAAGAGATAGGAAAACACGGTAATAAAATCATTTTTTTATTGATCACTCGTATGGTAAAGAAATCAGATATGCAGGGAATTTAGATCAAACGATCAACCAAAAGTCAATCTATCAGAAAAGAATTAAGAATTTATGAAAGAGGACCAGAATTAGTGTCGAAAAAAATAAGAATGAAACAGAGGAAATCATCGCAGAATTACGACCCAGAATTACGAAAAAGGAATTAATCGGATTCATATATGACACCGAGTTTATACTCTCATATATGAATGGAGATAATACGAACGAATCAACAAAGAGATAGGAGCGATGATGGGAAATCGATAAAGATCGATCGATATTATGAGATTCCGGGCACATCCGGATGAAGAAGGAAAAACAGGGGATATGAAGACGGACAAGAATCCAATCCCGATCACACGACCCCGCGATCACGAATGTTTGCAAGAATGAAGCGGGAAACGATCTCATGCAAACGTTGTTCCGATGAAGTAAATGAAAGACGAAGATCGGAAAGGGAAAGAGTTGAAGACGGCTATGGTATGGGCCGTAGTATTCACGCAGACGGGGTATCATTCAAGAGTACCATACGGGGAAAAGATGAAATACCAAGTATGAAATTCGCAACACGTGCGGATGATGAAGAAGGACAGATCTGATACCGAAGAGGTCTCTGATAGAAGAGATAAAAGCAGGAACAGAAGTGACGATGAAGATGGTAAAAATAGGAGAAGAAGAGACACCCGGAATGTTGGCGGAAGCCGATATCGTAATAAGAACAGAACAATGGCGCCAAGGAATAATAAGAACAAGATGATCGATGAGGCTGAATGTTCGGCTGCAGCAAACAAGATGAAGAGGAGTGAAAATCTGCATGGTGTGAAGGGGTTTACGTTCAGAAATCCAGTTACAAATGATAATATAATTCGGCCACAATGTAATTTGCCACAAGCAACGTTATCGGGACCGGTTTCGGCACTAGTTTAAAACAATCTCCACCTATGGATCGGGAACAAACAAAAGAATGAAGGCTTCAACTGAATCCTAAACTAGTTACATAAAAGTCTAGTTTAAGGGAGGGTGTTGGAATTCTAAACTATACTTTTATAATTCTATTATGTATTATGTATTAAGTAATTATTATGGGTCGAATTATGGGTCAACCGAATGGTATAACTGCCATGACAAACGGTAGTCCCGACGGTTAAGTTTAAGACTATATATACATATATATGTAATCAGATTCTATACTTTTGGTTGTATATTATTTCTTTATTCAATAAACGGTTCCTTCCTTCGATCTCTGCATATCATATAACTGTAATGTTCTTCGAATTCTGTTCTAGATTTCCAACAATGCTCCATGTGCATAAAAAGAAATAAAGGTAAAGAGGTTGTTGGGTTGTACGAGGAAAACTTTATGTAGAGAAAGAAAACGTGAAGATCCTAAACCGCATTCTTTTTAATCTGTTTGGGCCGGTATTCAGCGCGCCCTTATTCGGCCTTCTAACATGATAAGAGAGAAGAGATAGTGGGCCTTTTATCAGGCCTTCATGGCTGCTGGGAATTGTTATTTAATGAGAATACGTATTTTGAGCAGAAGAATATTTGATATACAGATACGAATGAGAACAGAAGTGGAATACGACACGCTTTTAGAGGATGAAAAGGCGATATCAAGAGGGAGAAGCGGATTGGTTCAAGACTGAAGGCCGTGAGGGTTCGCAAAATAGTTCACTACTAGAAAACTAGGTTTTTCCGACCGCAATTTTGGTCGCAAACCGGTCGCAATTGCCTTGTTGCGACCGTTTTCCGACCGGAACTACAATCGGAAAAACACCCGTCGCAATTGCTCTATTCCGACTAAGTCGCAACTGCTACTGTCTTTTGCGACCCAGGTTTTGCGACTTTAATAATGGTCACAAATATTGCGACTGTTCATGGTTTTGTGGGACTTCGGTTGCGACGGTCTTGATGCGACCGTATTCCGATCGCATGCCTTTTACAAACTGCGATCGTTTTCCGACCGCCTGTCTTTTACAAACTGCGACCGTTTTCCGACCGCCTGTCTTTTGAAAAATTGCAACCATTTTTGCGGTCGCAATTTCTATTTATTTTTTAAAAATTATTTTTATCCATTTTCTATTTTAACCTGCATATAATGTCAATTTTAAATTTCACATATTATCAAATTTTCACAATTATATAAAACGTCCCACTTGTAACATCAAATACCGAAGTTATCATAACAAAATACATATTCAAAACAAAGTGTTTATACGTTTTGAAATCTAGCTTTTAGCATCGCTTCAATGTTTGCCATCCTCTTATTCATAGCCTCTTTCTCCGCCTTATCTTTCTCTTTTTCCACCACCAATCCCGCAATAATATCGTTCACCTTTCTTTTTCTTCTTCTTTTTCTTTCACTATATCTTGTCGTTCACCTTTCTTTTTCTTCTTCTTTTTCTTTCACTATATCTTGGATAATCAGGTTCAATCTTTCGATCTAATAAAACCAATACAAAGTGAAATATTAATGGCCAGCATTATCACAATTTATACAATTTATGAAACTTATTAGCTGCTTATACAATTATAGAATAAAGAGAAAAAATCAGTTTGACTTCTAAGGTCAAATAGCCTATTTTTCAATAATAACCATACAAAAATTAACATATTATTGACTGAGAAGTGAATGCATAAAAAAATAATGTCAATATTTGAGTTTAAACATGTTTGAACCAAACAACTTAAAATAATAAACATACCTCTTGGTCTTGTTTGCCATGATGCTGAACGTTAAAATCATTCTTAAGATTGCTTAATCCATATAAATCCTAACACCCTTTCATTTTCTCACATCATTGATCTTTACATCCTACAAACAGTTTCAAAATATTAAATAACTTGGACTTTAATGTCATAAATGTCAACTACATTCTACCAATGCTTATCAAGTTAGTAAAATAAAAACAAGAAAACCCTAATAAAAATATGATCGATCTCACCAATAACAAAATTATGCTAAAACCACAGTTATTTGGCCCACATAAACAATAAAATCTTCATATTAATTATCAAATCATACATCAAGTGAAGAAACTTACCAAAGTCTCATGTGCCCTATCGTCAACCCATGCCGATTTTTTTTCTTGTACATTCCATTCTAATTCAACACCCTCCAAATCAACGTCCTCCAAATCAACGTTCTCAACTACCGAACTGCTACAATCAAGATCTTTATCAAACAACTTACTTCCTTTTCTGAGATGTGTTTGTTTCCACATCTCTGAGTGTGACGGATCACGCCCAATTATCTCAACCTACAAAGTTAGTATTTATAAGTTAACAAATAATGGTATATTTATCGGTTAAAGATAATGATTAACAACGTTTACCACTTTTCTTTTGGCAGTCACATAAGTTTGAGACCCGAGGGTATGTTTGCCCCCTTTTGATTCAATTCTGATTTTTTTTTGTTTCTTTTAGACTTCGCTTTCCATTCGGGTGTGTTCCAGATCTCAATCATTTGTTTCCATGTCTCTGTTTTGATCCATGGTGGTTTAAAATCAATAAGAACAGACATATCGTCTTCGACTTGTACATCTTTACTTCTCGCCGTTTCTTTAGCTTGATCTCGTACCCTACACAACAAATCCGGAATTTTACCAGCAATGCACCGCTCCCAGCAACTATATATTTCACCATTCCATTTCTCCTCCCACTGAAAATAACACTACAATAAAAGAATTTTGTAAGAAACATACAAAATGGTTTAATAAGTTAATAAATCTGTTTAAGTACACACATGGAATCGTTCAAACAATCGCTTTTTGTCCTCATTAGGAACATCTTTCCAACTTTCCCATGGACCAGACCACATACCCTTTAGGTTTACTCCAATAGTCCGCGTACACGTTATTGGATTGCTAAATCTATAAAATGGATGCAATAAATGAAAACCACATTGGTATCGTTTTTCTATCCACATAAAGGAACAATATTAATGTATGTGTACTTACTCTCCATCTATAATATAGATCCACTCACGGTTCACTGGTTCGGGTACTTGGACTTGGGAAGAGCCTCCCCGCTTCGTAGAAGCAACACGACACGAAGACACATCATCACCATCACTACCCTCAATGGGAGAAGACATCAAAGTATGCTGCTAATTTGACTTTAGTCCAACGGTATCACTACTACCTAGAATACTTCCTTGACTATGACCTTGCTCACCACTACTTCGATCAACACCTCCGCCACAACCCTTGCTGATATTTGTCTTAGTACGTCCCATGATATCTACAATAAAAAGCCAAGTGTGAGATTCAGCAAATATGATTTGTTGATTTTGATTTTTAGGAATTAGTTATTTCATGTCAACATACCTTACCTTGTTGCTGCCTTGTTCTCTTATTTTTTTACCAAAGCAACCTCAACTTGTCCATGTTCTTCAAAAGCATGCCAGATCTAATAGAAAACAAATAAAAAATTAAGAATTTGAATGATTACTAACAGAAAACAAATAAATAAAGAACTTAAATATGAAAAACTTACATCCTCTTTAGTGACAGTCTTTGGAACTAAACTAACAGAAAGTTTGGTAACACTGCCTCCAGATAGTTTTTTCTTAACAAAACTCCCTCCGCCATATTGATATGTGAAGTTTATCAATTTCCTCATTTCCCGCATTGGGTTACACATTCCGTCAATTAACGATTAACAAGAATAAAGCTCATAACTAACTAACATACTTTTGATAAAATCTTAATATTATAGCACAAATCACTTACACGTTAAAAGGCAATTAAAAAAGAACTCTAATTACACGTTTATATACCTTGTTGTTGCCCTGTTCTCTTGTTGTTGCCCCGTTCTCTTGTTGCTGCCATGTTCTCTTCAGTGACCACACCTTGCCCCCTGCCGCCTCCTGCCACAAACGATTACATAAAAGTACTAGTTAGTAATATGCTAAATACAAAGAAAACAGTTAAAGGTTGATGATCATATTGGCTATTATATAGCATAATACATAACAGCATGGTTCATATTACTGATCAATAACAGACATTTTAGCATAATGCAAAGACAAAAGTAGGACAACTCAAGATCATAATTGGACCAAGCTTAATTGGCCACAACAGGATAAAACATTTTCTACAAAACCAATTAAAAAAATACTATCACTCTGGCTTAGCTGGGAGAGATGGAGGGCCTCTGAAGAGTGTTGTTGCGGTTCGCCTAGTATATAACCAACATCCTCTTCTTCCAATATCATTAGTGTAATTCATAACTTAACTAAAAATTCTTATTCATAACAAAATAATAAATCCACAGCAAATGCAAGTGTCCAGATATATTATAAGACTACTAATTCTTATTCTTAACAAAATAATAATAATAATGTATTCAAAGCTGATACAAATTCAGTCAACACAACGCTAGTCGAACGATGAATCTAAACAGCTAGTAATGAACAAAATCGAAGGAAAAAATATACAGATTAAGGTTTAAGGAAGAAATTAGGACAAAATTAGGGAGAATAAGAGACCACACCTTGCCCTCTGCCGCCTCCTGCCACAAAACCACGACATATGCCGTCATCTGCTGTACTACGTGCCATGATACTACAAAAAATAGAATCAAATTAACCTTCAATTACCTCAGATCCGTGAAACGACATGAAATCGAGAACAACTTCGTTGTACCAGCAAAAGTGTGACGAAATTGGTTAGAGGAACGATTAAGGAGTCGTCGATCTAGGTTTTATGCTGAACAACTGGTGAATCTTCGGTGATGCGGAGGAACGATTGGGGAATCAATCGCCCATTCGCCTATCTAGGGTTTTAGGTTTTGAGAGAGATATTGGGGGAATTAGGAGCGGGATATGAAAATTTTAAAGGGATTATTTATATTTTAAAGAGATTGGAGGATTATTTATAAAAATTTAAAACATGAAATAAAGCATTTCAGTATTGTAACTTAGTAGGAACTACACGATATTACTTCATTAAACAAATGCAAAACAAAAAGGTAACAATAATGATGTACATGAATTTGTGTGTATATATACGCACACTCATTCCTAACTATAATATGTTTATTATACGTTTAGCCATATTAATAAGTATGTATAAGTATAACTAATGTCACTGATCGATACTATAACTCGACTCATGGTTGTAAAAATCACGACTAGGCGCCAATTAATCACCGATTATCCCTGATTAATCAAAATTAATCCCGATTAATCGCTAGTCACCACTCCACAGCCCGACTAGCAACTAGCGATTACTTCAACAGTGACTCGACTATATAAAAGTATAAAGGAAAACAATATAAGATTAAAATTACATTTCATCTAACCTATTTATTTCACTAATATAATGACTAATGAAATAAATATTAATGTCAACAGTTGTTAACTTAATTACATTATCAACGTAGGATATCAGGGTAAAAAAACTTTATTTTTTAAGTGTCATTATTGATTGATACTAATTGTTATTATTCTAATTGTAATCGATGGGCAACAAGTACTACAATCATCTATTCAACTTTTCATACCAATTAACTTTTATAAATAAAATTTATTTTTTTAAGTGTCATTATTGATTGATACTATTATCTAACTTTTAGTGATGGATTGATGTAACTTTTTGTTGAAGTTAATTGTGTGTTATGAATGATGTACAAAGTGACCCATTTGCCGAAACCTACTGCCATAACAATCTGACCCAGATGATGATCGTGAACTTGCAGTTAATTACCAATAAGTGGCATTTGACCCATTTGACAAACTTACAGCCAATACTAATTTTGACAAACAGACCCATTTGACAAACTTGCAGCCTAGATGACCATTACAAAACTGACCCATTAAAGAAACTTGCAGCCTAGATGGACATTACAAAACTGACCCATTAAACAAACTTGCAGTCAAGTGACCCGTTTGACGATTAAACTGACCCATTAAACAAACTTGCAGCCTAGATGATCATTACAAAACTGACCCATTAAACAAACTTGCAGTCAAGTGACCCATTTGACGATTAAACTGACCCATTAAACAAACTTGCAGCCTAGATGACCATTACAAAACTGACCCATTAAACAAACTTGAAGTCAAGTGACCCGTTTGACGATTAAACTGACCCAGTAACCAAACTTACGGCCAAAACAGGCATTTGTGCAGCCTTTGACCCATTTGACGATTACAAAACAAATGGCATTTGCAGGAATTATAAAATAAACTGCATGAAAGTGAGAAACTAAACTGCAAGCAACTATAATATACCATACCATTAAATCCAAAATCAAACCAAATGTCAGCAACAAAGTCAAAATTAAACCAAAGTCAGAATTAACAAACACTAAAGGTGCAGTAGGCGAGGCGTTTGGGTTATTGCCGGTGTAGATGATGATGGGGAAGATGATGACGATGACGGCGAAGGGTAGACGCATGAACCTGTGCCTGTATTTAAATGAGTAAAGTCATTATGATATCATACAACTAGAAACCTCATAAACTGGTCATGTATTTAAATAAATAATTCTGGCCATTGTATATAAAAACAAACTAACCATTGTATATAACAAACAAACCCGTCACTCTAAATCATGTATTTAACAGATCTGCAGATCTGTTTTGATTGAAGCTTCTAAACTTATGGCTATTTGTAGTTTTAACCCAGAAACTTATGACTATTTGCAATTTTCACCCTTTTTTCTTTTTCTATTTTTTCTTGTATCCGCAACCGCTTTAAACGGCCGCAACTTTTGGTTTTTATATATTTCTCGTATTTGTGACCGTTTTATACGGTCGCAACATTCGTTTTTTTTTTGTTTTTTTTATTTGCGATTGCTTTAAACGGTCGTAAATTTTGCTATTTTTTTCTCGTATTTGCGACTGTTTTCCGACCACAAAAATACGGTAACAAAATTTGCGACCGTTTTGCGATCGAATCTGGATTGGTCGTTAATTTTGCGATTGTTTTTGTTTTAGTCACAAATCGGTTGCTAATTTTGCGACCGTCTTATGTTAGTCGCAAAATTTGGTCGGAATTGCCTAGTTTTCTAGTAGTGGTTAGTTTCTTGGTTTTCGATTACTTTGTGTTTTCAAACTCAGGAACATGTTTTGCTATCTATCTCAGGAACTTGTTTTGCTATCTATCTCAGACTTGTTTATTGTTTTTCACTATGATTCTTGGCTAGTTTATTTATCTACCCAGGTTTCTGATGAATATTTGTGTTAATCGGTAATTTGTCGGCTTTTGGTAATTTAATTGATGGTTTATATTAAAGTAAAAGATTTAATTATATTTAACTAGATGTGTGTGCGTACTTTACTTTAAGTTATTATCATTCAATTGTTCCTTGTATGTCTTTGTGAATGTATTTCATGTACAGATGCATGTTAGGTTACCTACTTTGTGTTCGATACCGGTACCGATATTAATTTTTATTGTTTTCTATCGACATAAGGTTTTTTCTTTGATTATTATAGTAAAGGCCGGTACCGTAACTAACTGAAATAAGATCGATCGAATTTTCGCCACGAAGCGCTAGGAAAAATCACTAGTTATTGTTATAGGGTCCTAATAATCTCACACCCCAAAATCTTAATTTCACACCCTGTATACGTATCGTATAACGTTATACAGCTCGTATAGAATAATTTGACATGAAAAATATTGGGTCGTATAATGTTATACGGCTCATATAATGTTGTACAGCTCGTATACATAGAGAAATTTTAGGTCGTATAACATTATAGGGGTCGTATAGCATTATATAAGGTTTGAGTCGTATAACATTATATGGGTCGTATAATGTTATACGGCCCGTGTTACGGCTCATTTTCTAAGCATACATATCCTGACCAATATCCTGCCTTTATTTGTTTATTTGTGACCAGGATGCTGGAAGAGGATATTGCTAACATCTTGGGTGATATCCTGAGGTTTATTGAATTAACCACGTGCAGGTTAAAGGATGAGACTTGCTAACGGTCAAGTGAACTTCTTCTCCTCAAGACTCGGACGTGTTTGTTGAAGGAGAGACGTTGAACCCGAAAGACCAGGTCTACAACGTTCGATTAAGGAATATTCGGTGGATCCCGGAAGTTTAGGGTAGTTTGTTACATTATCTTTACTATAAATAGATGGGGGCGGATCAGTTTAAGGCACACAATTTTTCACTAACACTCTCGAACACTTTTACTCTCTAGCTCATTGCAAACACCACACTTGTATTCAAAGTTGTAACACATAGTCGATCCGCACCACATCCTGCACTGTATCCTGATATTTGAAGAAATAGAAGAACAAGGCAGCTGCGATTGTCAGCTCCCGAGGTTTTATGCCGGCGATCTAGATTGATCAGGGGCTTTCCTCGTATATCTCGTGTTGTTTACTTTACTTTTGCTCATAGTTTGATCATAGATACAACTCAATATCCTGAGCCGTATCCTGAATACTGATTTTCCAAACAACTTAACAAGCACATTTTCAATACACTTTCTAGCACACTACCTCACTTAACTAATTTGATCACTAAATTGCTTAGGTAATTTTTGACCAAAACAATTTGGCACCCACCGTGGGGCAAGTGGTGCTCTCTTTACTAAAAATTTTTGTGAAATCGCTAATCGGCTTTCTATTTTCAAAACTTTTTGCCACATTGTCCATAATGGCCTCAAGATCAAACATGAGTTCCTCTACTGTGTCTGCTATGACTTCTGCTACTACTGGTTCGGTGCTTCCACCACCTCCTCCAAGGATGCCAGCCTCTTCACGACCTCAGGATATTATCCCTACTCGCGGTGTTCAGGAATCTGCTCCCGTTCTAGCTTCTAATGATGAAATTCTTACTTTATTTGGAAGTGTGCAGGAACAAATGAGGCAGCAACAGGAAACAAACCAAATGCTTTTAAGGGAAATACAACTCCTGAAGTCTGGCTCGAGCAGATCTGCTGAGGATAATGTCACTCCATTACATCCCAGAACGTTGAACTTTAGTTCAGCTGTGTATACTGAGGATAACAGGGGGAATATTGTGCCCAGCCTTCCTCAGAATCATACTCCTGAAATACCCTCCTCGATCAGGATGTCAACCATGAGGAGCTCAGGATATGCTTCAGGATATGGGCAAAATCCTCCAACGGGTAACGTGTCAAATAATAATAATACTTATGCTACTAACAATAGTGGACCTTTGCAGGTACAGGTGTGACATCAGCACTTACTAGGGAACTTCAAAAGTTGAAGGACATGATATCCAGTGTACCTGGGGTGGTCCAGCCGATCCCGGAAGTGTCCCAAGACAGCCATAAGATATCTCGTTTTGCACATCCTATCTGTGATGCTGAGATCCCAAAGAGATTTCAAACCCCCAACATGAAACTTTACAACGGAACTACGGATCCTGAGGAGCATATTGCCCAGTATAGGGAAAGAATGGAGATTAACCCTATCCCTCCGGATCTCAAGGAAGCATGCTTGTGCAAGGGTTTTGGTTCAACCTTAATAGGATCAGCCTTAAAGTGGCTCTTGAATGTTCCTCCGCATTCGATTACATCTTTTGCTCACTTAGTAAATTTATTTAATAGTCAGTTTTCTTGTAGTAGAAGCTTTGAAAAATTAACAAGTGATCTCTACAGGATAACACAGGGACCTCAAGAATCCCTTAGGGATTACGTGAACAAGTTCAGCCGGGAATCCCTGGACATTCCTCACCTTGATGTTGCAACAGCTGTGCAAGCTTTTAAGATGGGATTACAAAAGGATTCTCAGTTCTATCAGGATCTTGTAATGAATCCCTGCAGGAATCTCGATGAAGCTCGTAACAGGGCTTTGAGATATATCCGTCTGGAAGATGACAGGAAGATGCAAGAGAGAATGAACTCATCCAACACTTATGAGTCAACTAACAGGAAGTCAGAATCCTCATTCAAGTCATATCGGCATAAGCCATATGGTAGAAATGAGAACAAGAGAGTGAATGCTGTCGAAGATGAGGATCCTGAAGAGTATCCTGAGTTGTCTGAATATTGCTTTTCTGTTAACATTCCTGAATTGATGTATGCCATGCAGGGTCTAGGAGACAAGGCTAGGTGGCCTCGGAATAATCAACAAAAGGCTGACTGGAAAGATAAGTCAAAATGGTGTGCTTTCCACGAGGATTTCGGACATGTAACTGAGGATTGCATCGCTCTAAGGAAAGAAATAAGCTATCTACTAAGCAAGGGATATCTGAAAGATCTCTTGGGGAGAAAGAAGAATAAGGGTCAGGATACTGAGAAGGATCCTGAGCGAGCAGCATCACCTCCTGCCGATGCCAAGATAATCAACTTCATTTCGGGAGGATCCGACATTTGTGGAACTTCGTACTCGGCAGCAAAGGGACATGCAAAGGAAGCTAAGGCCGAAAGGGGAGACAAACCTGTCAGGATGACTACCCTCACAACTGACAAAGTGATCACTTTTGATGCTGATGACAGGGATACTGTCCAGGATCCTCACCATGATGCTCTGGTAATAACGTTATATGTGGCTAAACATTTTGTACGCAGGATACTGGTTGATAATGGCAGCTCCGTCAACATAATCCAACTAGAAACTCTGAAGAGAATGAATGTATCTCCAATGGATATCACTTCAAAGTCTACCGTGCTTGTTGGGTTCAGTGGAGAGGCTAGAAACACAGTGGGAGAGATAAAGTTGCCAGTATACGTTGAAGGAGTCAACTCGATACAACGTTTCTATGTGATGGATTCTCTATCCTGCTATAACATCATACTGGGAAGACCGTGGATTCACGATATGAAGGCCGTGCCATCAACATATCACCAATGCATCAAGATACCTACCCCTTGAGGAGGTGTCAAAGTTGATAGTGATCAGCAGGAAGCGAAAGAATGCTGCTCATCCTCGATGAAATCCTCAACTAAACCTAGTACAGCATAGCAATTAAAGACGCGGGCCCAGGATATCGTGGAGGATCCGGAGCAGGATGTGAAGAAAATTATCCTGGACCAGGATAACCCCGATATTTCGGTGCTCGTAGGGACCAATATCCCTCAGGATATTGAAGAACATTTAATTAACTTTTTGAAATGCAGGATGTCAACGTTTGCATGGAAGCATGAGGATATGACAGGCATATCCAAAGATATTATCACTCACAAGCTTGGAATTGATAAATCATTCAAGCCTGTGCAGCAAAAAAGAAGGAAGTTTGCTCCTGAGCGAAACACGATTATCCAGGAGGAAGTTGAAAGATTATTAAAGTCCAGGATGATCAGAGAGGTTAAGTTCCCAAGGTGGCTAGCAAACGTGGTTGTAGTACAGAAGAAAAATGGGAAATGGAGAGTTTGTTACACAGACTTGAACAAAGCTTGTCCTAAAGACCCATTTCCTCTTCCCCACATTGATGCAATGGTAGATGCCACTGCCGGGCATGAAATGCTGACCTTCATGGTCGCATCCTCAGGATTTCAACAAATCCAAATGGAGCCTTCTGACCAGGAGGATACTGCCTTCATGACACCAACAGGTATTTATTGTTATACAGCTATGCCTTTTGGTTTGAAAAATGCAGGTGCAACATACCAAAGATTGGTAAACATGATGTTCAAAGACAAACTGGGGGACACCATGGAAGTATATATCGATGATATGGTGGTGAAATCTAAAAAGGCTGAGGATCACCTCCAGGATATCAAGGGAGCATTTGATATCCTGGATCGATACAACATGAAGCTGAATCCTGCTAAATGCCATTTCGGAGTAGGGGCAAGAAAGTTTCTTGGATATATGGTAACAAAAAGGAGGATAGAAGCATGCCCAGAGCAGATCAAAGCTATCCTAGATATAAAATCACCCTCAAATATGAAGGACGTACAAAGATTGACTGGCCGAGTAGCAGCTTTAAACAGGTTTATCTCGAGATCCTCAGAGAAATGCAAAGATTTTTATGATATCCTGAAGAAGAACAAAAGATTCGAATGGGGGGAGAAGCATGAAGCAGCCCTACAGGATTTGAAACAATATCTCTCAACTGCACCTCTATTGATGAAGCCTGAAAATGGTGAACCACTATCCCTATACCTTGCTGTATCAGGGAATGCTGTAAGTGCCGTTCTTATAAAAGACCATGAAGGTCAGCAATATCCTGTTTATTATGTTAGTAAAAGTTTGTTAGATGCTGAGACTAGGTATTCTCATTTAGAAAAATTAATATTAGCTCTAGTCATGACATCGACAAAGCTTAGACATTATTTCGAGACACATAGGATACATGTTAAAACAAATTATCCTGTCAAAAATGTGCTTAGGAAACCAGAGATGTCAGGCAGGATGGTCAAGTGGTCAGTAAAGTTAAGTGCTTATGATTTAGTATATGAACCTAGAAATGCTATAAAGTCTCAGGCTTTAGCTGACTTTGTGGCTGATTTTAGTAGTGACATTCAGGACGAGGTAGACCTAGAAGTTCAACAGTTAGGAGAATCCTCAGGATCCTGGACATTATATACTGATGGTGCATCTAATGTAAGAGGAGTAGGATTAGGAATACTACTAAAATCGCCACAGGGGGACATATTACCCCAGGCTATTAGGTGTGAATTTCCTGCTACTAACAATGAGGCAGAATATGAAGCTTTAATTGCAGGATTAGAATTGGCTAAGAGTATGAGTATCAAAAATTTGCAAGTATATGTTGACTCTTTGTTAATTACTAACCATTTTAATGGATCCTATGCAGTTAAGGGTGAGAAATTAATCGAATATCTCGATATTCTCAAAAAATTAGCAGGATATTTCGATGTTTTTATACTTGAACAGGTACCAAGGGAGGATAATGCTGAAGCGGATGCCTTAGCAAATTTGGGATCATCAATCAGGATACCTGAAGGGACCCAAATACCAATATTACATGTCTTATATCCTGCAACGAATCCTCAGGATAAAGAAGTAGTGGGTATTCAGGATCCTGGAGCAGAGCATCCTGAAGAAGATCCTAAATCCTGGACGGCTCCAATCACGAGATATCTCAAAGAAGGACACATCCCTAGAAATGAAAATCCTAAGGCATTTAGGATGAAGGTATCACGATTCACTATTATAAATAATATTTTATACAAGAAATCTCTTGCAGGACCGTATTTGAGGTGCTTGGAGGATCTTGAAGGCAAAGAAGTACTTCAGGATATACATGAAGGAGATTGTGGTAACCATGCTGGGGGCAGGTCGTTATTCTCAAAAGTATTAAGGACAGGATATTATTGGCCGACAATGAGAAAGGATGCCGCAGAATACGCTCGAAGATGTGACGCATGTCAAAGACATAGTAACATACTGCATCAGCCTGCTGAACCATTATATCCTATTGTTTCCCCTTGGCCATTTATGAAGTGGGGTATGGATATAGTAGGAAAGCTACCAAAAGCTCCGGGAGGAAAAGTCTTTATGCTAGCAATGACGGATTATTTCTCTAAGTGGGTTGAAGCTGAAGCATTTGTTCAGGTTAAAGACCAAGAAGTAGTATCCTTCATAAAGAGGAATATCCTGACCAGATTCGGAGTACCAGCCGAGATAATCTGTGATAATGGTTCTCAGTTTATAAGCAAGAGAACTACTGACTTTTGCAAGAGTTGGGGAATCAAAATGATAACATCTACTCCAGTACATCCTCAAGCGAATGGACAAGCAGAATCCTCAAACAAGATAATTCTTAATAACTTAAAGAAAAGGCTCGGAGCCAAAAAAGGAAGATGGGCAGAAGAATTACCCTTTGTTTTATGGGCTGATAGGACAACGGTAAACAATGCAACAGGCCAAACCCCATTTTCCTTGGTATTTGGAGCAGAAGCAATGATTCCAACGGAAATGACAATACCTACTGCAAGATCTACCCTAAGTGATCCTGAGCAGAATCCTGAAGCCTTGAGTCAGGATTTAGACACTATAGATGAGAAGAGAGATGCGGCTAGGCTAAGGATGGCAACATATCAACAGAGAATATCCAGGGCATATAACAAGAATATTAGGACCAGAAGATTTAAGATTGGAGATTGGGTGTTAAGAAAGGCTTTTCAGAATACTACTAATCCTGCCGATGGCAAGTTAGCTCCAAAATGGGAAGGACCATATGAAGTTGAATCAGAAGCAGGAAAAGGAGCATACAGACTCAAGAATATGGAGGAGGATATGCTACCAAGGTCTTGGAATGCTATACACCTTAAGCTCTATTTCAAGTGAGTTTAGACTTTAATTTCTGACTCAGGATGGTATGAATTCTACCTTTTTTTTAAATATGTTTGGTTTAATTTGTTCTTTGTAACCCAATACTGACTTAAGCATCGGAGGGGTGTTAGCCAAGCTAACACCCACCTTAGTTTACAATTGTTTTGCAGGATATGTTTCAGGATATAGCTCCAGGATATGTACTCAGGATAACTCGAAAGATTAGAGGATTGGCCCCCTCTCTCACGTTTAAGGGATACTGATCCCTTCACAGGTTTAAAGGTATTCACCTTTCTTCCGAATTGGGTTTAAACACCCCGCCTGGAGCGCAAGTTATTCAGGGATAGTTCAAGGTGGCGGGACCAGTCCATGTAAAAGTGGCTGACAATTTCGTTACTGTTGGCTATATCCTGAATCCTAAAGGTATATGAGGATTGATCACCCTCTCTCACGAAAGGGTATTTTCATACTCTCTAAGGTTTAAAGGTTTTCACCTTTCTAAGTCTTGGAGTTTATACACTCCCGCCTGTAGCGCATGAAAATTTGGGATTTTCCCCAGGATACAAGGGATTTATCTCCAGTACGTCCTTGGGTTTTACCCTTGGGAGGTAAAAAATTGCCTATACAATGGAAACTGACATTCAGTAAATTTCTAAAGTATTTGAAGACATTGTACACAGGGGACATTCCTACCAAGGTGGTGATGTAAAGCTAAAAGGATGAGGCTCAGAACTAATGCACTAAGTACCTTGCTCAGGGGACACCTTCATTGGAAGAGTGGCAAAGGGATTGAAGTTTGGTAATAGGTTTATACCCTATTTCTGGTATGATCTTTCCTTTGTAAACATCGTCTAAGTTTTCAGTAACACTATAAGTATCCTGATATATTCTCAAAGTCCTTTTCAGGATATTTGATTAAGGTGTTTGAAACTAGTATTAGTTTGGCACTTTGATCATTTAAGTATTATCATAAACTGGTTTTGGAAAAAATAGATTGTTTTTCAAAAACTTTCTACAAAGTTGAAGGAATGTTTGGAAGTTCTATCTAATAAAAAGTTTTTACAATATATCGTTGAGCATATTGATCAGGATATTTTCATAAGACAACAATATAAAATTTTTTGCAAGGCTAAGAATTATACTTAGGAAAAACGAAATTATTCTTGAAGCAATCAGTACTGGTAGATAACCGAAGGTTTCATCCTGAAACCCAGGACCCATCCACCTTCGGCTATCAAATTGTTTCGATACAGAAATAAAAATTGTTCATAAAAACATAAAATTGTTCGAATAATTTAAAGGAAATGAGCTCTAGGGGGTAGTGCCTTCTTCGTCCATAGTGGTTTCAGCAACATCCGCCTTGGGATCCGCCTCAGCATCCTTCTCCGCATCGGTTGCTTTTTCAACCACTTTGGAAGATTCTTCGACAGCTGATTTGGAAGAGGTACCTCCGAGGTTCTTTAGCTTGGTCTCCTAAGCACCAACATCCCAAGAAGGGCATTCAAAACCTAATGTTTTGGCTTCATGGGCCATCTTCAACCTGGCTTGGAGGAGAGAAATGACGACGGAACTTTTGAGGCTATCCCGGTAGCTGACCATATCCCGTTCGTACTGCATGTGGGCAGCTTCGAGATCGGTCTGGGCTTGAAGAGTAGCTTTGTTGAGAGCGGCTTGGTGTTCTTGAGTCATGGCTTTAAATTTTTGCTCATAATGACGAGATTTGGCGGCTGCGATCATGCCTTGATCGGAGATTGTGATTTCAGCTTCCTTTAGCTTGGTTTCAAGCGTCTTGTTGAGCTTGCAGGATTCTTGATATAAGTTAACCAAACGCTCAAGACCCTACAAAGGTAAGACGATAGGTGTTAATATTGATAAATCTTTGATAATAATCTAAATTGCAGGATATGATATGAGAATACTAACCGGGTTAAGAAAAGAAGTCATAAACCCGCTAGCTTCAATGAACCCGTGCTTCTCATAAGGAAATGTGTCAGAAATGACAGAGGAATCAGGTTCTTTCCTTTTGCGGGAACTTGAACTCCGGGGCTTGGTAGCCGGTGAAGGTTTGGGAATAATGATGGCTTTGGAGCTGCTGGGTTTGGATGTAGCTGTGGTCTTGGGGCTAGGTTCTTTCTTGACCAGGATCTGATCAGAATAACTATCCAATTCATCGAGGTCAAAGACTTCAGGGATCTTGGCCGGTGCTGCATAAAGGGAAAAGTTTTATTCTTCGTTTTATTATTATACTGTCTTGACTAATTATTTTGAAAGTAATCCTTACCAGACATTTCGGATGACGAGTATTGGCTGGAACTCGGGACGTGTGTGGTGAAAGTCCTGTCTATTGCAGGTAACCGGTAAACAGTATTGATTCTTTCTTCCGACTCGGCGGTAGGGGGAGCGACTTCCTTGAAGTTCACTGCATAGAGATCGAAAAGAAGTATATTAATAAAAGATAAAAATTAAATGGTCTATGAGAATATTTATGACCCTACCGGTGGTTAACCACTCCACCGGAAGGTTGGCACCCTCAGCAATGGAGTCTCGTTTGACAAAGAAAAATTTGCGTTGCCATCCGTCTTCGTTTTTGGTGGCTTTGAGAATCAGGGGTTTGCTGGAGGTCGAGAAGAGCAAGAACCGGCAAGAGCCATGGGATCGGAGGCGATAAGCAATAGGTAAATCCTCGATGCGGAGGTCGGAACAATGGAGGTTTTTGATTTGGTTAAGTACAATTAGTACTCTCCAAACCATTGGCATGGTTTGAGCGAAAGAGATGCCGGTAATTCGAAAGGGTATCGAAGACCTAATGAAAAAGGATATGCTGGAAAACAAACCCATTCGGTGGAAGAAACATCCGATCGGATTGACCGATCGAATGGTCTAAAGACCGTGTTGTCAGGGAAAGCGCCGGAGGCTCTTAAAGCTGCAATGTCTGCGTTGTCAAAAGCGCAGATCTCCTTTTCGGGATTTTTAAGGAGATTCTGCTGGGTGAAGGTCTCGGCATCCATTGCAAGTAAGGTGAAGTAAATTGACAGGAAGAAAATCAGAAATGGAGAATTATCTGAAGGATCTGTTGAAGATATCTGCTTTTCAAACAAGAAAAGAGAAGATATAGGGGCATTGTGGATCTCCATTGAGTAAAAAACGCGTTGGAAGTTACGATGTGATCTTGACCGTCGCTTCGTTTTAAATGCCTTGAGTTATGGGATAAGATTTTTGAAATATATCCGTTGGATTGGTATACCAACCGATATATTTGGGGACAATTGTTACGGCTCATTTTCTAAGCATACATATCCTGACCAATATCCTGCCTTTATTTGTTTATTTGTGACCAGGATGCTGGAAGAGGATATTGCTAACATCTTGGGTGATATCCTGAGGTTTATTGAATTAACCACGTGCAGGTTAAAGGCTGAGACTTGCTAACGGTCAAGTGGACTTCTTCTCCTCAAGACTCGGACGTGTTTGTTGAAGGAGAGACGTTGAACCCGAAAGACCAGGTCTACAACGTTCGATTAAGGAATATTCGGTGGATCCCGGAAGTTTAGGGTAGTTTGTTACATTATCTTTACTATAAATAGATGGGGGCGGATCAGTTTAAGGCACACAATTTTTCACTAACACTCTCGAACACTTTTACTCTCTAGCTCATTGCAAACACCACACTTGTATTCAAATTTCGTTGTAACACATAGTCGATCCGCACCACATCCTGCACTGTATCCTGATATTTGAAGCAATAGAAGAACAAGGCAGCTGCGATTGTCAGCTCCCGAGGTTTTATGCCGACGATCTAGATTGATCAAGGGCTTTCCTCGTACATCTCGTGTCGTTTACTTTACTTTTGCTCATAGTTTGATCATAGATACAGCTCAATATCCTGAGCCGTATCCTGAATACTGATTTTCCAAACAACTTAACAAGCACATTTTCAATACACTTTCTAGCACACTACCTCACTTAACTAATTTGATCACTAAATTGCTTAGGTAATTTTTGACCAAAACAGCCCGTATACATGGAAAAAAACATTCTCTGAGATTTTTTTTAGGAGAGAGAAAGGGTGAGGTGTAGGAAAGATATGTGAGGTGGAGGTTAGAGCTTGGGTATATTTGTTCTTGAATAAAAACACCTAAAAACAATATTGTGATTGTCGAAACTTGAGATTTCCGACCGAGTGGTCGAAAACGTATATACCAAAAATTTCTATAAAACCGAGGGGTCGAAAACCTATATAACAAATTAAAATTTCGCCCCCCCCCCCCCCCTCATAGCTTCGCCCCTGACTTGATGCACTTGTTATGTGACTCAAATTACATCTTCAAAGTATAAAACTTGAATGAAATTAATCCCCTTACATGCACACTTAGGAGGCTGACTTTGAAGAAAATATCTAAAGAGTAATGAGAGTAACCATATTTTTTAAAGTCAGAATAGTGATCCAAAGTTACAAGCCAATAAAGATAAGTACAAGAAGATGTGATCAATGTTTCAAGTGTTGATTTTTCCAATATTCATCTTCCCACATTTCGACTTGTTTTATCGAGCTTCTTCTGTTGTCTATGATAGCTTTAATAGTTGTGGGATCGTATGGCGGAGGCATGGTACATGGGATCGCGGTTGTAGGGTACCGCACGAGTGAATCCTCCATGAACCTCCTCCACTTTCCATCTGCAAAGCATACCATTGACTCTGAACATAGCTCAACTACATTTGGAGGGAGAGTAGGTTTGAACTTCAAAAGCTTAGCATATTCGGTCAGTCGATGTAACATGTAGTCATAAACGTACTCCATCTTCATGTCCTCTTGAATGAACCGGCTTGACGCCTCACCAATCTCTTGAGCCTAGTGGGTTCAAGTGATTAAGGTATCATTGAAACAAAATAAAATGTTTCTGGTTGTAAGTGCACGTAAGTACTAAAAGACACTTAAAATCATCATAGTTATAAGGACCAAACTACCCTTAACAAAAAAAATTGTGTTTAACAGGGTTGGGTAGGGTTTGCTATTCAAAAGAGGGTAGCGGCGCAGCTTGTTGCTCGTCTACCTGTCATTAGTCTTTAATCGTCTCTGTTTTAATGTAATTAAGAATAAGACATCGAACCTTTGTTAAAGAAAAAAAAAATTGAAAACAAACTTTTTGTAGAAGTAGTAGAATTTAGAAAATGGTTTATACATCTAGTGCATTCTATTTTGGTTTTTTAAAAAGTAGTGGGTTCCTAGTTAATAAATGCGAAAATCTTTCAGATTGAATAGAGAATACTTATTTTTCTAGTTTTCATTTAATATATAATTTATTTTTTTCTTCAATAATTATTAAAAATCAAATAATTAAAAAGTATTGCTTGATATTTTTTCTATATTTCGTCAATAAATTTTAACTAAAAGTAAGTTGTACACAAAATAAAGTATTTTTTTGTCCTTTACCATGGATCCACGAAAACAGCCAATCAAACCAACTTAGCGACCAAAATTTCATTTGCGACCAAAGTTAGCGACTGGAGTTTCATCTCTGCATCAGCAATTGGGGTTACGACCAGTGTGTTTTGCGAGCAAAATCGCAACTTGGTACTATTTGTCGCAAATTTCGACCGCTTTTGTAGAATAGCAGTGAATATTACCTTGGAAGTGTGATTATTGCCCCACTCGACGGCAAATTTAAGAGATTTACACTTGTCAGTGGACCGAATAGGCCAGAAATGCTGGAGCGGAGACATTCCCCTTGCAAAGAAAGTGTAGTAGCTTGGGGTGATGTATAACGTAGGTGAATCACAGGCCATAATGTATTTCTCACTTACAGACCATGCCCATCCTTCTATGTATATTTTATACCTGTTCATTGATCATGAAGTTTGTCAAATATTAATTTCCTGCATGTGAAGTTCTTTAACAATTTCAGTGATATAAATATCTACCTGTAAGTACACTGATCTTCAATATTCGAATTCTTGTATCCATGCACTGATTCATTAATCCAATCCTGTTTCATATGAGTGTTAATTAATTAATGGGCCACCCAAAGTATTAAACCTCTTTATTAAAAACAATTGTATATCAAAACTACATTACATGTGACCCTTTTTGTTTATACAAAACAACATAAAAAAAACGGATAACTAGATGTTAAAGATCTTTAATTAAAGTATAGTATTGTTATAGGTTTATTTTCTTACTTAACATTGCATTTGTATGAAAAGTACAAAAGCAAATAATTATCTTTTTTAATCTGGTGGAATTTTATTAAAAAACTACCAAGATGCTGGCTAAAAATTACATAATGATCACAAAGCCATTTAGGCCGTGCTGAAATAAAAAGCCATGTTCTACCCAAAAGGTTGTAGCCTAATGATGCCAAGGTGTAATGAAAGATGTCCATACGCATGAAGTTGGGTCGTTAAAGATCTAAGTTCCATAGTGGACAAAAGGTATATAGACTTAGAAAAAGGATTTATAGGTGTGTGCGTTGGTTGTTCTAAACAATTTTTTTTTGAACGACAATCTAATATTATAACATACTCATATTCTCCTAAATACTTTTATCCGTCTATACATGCACCTTGCAGGATATGAACCGTTCACCTCATGTATAGAGCGGAGAAACCATACCATCATTTTAAGGAAATAATTACCTGTAGTGCCGGTCTTGGGGGGAGGACGGGTGGGCGACAGCCAGGGCCCAGTCTCTCCGAGGGCCAGGATTTGTTTTGTTAGATTATATTTTATATATATACTTCGTTAAACACTTACACCTATTAATTTATTTTAAGCCCATTACCCTTTTTTACTCATGCATACCTATTATTAAAGTTTAAACTAATCTAAAAATGGCTTAATATGGACTTTTAAACAAGGCTCTGATTACCTGGATAAACAAACGAGTATCCCAGTCAACATTATGAGTGTTGTTAGCGTTGCACTTGACAAGGTCAGCCCTAACAGGGGAGACATTAGGGTTACCCCTCCAATAAGCGAAAGGTAGTCTGTCCTTCCAATTTACTCTCTTGTTACCTTCTTTAATATCCTTCAATGTCATTTCCCACGGCTTCAGATTTGCCTCCGGCCTATCACATGCAATATAATAAAAATTAAAAAAAAAAACAATTATTTATCACTCAAAAGTTTTCACAAACCTGAATATGTTGTCAGACATGTAAATCTGAATTTCTTTCTATTTTATTATTCGTTGAATATCAATACTTTTAAATTACAAATTAAAACTAAAATACAAATGTATATAAAATAGTTACGACCAATGGGGTGGTAGTCCATTGTTAAAGACAAAACCTTTAAACACCTTGGGAGGGGGAGGTCTTGTGTTCAAGTCCCACAGACAACAAAATTAAAAAAAAAATTCGGTTCATTTGTAAGTTATAAATCTTTTAAGCAAATTATCCAAACCTTTATTATCTAACAGCTTAATTTTACGTTTAAAGTACATTTACATCCTCACCAATATATCTTTAAAAAAAAATGATACAAGTTCTAACTTTGTTTACGTTTATAATGTACAACACCAGCAATTATATTTCATTCTCTTAACTTTGTTTCAATTTTCTTTTTAATACCAGTTTTTAAGGGTTTATCGAACGAAAATGTAACCAACTTTACTCATGTTTACGCTACTTTTAGCGACGAAATAATTAGCGACAAAACGGTTGGTGCCTTTTATTATTACTTCATCTCTTGATAATCCAAGTTATGAATTTAGTTAGTCAATTAACTTATAATATTATCATTGTTTTTTAGCGCCAAGAAAAAAGTAATAGAGAGATTAGGTCAAAGTTACATACCATCCCCAAAAGGACCAATCGGGTGAGACAATATCCAAGCTCCATGGGTCAGAACAATACTTGAACAAAGGTGGAGGCCCAGGGTTGGGCCTCCTAAAGTACTGTTTCATGTTGAAAACCGGTCGATCATCACAATCAAACATAAGTTCTACATCAGGAATCCTACCGGGGTACAACCTTAGCAATTGTTGGAACCCCCATAGTGTGAATAAATCTCGAGTTTGAATTGATTTTCTAAAGGTTTCGACATAAGCTTTTCCGTCGAGGATTATTAGTCTGAAATGTGCACTTCGTTTCGCTACCTCTACCATGTCTCTTGTGATCCCTGTCCCTTTCCAGTGTCGTAGATCTTCGTGGATCCAACGAAAGTACTCGGGACATGTGTTGAATGATGAATGGTCTAGGTTGTCGTGCGTCGTTGGGTAGTTGTTGGGGCATGATAGTGTTTGATTCCATGCTAAACATTCAGGAGGGAAATCATGAACCTCTTTGGTCTGAAATTTTAGGATGGGTTGGCCTGAAAACATACACTAGATGCACAATGAAGAATAATAGTTACATTAGTGGAAAAAAACGAACATATTGAATTATTTTGCCTAAATATTTATATAATATATAAATTGGGTCCCATGACTTCCCCCCCCCCCCCCCCCCCTCCCGCTCCCGGAAACTTTTGGTCAAGCTCCGCCACTGCTCTAAAACCAAACCGGAATTATAAAATTGATTTCTTTGAATGTTTGTTATTGGATTTCTTGCCCATATTCATTATTTTGGCCAAAAGTTTCATGCTCAAATTCATTAATAAACGGTTAAAAAAAATAGGTCTATTTAGGCTCAAAAAGTTGATTTTTTTGGGACCAGCTTTTTTTAGCTTAAACATTTCCAACCCAAATATAACACCGAAATCCGACCTATGAACAAACGGTACGCATACTAAACCGAAAACCAAATGGTTTTCTATAAACGAAATTTCATTTTGGTTCCGTTTGAGCCCAAAAACGATCCATACATACCCCTAATAAGAGTCATAAGGCTATCACGACCGATGATTGATAGAGAAATACTAGTATGCTACATGACACAAACGCAACATCTTTCAGGTGAAAACACAATAATTTTGTAGTGGAATTACGGAGGTTCAATGGAAACTTACGAGGTTTAGCCAACACGTGACCATCATGAACATGAAACCAAGAACAAAGACCGCACATAGAACCAACAACCTTGTTATGGCATTATTTTGATGACCGATTGTTGGCCTAAACCGGTTTATGCTCTTACACTTATCCTTATACAAATATTTCATATTTCTACGTTTAGAGAATATATTCTCACTCACTCTATATATTCACAATGTATCACGTTTAAATGGGGTTGGGGTGGGTGTAGGAGTAATGGGTATCATGTTTAAGGCCATGGAGTTGCATGTAAAAAGAAGCATGTCCTTGGGCTAATAATGATAAGGGATAACTTTAAGCACCTCATTCATTAGGACTTGTACTTTGTATTAAAATGCTATGGTACAAATATAATGTGAAGCCGTATAAGAGAACGGTTAAAGGTGATCCATGAAACTAAACAAAGTTAGAAATAAATCATAAAAGTTACTTTTTTGTCGAATTTTTTTCTTCTTATATGCAAAAGTTCTAATCTATTTAATTTTCCAAAGTTACATATCAGCTAATTATAGCTACGTATATTACAAGTAATTAAAATAAGAGAAAGGAACATTTACAAGATAGAAATCGAAGTATACGTGGGAAAGCGGAAGTGACAACTGTCATTGTTAGGAAGGGTAATTTTGTCTTTTCTCCAGTAAACTGTTTTCTCCATTGATTTTCAAACTGCTATTACTTTTTCATACGTTAATATGTTTTAAAAAAAATACACTATGTTAACGTGTATTTCATTCTCTTTAATTCGAACAGCCTATTGCTATAGTTTTCTTACAAAAAAAATTACAATATTTTGAATACCCAATACGTGATTATACGATTTTGAATATCTAGTAACCATTATGACTACGTGATTTTTGAATACCCATTATACGTGATTACACATTCAACATAAATCACTAGGTGATTGCAAATTCAATATATATAAGTTCATTACGTGATTATACATTCATATGATTTGTTATAACTAATGTTATTACAATTATGTTTATTACGTGATTATACATTCAATTTTATGTTTTATTACGTGATTAAATCTCCAATATACGACATTATGTGGTTATTATAGTTGATTTGGCTAATATTTTGTATATACTTTATCCTTAATACGTGATTATACCTTAAGTATTGGGTATTCCATAATCCATATGAATTATTACGTATTACATGCTTTGTTTTTACGTAATCACTCAGTAGGGTTTCACATAAATACAATAATGAAATCATGTAATCACGAAATGGGTTTTCAAAATCACGTAGTCAAGTAATAATAAATAGTCAATTATTGTTACGTAATTACTTAGTGGGATTTCACATAAAATACTAAATGAAATCACATAATCACGTAATGAGTATTCAAATTCACGTAGTCACACACTGGGTATTTTAAAACACATAATGGGTATTCAAATTCCTGTGAAAAAAATATTAAGAAAACTATAGCAGTAGGCTATTGGAATTAAAGAGAATGAAATACTCGTTAATACGGTGTAATTTAAAAAAAAAACATATTAACATGTATAAAAAGGTTATAATCATTTGAAAATCAAAGAGGGGAGGAGTTTATGTGAGAAAAGATCAGAATACTTTTTATCTATTTATTTTTTCAATTGTTTAAACCTTATATTTACCAAAATGTCACCGCTTAATTTTGAGTCATTGATCTTGGAAGATCAATGGATGAGTTTCTCCCCTACACTTCGTATGTTTTCATTATCTTGGTTTGAACATGAAAGAATGAAGAAAGTTAAAAGAGGGTGAATCGAAAAAAAAAATCTAGGGATATGTTTATATTAGATATGCTTATTCAATTGTTTTAATTAATTATTTAAAGGGCTTGAGTTATAGTTTTGGTTAAGGATTCAGTCTAATTTAAATAGGGTTTTATGTAACCGGATTTATTATGCAAGTTTATTGAATAAGTGGAAAGAGTCGTGATCTTGGTTTTCATAGCAAAAACCTGATTAAATCTGTGTGTGCATCGTATTTGTGCGAGCAATTAATACAAGAGCTTGGAGGGTTTCTGAGTTGTTTTTCGAGAAAGCTAACCAAACTAACCGATTCAAACTAATAACTAACATTAAAGTTTTATTTTCTTTAAAACCGAATATTATAGTTCAGTTTCGGTTATGTCTCGCTTCAAAACCAGACCGAACTATAAAACCAAACTTGTCTAAATGTTTGCTATTGGATTTTTGGCCTAAATTCTTGATTTCGGCAAAATAAAAAAAAAATAGGCCCAAATTAATAATGGACGGTTACAATAGAAAAATCACCCTTTCTAGGCTTTTCCATTATTTTGCGCCAATATTATTCGGCTCAAACATTTTAGACCCAAATGTAAAATCGAAAATTTGCTACACGCCAATTTTTTAGGCTCAAACATTTTAGACCCAAATGTAAAACCGAAAATTGGCTATGCGCCAATTTTTTAGGCTCAAACATTTCAACCCATGTGTAAAACCAAAAACCGACTCATTACCAAACCCATACGAAAAACCGAAATATGAATAGTTTTTTAAAACCGAAACTTCGATTTGGGTTCAGTTATAGCCCAAAACCGACCCATAACACCCCTAATAAGAGCTATAAGAATACTACCGACGATGAATTTTAAAAAAGACTACATGACACTCATGCATCATCTCACAAGTGAAAACACAACAATTTCATAGAGAAAGTTATGGGTTTCAATGAAAACTTACAAGGTTTAGCCAACATGCAACCATCATGAACATGAAACCGAAAACAAAGACCGCAACTAGAACCAACAACGTCGTTATAGCATTATTATGACGAACGATTGATGGCCTAATCCGGTTTATGCTCTTACACTTATCTTTATACAAATCTTTCATATTTCAAAGTTAGTGAATATATTCTTACTCACTCTATATATTCACATTGAATTTCTTTTAAATGGGTTGGGGATGGGGGTAGGGGGTATCATGTTTAAGGCCATGGAGTTACATGTGAAAGCAAGCATGGCTTTGGGCCTAAGGGGTGAGGGATAACTTTAAGTATGTGCAGATATGGAAAAAAATGTGACCAAAACATTGAAAAATTATCAGATCTTATACTTGCACCTCATGAGATAGAACTTGTACCTTGCATTAAAACGTGTACCATAGAGTTTCAGGGTGTAATACAAATATCATGTGAAGCCGTATTAGAAAATGGTTAAAGGTGACTAAGAAAGTTAGAAAATAAATTAAAAAAAGCTACTTTTTTGTGGAAATGTTTTTTTTTTCTTTTTATACACAAAAGTTCTAATCTATTAAATACTCTAACGTGAAATCATATCTCAGTTAATTATTGCTAACGTAAATTGCAAGTTAATAAAATAAATGATTAAAAAGTTATACATGGTTTAAGCTCGAGACACATATTAGAAGCTAAAGAGTCTTGTATAAATCGTAACATTTGTTTACATATCAAACAATTTTATATAACCGATCGACGCATTTTATGTAGATCTTATCATAAAATATAGGCCAAAGATCAAATAGGAAGTTTGATATTTGTAGAAAGCCTACGAATGCATCTTGGTTTTACATGTGACAAAGTAGAAAAGTAAGAGGAATGGTATTTTAGTCATTGTTACACCAAAACATCTTTAATCTCTTCTCATCTGATTCGAACGAAAGTGGATCGCCAGTTATTTAAATCTTTTAATCTCCCAAAAAGGCTTAATAAACATAGATCTAAAGGGTTTTCAAACAAAAATCAAGTGTGGAATGGATATAGTGAAATACACAGATCTATAAATTTGGGTAAAGAAGAATAACAAGATGTGGTTCGTTGCCGGCCCCATGATGGGGGCCAATGAAGAAACACAAAATCACCGATTGAGTGATTTGAAGCACTTTATATAAGAGACTGAGAATCACACCATGTTCTTTCTCTTGAACCTAGATCGGCAATGGAGAAGAATGAAAAGTGAGGATGAGATGGCAGGTAGAGGAAGAAACCCCTATTTCCAGCTACAAAAAGTGTGACGGCTCCATATCTTATTCCCTAATAATGAGATTAACACCTCTTTATATAGGAGACGCGGGTCTCCCCAAACTTCAATGGACTAGGCCCAGTTAAGGGTTACCTCTACAAGCCATTTGCCCAATGTAGTGTAAACTACATCGCGTTGGGCCTCACAGTTGGGTTAGTAAGCAATGATATTAAATATTATAATAAAATGTGATAAGTAATGTCCGACCATTTAGGCCGGGTCAAATATCATGCCTCATCAAAACCCGGTTTAATTTCATACAATTTCTCTCATTATTCGCGTGATTTTGAAGTGAATTACTCGATTCGTTTGATTTGACCATTGATTAGTGTTTCTAATATACGAATTTTGGCAATCGTTGAAAAATGCAAAGAAATCGGCTTTGATCGGTGTAATTTTGATTGGTTTTGAACGGATCGTGATAAAATTAGGGTTTGATTGATTGATTTGTTTCAATAGGGATGTAATTGATAAGGTGGGCAGCTTGTTATTAATTTTGGTTCTGATTGGTGAGTTATGTAACGCCTGAAATCCGAATGTCTGATTCACGAATATGTTTCCTTGTTTTATGGCACAAAGTGGGTTAACTAGTTTTAAACAAACTAGTTAAAATAAAAATTAAATAGTGGGGAATGAAGTTTGTGACAAATAGGAAAGAATGGATAACTTGAGGGACTAAATTTGGTCGAAAGGATTTAAGTTTTATTAAAAACAAGAAGTCCAATATGTGTGTGTGTGCATGGTGTAACGCTTCGCATTTTTTGTACTTTATGTATTTAGAAAGTTGTATTCGTATTTCTATTTTTAGAAACTTGTAATCGTATCGTATTCGTATTTCCTTTCCAATCTTATAATCTGAGGCTTTGATCATAATGAAATTCTATTTTTACACTTATACATGTTACATTTACGCTACAATCTTGAATACATGTTTCTACGCGAAAACCAATACTTAAGATACTTGAATTGTCAATTATACGTGCATTATACTCATACACTACTCTGATATACTTGAAATACTTAAAACCGGCTAAAATACGAGAAAACGGCACAACATAAACCTCTCGTACGAACTAAACCCTCTCGTGCGGATCACACACTCTCTCTCGTGCGGACCACCCTCCCTCGTGTGGATCTCTCTCCTTCTCCCTCTCTCTCGCGAAGGACTCACTCGCACGAAGGGCTCGCTTGCACAAACCATCTCCTTCGCATGAAAGACCCCCCCCCCCCTTGCACGAACCACCTTGTTCGCATGAAACACTCATTCGTGCGAACCATACTCGTCCGCGCGAAACATCGCTGGCGACGGGGTTTCGAGCAGAAACACAAATAGCCACGTTTTTCACCCATCTTCACCGTTTTCCAACTCCCAACCATTTCCAATTTCATTAACTACCAAACCCTAATCCATTTTATAAAAAGGAGCCTCCATACTCTCCTAAACACTTTCCAAACACCTTAATCACTATCAAAATCCTAAATCTTCTCTATTCTTCAAGCTCTTGGCAGAAAGTTCCAAGTGTTCTAAGTGAGTTTCACTCACTTTTCTCTTCATTTCTTCAGACTTTCTTCTTCTAAACTACTTGGATAACCTCTAGTAAGATTTCCACAAGTTTGCCATGGCAAACTAAGGTGGAACCTCACTATATTTGAGATCCAAAGTAGAGTTAATTATGCTTTGATTTATATACTTGTTACTCGTGTATTTTGATTGAAACTTGGTGAAATCTTGTACCCACCATGCTCCCAACTAAGCTTATAGTTGTTTGTTTGTGTTGTGGTTGATTTCCACCAAGAAATAAGGCTTAAAACCTCTTTAAAATTCGGCCCAAAATGTTCTAAGTGTTGAAACCATCCAAGCTTCCAACCTTTAATGTTGGAAGACTTGTGTATGAGTAATGTGTGAACTATGGAAGCCTTGGCTCTCCAAACTTGTTCCACTACCTCACTTGTATGTTTTCATACAAAAACAACTTCCATAAAGTGACAAGGCTACATCACGTCCTCGAACACTTTCCATGCTCGAGAGGTACGCATCTAGTTTGCTCACTTGGTTGTTTTAGTTAGTTAGTTAAATTTTAATCTTATATTCATGACCAACCAAACTCATCAACTAAGTTGATGAGTTTGTGCTTTGGTGAATCATACAATGACGTTTAATGGATGGAAATCGTCCTACCTTCATGCTTAACTTACATGATAATACATAACGAACAAAGTTATATGATATACTATATAATATACAATATATACTTATTAACCGAACTATTGATACTAACCAGATAATGGTTAGATGTCAAGAACTTAGGTTAAGATTATCTTTGTTTCTAGACTCCTCGTTTGTGATTCTAATGGGCAAATTAGGACCCATGAAAACTTAGTGTCCAAACGAGTATCTAGACAAGATATAATTTCGTGCACGTATACTTTCCATATTAATTCCGAATCCAAACTCTCCACGAACTCCATATACTCATATACCTTCGTTTCCCCAATATAGGGTAACTTCGGTGCTCCACCCTCAACGAATCGTCAACTCATGTTTACTTTGGAAGCTTAGCAAACCGTGAGTGTACATAACCCCTTTTTTTATTTTTGATACTTTTGGGTGCAATACTTATGACTTGTTATACTCACACAATCACATGCAAACATGCTTGACACAAACAAACAATCCATTATACATGCTTAATACGTGTTTCTTAGAAATTCATACATGCTAGAATCCTTACTTGCTCTTACTTTGTCACTAACTTCGTACAAGCCTCCCTTAACATGTATAGCGCTATAGGAGTAACACATCACCCATATTCTTGAAGTCATGTTAAGTCTTACAAAAACGGTCTTGTCGTTGCGACGACAAGATTACGCTTGTGGGAATCTTTGAGTTGACAATTATGAGATGCATGTTGGTGTTGTAATGATATGTCTTAGTTTACGATTATGCCATGTGGATTCGTTTAAACCGTTTTATACTTATGCTAGTAATTCAAACTTGTATGCTCGCCAATACTTTATGTGTTGACATGTACTTTAATATGTATTGCAGGAACTTGATGATGATACGTTGAAAGAAATCTAGTAGGACGACTAGAAACGCACTTTAAATTTTGTTTATGTGTTTCCTTGTTACATGATGTTGTACATTGCTTCCAAATATTGTATTTCCGATTTAGAAATGAAATGAAGTTTTGCTTATTAAATACTTGTCACAAGTAGTCATTATGAAGTCTCTTACAATCTCGTTTTCGTCTCACTTTGATGTTTCCGCCATCGGTTGGGGTGTGACAGATTGATACCAGAGCCATAACTATAGGGAATTAGGAAACTTGCCGTGATTTGACCTAGTCTATAGTTTAAGTACCCATACTTGACCATTCTTTATTTGCATGCTTAAAATACTTGAATTCTTCCTATTCTGCTTCGTATCTTATCTTTTGTCAAAAATTATACATGTCATTCCTAAGGTAAACACAATACACGCATGAAGACGTGAAGACACTCTTATTTCAAAATGAGACGATCTCACAAAAATAGGCATGAAAACCCTCCTTTTTGGTGAAATCTCTTAATCCGCGATTATCGATTTTTCACGAAACTATACCATCAAGTTAGGAGTGATATCCACACCTTGATGGAGAATTTCATGTTCTTACTCTAGTGGACCCTTACCAAAGATTCGGAATTTATTTCCTAACTTGATCGGTAAGTACCAACCACACTTAGGGTACGACGTTATCAAGTTAGGGGTGAAGCCCGCATCTTGACGACTAGTCCCACTCTTCGATTTTCAATCTCGCCAAAGTCTCAAATTTTCGTTTGACTTGGGACATGTAGTAACCGGAAGGGTGAATACCATTAACCGAAATTTTCGGCGAGAGTATTCTACCTATTAGGCCAAAGCATGTTTCCTAAACTCAAATGAATTTTCGACCACTTTGGAATAGTCTTAGTTTTGTTCCGAGACACTCCAAGTATTACGTTGAATCTCTTTTATGTTATATCCATTTTAATGTATTTTTTATACTTCATACTTCGTTCATTTCAAAACCCAAAACATGAATTGTACGTTACTCGCAATCTAAAACAATACTAATATTCGAGAACAAACTAAATTTACATTCCTCCTTTTGTCTCTATTTGTGATTATACAAAGTGAATACCTGCTATGCTATGTGACCTATATGAAACTTACATGCTACGTGAAATACTACTATGCTTATTCATGCAAATAAACCTTTATATTCTAAACACTTTATGATCAAGTCTTATCCCTTCCTTATTTCAATCTTATAGATGTCTTCTAGCCGATCTTTCAACTCCAAGAAAAGCTCCAAGTTGAGCTCCGAATCGATGTCAAAAAAGAAAATGATGGCGTTCATGGCCAAACAAATGGACAAAGTTATACCCGATATTGTTAGCAAGCTCAACGCCACCAATTCCCCAAAAAAACACTGATTCGCCTAACATCTCAGTTGAATCCAAGGTTGACCCTCCCAAATCAACCTTCACCTTTAAGCAGTTCAATTTGTGTAGTCCGATGCCATTTACGGGCAAAGATGGGGAAACGAAGATGCTCCAATACTTTGACTACATAGAGGTCACCTTTCGTCAAAGTGGGTGTCCCGAGCATCTTCGCACCACCAGCGCCACCGGCGTCTTCCGGGCAAGGGCACTCGATTGGTGGACCGTCGAACGTAACTCCCACGGAGACGATGTCGTGTATGCACTAACTTGGACCAAACTCAAGAAACTCATGACCAATGAGTTTTTCCCTCCCCATGAACTTTAACAACTCGAGAACGAGTTTTGGAACATCAAACAAGTCGGGAGCGAAAATAGTGCCCTCACCGCTAGGTTCAAACAACTTTGCGCCTTGTGCCCCGGCCAAGTCGACACCACTTACAAAGCCATTACAAAGTACATCCGCGCCCTTCTACCATCCGTTTCCAACTTCGTAGAGTCCGCTCAACCGAAAACCCTTAAGGAAACCTACCGTTTAGCCGCCAAATTCACCTATTATCGAGTTATGGATGGAACACTAAAACCCAAGGGTTCTACCGCAACCATTCACCAAGCCACCACTGAACCAGTCGCCGAACCCACTCCATCTAAACCGCCACCCAAAAGCATCTCCAATGGTAAGAAGCGGAAGGCTTCGAACCGAAATTGTGTTGTGGTTACTCCACAAAACCCACCTCCTCAACAACAACAACAACTCGCTCTGACCTAAAACCCCGAGCCAGCCAAGCGAGCCTACACTGGGACTCACCTCAAGTGCGGTACTTACACTTACCACCACCCAACCCACACACCGTGCCGCCTTTGCACCACGGGCAATCAATTCGGTCATTTCAACACTCAATTCCGAAATGGCTAAAAACCACAAGGCAACCAAAACCAAGCTCCAGCCTAAAACCACAACCAACTTTCGGCAAACAACGGCCACACCTGTTACAAGTGTGGCGACCCAAACCACCTCAGCAACCAATGCCCGCAGCGCAACAACCAGACGCAACCACAAGCTCCTCGCGGACGAGCTTTCGTCATCACTACCACTCAGGAATAGAAACAATGACGTCATCAATGATACATTTCTTGTAAACGATGATTATACTTCTTGCTTTTTGATACTGGTGTGGATAAAAGTTTTATATCCGTAGAATTTGAACAACTGCGTAAGTGTAGATGCTCTAAGTTGCCAAAATCATTCGTCGTCGAAGTCGTTAACCAGAAAGTCTATAATTTTTTATTCCATTCTTCGTGATTGTACTCTTAACCTCAACGAACACCAATTCTCGATCGACCTCATACCCATGCAATTGGCTAGTTTTGATATCATAGTAGGAATGGACTGCATCGAAAGTTCCATGCCGAAGTTGTTTGCTCTGAGAAATTTATTCGTCTTCCACTACCGTCCGGTGATTCTTTACACGTCTACGGTGAGAAACCCTCAAACGGTCTCAAACTTATGTCGTGTACTCAAGCGAATAAATTCTTGTGCAAGGAGTACTTTGCCTTTCTGGCCCACTGTCACACCCCAACCGATGGTGGAAACATCGAGGCATGGCACTAAGCGTTCAGATTGCTCAAGAGTTTCCGTAACACTAATAGTTTCCAATATAGATTAATCAATTTCAAAACATTGTCTAAGCATCAAAGTTTCACAACCACAAAATAACCATTACATAACATCCCAAATATTGTCTAGAAGCTTCTAAGTTATCTAAGATATGTTTCTAAGCAGCATCCTAGTAAGTTTCTTGAATCCTCAGCTACTATCAACCTGCAACATGTATTAAAATACTATCAACAAAAATGTTGGCGAGTATACAAGTTTGAGTACGTAATAGCATAATAGTTTAAAACGTTCCAAAACTCGTATCCGCCATGAAACATATAACAAGTTTCACCATGCTAAGCTAACGTAGTCCCTATGTAACACGCATTTCCAACGCAATTAACATAGCAATCCCAAGAGTCTAGCGGGAGCTATAAACATTCAGTGCCTTTCCCAAAGTCTAACGAGAGGTTTGATCTTAGCAATACCCAAGAGAATAGGAGGCGGGGCGTTACAACCTATAGCATATGCATATAACCATATTTGCTAAGACATGTCACATACAAGGATTAAACGTCACATAGCATATAAGTCTCAAGTTTCACAAGTATCCTGTTTCACACAGATAGAGTAAGTTTCAAAACAAGTTTTAAGTGTCAAGTTTATAGAATACATGTTGCATCCCAAAAGTGTTTTAAAGGGGATCGAGTATACTCACAGTGGGTGCTAAGTATCAACACCAACTAGTTGGATCGAAGGGAGCTCCGGAGTTAGCCTGATTATAGTTTAACAGTATGAGCGTTGAACCGAGTATCGAATCGTGCGGACATTTGAATGAAAGTGTTTGTTTCCTGCTCGGATGGTTATCCGGACGGATGACCTTTCGGCCCAGATATAACCCATTCGATCGGAAAATTGATCAGTAGTGTTTTGCAGCGTGTTTCAAACTTTTAAAGTTTTCGTTATAGTGTAAATCCAAGTCATTAGATCGGATGGTCATCCGGTCGGATGACCGTTTGATCGGATGGTTGTTCGAGTGGGAGTTTCATAGTTCAAAATCCTGTTTCAAATAGTTTAAGTGTTGAGAGTTACAATGACAGTCACTTGGCCGGATGATCATTCGTCCGGACGGTCATCCGCTCGGACGATCGTTCGACTTTCGTGATCTTTTCCATTGATCCTTCTGTAAAAGTATCCATGTTCGAGTTTAAAGGAGATGACGTGGTGACGTGTCAGGGCAACGGAAACCCATTAAGTTTCAGCTCGTCTGATCGGATGGGAATCACCCCGTTCGATCGGATGACTGTTCTTGACGGAGTTTCATGTCTGGCCCGTAATTTGGTCATCTCTCCGGTGGAAATCCGTTATCGAGCCGACTCCAAACTAAGGAACAAGTCCTAGGCCTGTTTTGGTTCCAGATTTCACCGTGTTTGAGTAGGTAAGTTTGGAAAAGAATGAAATTAACCGAAAATGTTTAGATTATGTAAAGATTCGTGGAAAAACCTGTAGAAATCTCTTAGATCTGGACTAAATCTTAACAGAATGACATCACACAGCCGTTTGTACAGTCCCGCTTTGATGACGTCATCCTCAAGAGCCTAAATCTTTGTGATTTCACGGTGAAAAGTATGATTTTGATGAAGAATTTTGTGAAAAAGTGTCTAAAGATGAAAGTTGTACAAGAATCACGAAGAAAACTTACAAGAATCGCCTGAAATTGGAAGAAAAGTGCCTTAGAATGAGAAAGAGTGCGTCTGGTCGGAGGAGGCTATCACATCAGTGATGTGACAAGGGTATTTATAGTGTAGAGGAGTTAAGGCGGTGTAAGTGTGCTGGGTCGGATGGTTATTCGGATGAACGGCCTTCTGATCGGATGGTCATCCGATCGAATGTCCATTCGGACAGCCGAGACCCGTTTGCTAGATTTCTGATTTCGATTCGATTTGCGAGCTAGATTAAGCATTGTGTTGCGTATTATTATGTAAGATTATCACATGACAAGATGATATAACTAACACAAAAGTTTCCATGTTTCAAGTCTATGTATGAGCTAGCTAGTAAGTGTCAAGTTTCAAGTCTCTCGTTCAACAAATTCTTAAAGCTTCTCGTTCCATAAGTATCAAGAGTCTCGTTCAATAGTATCAAGAGTCAATAATCAAGTATCAAGGGTCTAGTATCAAGTATCAAGAGTCTGGTATCAAGTATCAAGTATCAAGTTTCACCAAGAATCAAGATTCATAAGTATCAAGCATCAAGAGTCAAGTTTCAAAGTATCACAAGATTCAAGTTTCATAAGAGTCAAGCATCACAAAGTTTCACATTGAGTAAAGTTTCACATAGTATAGGGACTAGAATTTCCGAAAGGTAAAAGTTCAGGGATGCATGGCGTTACAGTCTCCCCTCCTTTAGGATATTTCTTCCCCGAAATCTAAGAGGAAGACTGCTCAAGGAGCTGCGGATACCTGGCCCTCATCTCATTTTCGAGTTCCCAAGTGAATTCCACGCCACGCTTTCCTTCCCATCGAACCTTGACTATGGAAATCTTGCTGCGCCTCAATCGCTTGATACCTCGGTCCATGATTTCGACCGGTTTCTCCACAAAATGTAAATTTCATTTATTCGCAAGTCTTCGGTGGAAACCTGGAGTTCCTTGTCAGCTAAGCATTTCCGAAGATTGGATACGTGGAATACCGGATGTACATTGTTAAGTTCCTGCGGCAGGTCGAGTCGGTACGCCACCTTGCCAATCCTTTCGAGTATCGTGAAAGGACCCACATAGCGAGGGGCGAGCTTTCCCTTCTTACCAAAGCGAGCTACCCCCTTCCAGGGAGATGCCTTAAGCAACACTCGATCTCCAACATCAAATTCCATAGGCTTACGTCTTTTATCAGCATAGCTCTTTTGTCTGCTCCTAGCCTTGATCAAGTTATCACAGATCTGAAGAATCTTATCCGTCATCTCTTGAATGATCTCAGGGCCAGTAAGTTGCTTGTCACCAATCTCATGCCAACTGAGAGGAGATTGGCACTTGCGACTGTATAAAGCTTCGAAAGGAGCCATCTGAATACTGGAATGATAGATGTTGTTGTACGAGAACTCGATCAATGGTAAATGTACATCCCAGTTACCACCAAAGTCGATAACGCAAGATCGGAGCATATCCTCTAGGGTTTGAATAGTTCGTTTAGTCTGTCCATCCGTTTGAGGATGAAAGGCTGTACTAAGATTCAAGTAAGAACCCATAGTGGATTAAAATGTTTGCCAAAGATGGGAAGTGAAACGACCATCACGGTCAGAGATTATTTCAAGAGGTATGCCATGACAGCGTATGATTTCATCCGTATAGATTCGAGAAAGTTTCTCTACTTTGAAATCTTCACGAATAGGAAGAAAGTGGGCTGATTTAGTCAAACGGTCAATGATTACCCATATACTATCATGACCGGTAGGTGTACGGGGTAGTTTAGTTATAAAGTCCATAGCGATGCTATCCCATTTCCAAACAGGGATTTCTGGTTGTTCAAGAAGGCCTGAAGGACGTTGATGTTCAGCCTTTACCTTCGTGCAAGTAAGGCACTTAGAGACGTACGCAGCAATGTCATTCTTCATACCAGGCCACCAATAAGTCATACGCAAGTCATGGTACATCTTATCAGCACCTGGATGAATAGAGTATTGAGATTTGTGAGCCTCATTCATAATGAGCTCACGAAGATTATCGCGATCTGGCACCCAGATGCGATTGAGATAGTATTGAAGTCCGTCAGACTTAGTTTCGAGCTGATCAACAGAAGCACCTCGTACTTCAAAGATTAGACTACCTTCATTAGCTGACGAATACTGAGCTTCACAGATACAAGTATGAAGATCACTAGAGATATGAAAGCAACGAATAGTATCAACATGAGTCTTACGACTAAGAGCATCGGCCACGACATTCGCCTTACCAGGATGGTAACGAATCTCGCAGTCGTAGTCGTTAAGCAATTCCAACCATCGTCCCTAACGCAAATTCAGTTCCTTCTGGTTAAAGATGTGCTACAGGCTCTTATGGTCAGTGAAAACCACACACTTAGTACCATATAGGTAGTGTCGCCATATCTTTAAAGCAAAAACAACCGCGCCAAGCTCAAGGTCGTGGGTAGTATAGTTTTTCTCATGTATTTTGAGTTGTCGGGAGGCATAAGCGATGACCTTGTCCCGCTGGATGAGCACGCAGCCCAAGCCACGGTTCGAGGCATCACAATATACCATGAAATCATCATTCCCCTCAGGGAGAGTAAGAACAGGAGCGTTACAAAGTAGTGTCTTAAGGGTCTGAAAAGATTCCTCTTGCTCCGGACCCCAAGCAAAAGGTTTCTCTTTCTGAGTCAACGAAGTGAGAGGAACGGCGATCTTTGAAAAGTCTGAGATGAATCGTCGGTAATAACCCGCCAAGCCTAGGAAGGAATGAATCTCAGGTGCAGATTTAGGAGTACTCCAATTATTCACAGCTTCGATTTTAGAAGCGTCAACATGAATACCTTGTTTAGTAACAACGTGCCCGAGAAATTGTACTTCATTAATCCAAAACTCACACTTAGAAAACTTAGCGTATAAGCGTTCACCGCGTAAAAGTTCTAGCATCAAGCGTAAATGACGTTCATAATCATCTCTAGTTTTCGAATAAATAAGAATATCATCAATAAAGACTATCACAAAACGATCCAGATAAGGTTTACAGACACGATTCATAAGATCCATGAACACGGCGGGTGCGTTGGTCAAGCCAAAAGGCATAACTACGAACTCGTAGTGTCCATAACGTGTGCGAAAGGTAGTTTTTGGGACATATTCTTCAAGAACACGGAGCTGATGATAACCAGATCGAAGGTTGATTTTTGAGAAACAGGACGCGCCTTGTAGTTGGTCAAATAGATCATCGATACGGGGGAGAGGATAACGATTCTTAAAGGTGAGTTTATTAACTTCACGGTAGTCGATACACATACGAAACGAACCATCTTTCTTCTTGACGAATAACACAGGAGCACCCCACGGAGAGGTACTTAGACTATAAAGCCTTTGCCAAGTAGTTCTTGCAGTTGACTAGATAATTCTTGCATCTCCGAAGGTGCAAGTCAGTAAGGAGCCTTGGCGACAGGAGTCAAACCAGGTATGAGATCAATACGAAAATCGACAGATCAAGGAGGAGGAAGTCCAGGAATATCTTCAGGAAAGACGTCAGGGAAATCACACACTACTGGAACATTGCTTAGGTTCTTTCCCTTGCCCTTTTGTTCCACCACGTGGGCCAAGAAAGCAAAGTTTTGTTTACATAAATACCTGTTCGCTTGAGTGCATGACATCAACTTCAGTCCTCTAGAAGGTCGGTCTCCATGAACGTGCAAAGTATCTCCGGACGGAAGGGGTAAACGAACGTACTTCTCGTGACAAGCGATCTCGGCATGATTCTTACGCAACCAATCCATGCCAATTATGACATCAAAACTACCCAATTGCATGGGTATGAGATCAATAGTAAAGACGTGGTCGTTAAGAATCAGGGAACAACCACTGAGAATAGAATCAACTAGAATAGACTTACCATTGGCAACCTCAACTGAGAACGACTTAGGTAGTTTAGAGCGTGCACAGTTTATCAAAGATTCAAATTCTACGGACACAAAGCTTCTGTCCGCACCAGTATCAAATAGTATCGAAGCGTAAAGATTATTGACGAGAAACGTACCATTCACCACGTCATTGTCATTACGATTCTGGTTTGCATTGAGGTTAAACGCCCATCCTCGAGCGGCTGGTTGTTGCTCCTGGTTCAGCAGGGGACACTGGTTACAGAGATGAGTAGTGTCTCCACACTTGTAGCATGCACGAACATTGTTGACCGGTCTGGGATTCTGCGGGGGAGCTGGAAGAGCTGGTAGAGCTGCCTGAGCTGGTGCTTGCTGGGATTGGTTGGCTTGACGGCAGTAGGGAGTTGTGTGACCATAGCGATTGCAATTGGTACACAGACGGCAAGCAGAGGTAGTTGGATGATGAAAGTTGCAAGTAACGCACTTGGGATGAATCCCAGTGTACGACTTCTTGTTTTCCAGGGCTGGAGGGTTAGCAGCAGCAGCAGTAGGCACGATAGTGTTGCCCGCAGGGTTTGCATTTACGGCAGGGACAATGGCGTTACAGCCAGAACCCTGAGACTTTCATTTCTTGTTTCTGTTGCCACTGGGCTGCTGGGTAACTTGGTTTGCTGATTTCGAGGGACCAGGGGTAGCAAACTGTTTATCACGTACACGATTGTTGTTCAGACTTGCTGCTAGACGATAAACTTCTTCAATAGTCTCGAGCCGAGTTGCTTCAATCGAGTCTCGCATGGCAGGAGGTAACCCATTAATGTACTTGGTTATCATGCGCTTCGGAGTAGAAACCAAGTGAGGCACGATTAAGCTGAGTTGTTTAAAACGGGTAGTGAAAGCCAAGTTGTCATCTCCAACCTGCTTTAGGTACCAGAACTATTCCTCAAGCTTTAGCTGTTCATGGGGAGGGCAGAATTCGAGCATCATCAATTCTCGCACCTCAGGCCATGGAAGAGCATAGGCTTCCTCGTTGGAGCGGATGTTTCTCTCGTTTGTCCACCATTCTAGAGCTCTTCCTTGAAACATGCCAGTTGCACTCCTAGTCTTTAAGTGTTCTGGGCACTCGCTGTTGATGAAAGTAACCTCGATGCTATCAAACCACTCTAGCATAGCAGTCACCCCATCGCTTCCCGTGAAAGGCTTAGGGTTGCAAGAGACAAAGTGTTTGTAGTTGAAGCTCACAGGTTTGGGTTTCTCCGCCTTAGAATCCACAGAGGAGGGAGGAGTGTTTGATCCTTGGATCTCAGTGACGATCTTAGGCACAATGCGAGCAATCTGATCGGCCATGAAAGACATCATTTTCTTCTGAGAGTTGGCCCTGCATCTCTTGAGAGAATCGGATAGTTTATGGGAAGACATCTAAAGATCCAAGAAAAGGATCGTATAAGTCTAGATCATGAAGTCTTGTAGTATATAGTTTCACACACGATCGCATAAAGACTCAAGTTTCAAAATGTTCAACAAGTTTCACGTAGCACAAAGATTTAACATTCTCACCACAAGTCTGCAAAACAACGACTTTCGCATGGCACGTGGTACGAAAGTTCGGTAACATGCTAGAAACACTTATATATAGGAAGTACCAGCGGCGTATCCACCATGTTTCGACCATGTCACGTCCGTTCCGTCGTTTACATGTCGTGCTTTACCAACCATAACAGTACACTCCATCATTTTCATGCGCTTCAACCCGTTACGTACACATAGATCAAGCAAGTAGTTTCTCATAGTTTAACGTTTCAACATTCTCATCACCGGTCTGCAAAACACCAAATTTCGCATGGCACGTGGTACGAAAGTTGGTAACATGTTGGAAACACTTATATATAGGACGTACCAGTGGCGTATCCACCATGTTTCGTCCATGTTACTTCCGTCTCGTCATTCGATGCCATGTTACTTATAGTGTTTAGCTACTCACAACAGCACATTCCACATCGATTAAGCAGGTAGTTTCACATAACATAACGTTCAGTCATGTTTCCCATAGTTTAATCAAGATTCCCACGTAGTTTATCATAACGAGTAAAGCATCATAAATTTAGTTCGATCCTGAGTGATTATGATTATTGTTTTAGATTGCGGAGATACGTGCGTTTTGTGTAAAAGTCTCAAACGAACAAGGAATCAAGTTTAAAACCTCATGTAAAATCGAGATCACATAAAAAGGTAGGCTCATAAAACATAGGATTGTTCCGGGTAGAGGAACGTTGACTGACCAAAGTGGATCGAACCCCCCCCCCTCGAATTGAGGCAACGTGCCTTGACTTACTTAGACAAATACGTCATCAATGTTAGGCATACGATATTTGTCCTTTTGGTTATTTCACGTCCCCAATTGATTGGAAATTTTGAGACTTTGGCGAGGTAGAAAAAAATCAAAGAGTGGGACTAGTTATCAGGGTGTGAGTTTCACCTCTAACTTGACAACTTCGTACCCTAATTGTGTCGGCACTTATCAACAGATAAGACCTACTAGAATATAATATGGAGATTTCCTTCAAGGTTTGGATGTCACTCCTGGCTTGAAGGAAAATCACGTGCAAAATATAAACACTACTCAGCAGTGTTTCCAAAGCGTCCAAGTGTAAATTGTGTTAGCCTTAGGAAAGGCATCTAATATTTAACAGGATATGTGTTGCTAGGAAGCAAATACGGTAGAATGCATAAGTCTTAAACAACAAATAAGAGTCAAGTTTCCTAGAACTATAGACTAGGCAAAGCATTCCAACTTTTCCTAATTCCCTATAGTTATGGCTCTGATACCAATCTGTCACACCCCAACCGATGGTGGAAACATCGGGGCGTGGCACTAAGCGTTCAGATTGCTCAAGAGTTTCCATAACACTAATAGTTTCCAATATAGATTAATCAATTTCAAAACATTGTCTAAGCATCAAAGTTTCACAACCACAAAATAACCACTACATAACATCCCAAATATTGTCCAGAAGCTTCTAAGTTATCTAAGATGTGTTTCAAAGTAGCATCCTAGCGAGTTTCTTGAATCCTCTGCTACAATCAACCTGCAACATGTATTAAAATACTATCAACAAAAATGTTGGCGAGTATACAAGTTTGAGTACGTAATAGCATAATAGTTTAAAACGTTCCAAAACTCGTATCCGCCATGAAACATATAACAAGTTTCACCATGCTAAGCTAACGCAGTCCCTATGTAACACGCATTTCCAATGCAATTAACATAGCAATCCCAAGAGTCTAGCAGGAGCTATAAACGTTCAGTGCCTTTCCCAAAGTCTAACGGGATGTTTGATCTTAGCAATACCCAAGAGAATAGCAGGCGGGGCGTTACAACCTATAGCATATGCATATAACCATAATTGCTAAGACATGTCACATACAAGGATTAAACGTCACATAGCATATAAGTCTCAAGTTTCACAAGTATCCTGTTTCACGCAGATAGAGTAAGTTTCAAAACAAGTTTCAAGTGTCAAGTTTATAGAATACATGTTGCATCCCAAAAGTGTTTAAAAGGGGATCGAGAGTACTCACAGTGGGTGCTAAGTATCAACACCAACTAGTTGGATCGAAAGGAGCTCCGGGGTTAGCCTGATTATAGTTTAACAGTATAAGCGTTGAATAGAGTATCGAATCGTGCGGACATTTGAATGAAAGTGTTTGTTTCCTGCTCGGATGGTCATCCGGACGGATGACCTTTCAGCCCAGATGTAACCTATTCGATCGGACGATCGTTCGGACAGTTGATCAGTAGTGTGTTGCAGTGTGTTTCAAACTTTTGAAGTTTTCGTTATAGTGTAAATCCAAGTCATTCGATCGGATGGTCATCCGGTCAGATGACCGTTCGATCGGATGGTTGTTCGAGTGGGAGTTTCATAGTTCAAAATCCTGTTTCAAATAGTTTAACTGTTGAGGGTTACAAGGACATTCACTTGGCCGGATGATCATTCATCTGGACGGTTATCCGCTCGGACGATCGTTCGACTGTCATGATCTTTTCCTTTGATCCTTTTGTAAAAGTATCAATGTTAGAGTTTAACAGAGACGACATGGTGACGTGTCAGGGCAACGGAAACCCATTAAGTTTCAGCTCGTCTCATCGGATGGGCATCACCCCATTCGATCGGATGACTGTTCTTGACGAAGTTTCATGTCTGACCCGTAATTTGGTCATCTCTCCGGTGGAAATCCTTTATCGAGCCGACTCCAAACTAAGGAACAAGTCCTAGGCCTATTTTGGTTCCATATTTCACCGTGTTAGAGTAGGTAAGTTTGGAAAAACATGAAATTAACCGAAAATGTCTAGATTATGTAAAGATTCATGGCAAAACATGAAGAAATCTCTTAGATATGGACTAAATCTTAACGGAATGACATCACACAGCCATTTGTACAGTCCCGCTTTGATGACGTCATCCTCAAGAGCCCAAATCTTAGTGCTTTCACGGTGAAAAGTATAATTTTGATGAAGAATTTAGTGAAAAAGTGTGTAAAGATGAAAGTTGTACAAGAATCACAAAGAAAACTTACAAGAATCGCCTGAAATTGGAAGAAAAGTGCCTTAGAAAGAGAGAGACTGCGTCGGGTGGGAGGAGGCTGTCACATCAGTTAAGACGGTGTAAGTGTCCTGGGTCGGATGGCTGTTAGGTCGAACAGCCTTCCGGTCGGATGGTCATCCGATCGGATGGTCATCCGATCGAATGTCCATTCGGACAGCCGAGACCCGTTTGCTAGATTTCTGATTTCGAATCGATTTGTGAGCTAGATTAAGCGTTGCGTTGCGTATTATTGAGTAAGATTATCACATGACAAGATTATATAACTAACACAGAAGTTTCCATGTTTCAAGTCTACGTATGAGCTAGCTAGTGAGTGTCAAGTTTCAAGTCTCCCGTTCAACAAAGTCTCAAAGCTTCTCGTTCCATAAGTATCAAGAGTCTCGTTCAATAGTATCAAGAGTCAAGAATCAAGTATCAAGAGTCTAGTATCAAGTATCAAGAGTCTGGTATCAAGTTTCACCAAGAATCAAGATTCATAAGTATCAAGCATCAAGAGTCAAGTTTCAAAGTATCACAAGATTCAAGTTTCATAAGAGTCAAGCATCACAAAGTTTCACATTGAGTAAAGTTTCACATAGTATAGGGACTAGAATTGCCGAAAGGTAAAAGTTCAGGGACGCAGGGCGTTACACCCACACCATGGAAAAGAAGGACAAAGTAAAAGGCGTGAGTTATGTTCCTGTCGTTCGTGACTTTCCCGACGTTTTCTCCGAAGACCTACCTGGTCTTCCTCCTCCTCATTTCATTGACTTTCGAATTGACCTCATACCCGGCGCTACTGACGTGCGTGCGGGTGTGTATATTTTTTAGTTATATTTTTAGCCCTTTTTACTCGCCGACTTCAAGTTTTAAATTTATAAAACACGATATTCTACTATCACTCTACACACACACTAGGGCAAGTGCACCCATCGCGGACGTAGTATAATGATGGCAAGATACCGAGGTCATCCAAGGACACAAGAGATTTTAATACCGGCTTATCATCAACGTCTAATCGAACCAAACTTTGAGAAAAGATTTTTAAACTAATAAAAAGATAAAAACAAAAGATAAAAGAAAAAGAAAAACAGATAGACAAGAAAGAATCACTTGGATCTGACTTATCTTTCATGTACCCTTTTGATGATTTCCGCACGTTGGGCATTTTAAGATATTATCTTAGTTATAGTAGTAGGCCCCTCTTTTGAAGGCGACGTTACCCTCAACCTTGTGGTTTGAGTCAGCAAGGATACAATCCCACTAGGTCGGAATATTGAAAGATAATTAAGTAAGTTATTAATGCAAAATATGGTGGCCCCCTTCCAGGCAGCGGTCACCCTCAACCCGTTGGTCTGAGTCAGCAGGGATACAGTCCTCGCGGGGTTGGTTTAAAGTTTTAATAGTAGTTTGTAAATAAGAGGTTTAAGCGGTTTCTTACTCTCAGTCGGGCCAGTCATTCCCGGCCAATCCATGGAGTAGTACTAAACTTGAACCAGGTTCTCGCAGGATCTATACACTGAACGAGACATAGAATTACCCAACCACCCTTCTAACCCCCTTCCAAGTAGTTAACATGTTTTATATAGACCGTAAAGACATGAATATGTGAATAAACGACATATGAAGAATGGTTGTATAAATTCGCCTTCAATATAAAAAACTAATTATTATAGTCATTAATACATACCCAATTAAAAAGTTGCCAAAGATTGGAAATCATAAAAGAAAATACATAAAAGATATGTCTTCACCAAGTGATGCAAGAGGTTAGCCAAGCATGGACTTTGTTTGACAAAGACTCTTACTATCAATCTTAGATCCCGAGACTACACACACACTCTAAAAGATGGAAAATGGATGATGGTGGTGGATGATGGTGTTGTAGTGGTGGTGGAGTGGTGGCAAGTGAGAGAGAAGTGGTTTACCAAGGGATGGTTTTAAGTGGAACCAAGCACTTCTATTTATAGCTGAAATCAGAAGCTTCACCACGGCCTGTGCCCGCCTGGCACGGCCTCGTGGCCATCTTCTCTCTCTCTCTATCTCTCTTCCTCATTAACTGCTTGTTAGATTTTGTACTAACACGGCCCCGTGTGTCAATGGCACATCTCGTGGCCAAAGTACTTGCTGTACTATCGCAGATTCTGAAAATCTTTGAGTTAACACGCCCCGTGTTAGCTTAGCACGGCCCCGTGTTGGCTGCCATTTTTGTCCTTTGTAGTTGTCTTTTCTTCTGCACAACATCCATCTTCGGAGACGACACGTGTCTGGTGGACACGGCCCCGTGTCAAGTCTTCTGTTCTTGCTATTTTGTGGTTTGGATGTGAATCGAGGCTTGGCGAGTTGCGTCAATTCCTCCTTTCTTGTATTCATGTTGGTTTTTGCTGTCTTTTTGTTCCTTTTGCACATTTAAGCTCTTTTGATCCTAAAAATTAAAAAGGAACAGAAAACCAAGCTTTTTCCAACATTAGAACTAAAAAGGGGTTGCTTTTACGCCGTATTTGATATAATTTATATGTTGTATTTTAAGCACATCACTACACCCGTTACAAAATCCCCTAACCGTCTCGTACCTTCGGAGATGCAAGAGCTATCAAGTCAACTTCAAGAATTACTTGATAAAGGCTTCATATGCCCTAGCACTTCTCCTTGGGGCCCTCCGGTCCTCTTCGTCAAAAAGAAAGATGGATCACTTCGAATGTGCATCGATTATCGTGAGCTTAACAAACTCATTATCAAGAACCGTTATCCCATTCCTCGCATTGACGATCTCTTCGATCAACTTCAAGGCCCAACGTGCTTTTCCAAAATCGACCTTCGTTCTTGCTACCATCAACATCGAGTCCTCGAAGAAGACATCCCTAAAACCACGTTTCGTACTAGATACAAACACTACAACTTCGTAGTCATGCCTTTCGGGTTAGCCAATGCACCTTCAGTCTTCATAGATTTGATGAACCGTATGTGTAAGTTCTACTTGGACCGTTTTGTGATCGTTTTCATAGTCGATATTCTCATTTATTCTAAAACCCAAGCCGAACACGAGCGTCACTTGCATCTAATCCTCGAACTTCTACATGTAGAACAACTATATGCCAAATTCTCAAAGTGCGAATTTTGGCTAAAGGAAGTTCAATTTCTTGGTCATGTTATGAATGAGAAAAGCATACATGTGGATCCCGCTAAGATCGAAGCCATCAAGAATTGGATTGCACCGAAATCTCCGTCTAAAACTTGTTCATTCCTTGGATTGGTCAGTTACTACCGCCGATTCTTCTCCAACTTTTCAAAAATCGTCGTTCCGCCCACTTCGTTGACTAAAAAAGATAAACCTTTTGTTTGGGGTTCTGAACAGAAGGAGTCTTTTGAAAATCTTAAGGAATTTCTTTGCAATGCTTCTATTCTCGCTCTTCCCGATGGTAACGACGATTTCGTTGTGTATTGCGATGCATCTAACCAAGGTCTTGGTTGTGTTCTTATGCAACGAGAAAAGGCTATCGCCTACGCTTCGAGACAACTCAAGATACACGAGAAGAACTAAACTACCCACGACCTTGAATTTGACGTGGTTGTTTTTGCGTTAAAGATTTGGCGACATTACCTTTATGGTACCAAGTGTGTGGTCTTCATCGAGCATAAAAGCCTTCAACACATCTTTAACCAAAAAGAGCTCAAGATGCGTCAACGCTGATGGGTAGAATTGCTCAGTGACTATGATTGCGAGATTCACTACGAACCTAGTAAGGCGAATATCATGGCCGATGCTCTTAGTCGAAAAAACTCATGTAAAGAGTATGCATCGCTTCCAAATCCTAAACGACATCCTTGACCGCATTCGTGAGGCACAATACTCATCCGTCAACGAGGATAACTTATACAACATGAAGTGTGGTGGCGAAAGCCAGCTCGTATCCAAATCCAAAGGAATTCTCTATTATCTTGATCACATTTAGATTCCAAACCGTGACAATCTCTGTGATCTCTTGATGAAAAAGGCACACAAATCTTGATACTTTATTCATCCTGGTGCCGACAAGATGTACCAAGACCTTCGTATGTCTTATTGGTGGCCCGGTATGAAGAAAGATATCGCAACCTATGTGTCTAAACGTCTCACTTGTTCCAAGGTGAAAGCAGAACATCAAGGTACTTCGGTCTTACTCGAACAACCAGAAATTCCAGTCTGGAAATGGGAGAGTATAGCGATGGACTTCATCACCAAACTCCCTCGAACCTCGTCTGGTCATGATAGCATTTGGGTAATCGTTGATCATCTAAACAAATCCGCTCACTTCCTCCCCATTCGTGAAGATTGCCGGGTTGAGAAATTCGCTCGTATCTACACTAATGAAGTCATTTGTCGTCATGGTATCCCCATTGACATCATTTCGGACCGTGATAGTTGTTTCACCTCGCGTCTCTGGCAAACCTTTCAAACCACTCCGGGTACTCAACTCAATCTTGGGTTCAAATGGTGCATAAAACTGAGCCCAAGCGTAACGGGAATCCCAAACACAAGTTTGAGAATAACCCTTGACCCACATCAAGATCCAAGGTTTAAGCCCAATTCTCAACACCATGAATGTTATATTACTCTCTTCTATATGATAGTACTCTGAAAATAATAAACGTAGGTGAAAACTGTGCGTGAAAAAGAGTGATAACGAAGCAGGAATCGCGAAAACAAGTTTGGTGTTTGTTGCTGATTTGCAAGACGCGAAAACCCATTTTAATTCATCCCACATCGCCCCAAATACCATTTTGTGCTCCCTCTCACACCTATAAATACCCTTGCTTGGTTCCTTGTAGCTTGCAATACCTAGTTTGAGTATAAACAAGTGGAATAACCAAATTAGGTGGTTCCACAAATGAATACCCTTTTGGGTGTTGTGCGTAGTAGTTTTCTTTTCGTTCTCGACAAAGAAGTGCTGCCTTCAAGCTCTTCTCATTTTGTAAAGTTTTCTCTGAGTTAATTTTCCTTTCCTTTTCATTATTTATTTATTAATTGCTTTCTTAGTTTAATTAGTTTAGATTAGGTTCTTAGTTAAGGAGCATTAGACTCGTTTAGGTAGCCTTGTTTAGGCTCGCCTTTAGGCTTGGTGTAGCCTTGTAGAGGCTCGTTAGGCCCAACGAGTCCAACTATCATGTTCATTCATTTAGCTATGCCTAGCATAATGTTTACCCTTTCCTTGTTGCATTCGTTTGTCTAGGTTAAATCACGCCTGTCATTTGGATTTTCTTCTTATTCTCGTGCGGCTTTTCACTAAGGATTAATGGAACGCAAACATTGAGTGGATCTTTCATTTCCCTATTTTAATACATGTTTTGGGGTGTATCATGTGCCACATTACAATTATTACATTTGTTCATGATTTAATACATGCAAATACCAACTTGGGCAGTTTATGTGTTATGTGTTAATTGGTTGTTCATCATTTGGTGCATTACATTCATTAGACAGTCATACATGGAATCATTGGCTCGTCCGTTCCCCATTACCATGAGCGGAATCAGGTGTTGCCAACACACGAGATCAGCTCCGTTTGATTGAGCTCGAATCTTGCAATACAAACCAGCACACCATAATATCGTGCACACCCACATACAGTTGATTTGATTATTGTTTAAGATTGAACATCGTTATCCAGTGCAACATATATACATTCATTTGAATCATTACATTATTTGTTGATTGGTTGCTTGAGCTTTGATACATTTACCTACAACACATTCAGTTACATTTGGTTATATGCACATTTTCTATATACAAAAATAAACTTATCATTTTCACAAAAACTATACGATTCACTTACCAACCTTTGTTGACCCAAAAATAATTTTTACACATGATATATGTGAACATGAATGAAGAGGAGATTAACATAGGATTGGGCCTTAGTAACAAGAAATGGACTTATAGTTGATTGTCTACTTGTACAATGACTTTTATGTATTTGTTTCATTTGGATCATTTGTTATGTGGAACCTTTAACATGGAATTAATGAATATTTAACCATTTAATTGCAAGTCATAAGCTTTGGATCAACCAATCATGCCCCGGTCACCAATTCCGCTGCGGGTCGGGGTGTGACACTTGAATTGTCAATTATATGTGCATTATATTCATACACTACTCTGATATGCTCGAAATACTTAAAACCAGATAAAATACAAGAAAACGGCACAACATAAACCTCTCATACGAACTAAACCCTCTCGTGTGGATCACAATCTCTCTCGTGCGGACCACTCTCCCTCGTGTGAATCTCTATCTCTATCTCTCTCTCTCTCTCTCGCATGAAGGACTCCCACGCACAAAGGGCTCTCTTGCACGAACCATCTATTTTGCACAAAAGACCCCCCCCCCTCGCACAAACCACCTTGTTTGAATGAAACACTCATTCATGCAAACCACACTCGTCCGCGTGAAACATCGTTGGCGACGGGATTTTGGGCAGAAACGCAAACAGCCGCGTTTTTACCCTTTTTCACCTTTTTCCAACTCCTAAACACTTCCAACTTCATTAACTACCTAAACCCTAATCCCATCTTATAAATAAAAGCCTCCATACACTCCTAAACACTTTCCAAACACCTTAATCACTCTCAAACTCTCAAATCTTCTCCATTCTTCAAGCTCTTGGCAGAAAGTTCCAAGTGTTCGAATTGAGTTTTCACTCACTTTTCTCTTCATTTCTTCATACTTTCTTCTTCTAAACTTCTTGGATAACCTCTAGGAAGGTTTTCACAAGTTTGTCATGGCAAACTAAGGTGGAACCTCACCATATTTGAGGTCCAAAGAAGAGTTAAAACTCTGCTTTGATTTATATACATGTTACTTGTATATTTTGATTGAAACTTGGATAAATCTTGTACCCATAATGCTCTCAACTAAGCTTATAGTTGTGTGTTTGTGTTGTGGTTGATTTCCACCAAGAAATAAGGCTCAAAACCTCTTTAGAATTTGGCCCAAATGTTCTAATTGTTGAAACCATCTAAGCTTCCAACCTTCAATGTTGGAAGACTTGTGTATGAGTAATGTGTGAACTATGGAAGCCTTGGCTCTCCAAACTCGTTCCACTACCTCACTTGTATGTTTTGGTAAAAAAAAACAAATTCCATAAAGTGACAAGGCTACATCACGTCCTCGAACACTTTCCATGCTCGAGATGTACGCATCTAGTTTGCTCACTTGGTTGTTTTAGTTACTTAGTTAAATTTAATCTTATATTCATGACCAACCGAACTAATCAACTAAGTTGATGAGTTTGTGCTTTGGTGAATCATACAATTAGGTCTAATGGATGGAAATCATCCTACTTCCATGCTTGACTTAAATGATAATACATGACGGATGAAATTATATCATATACTATATAATATATAATATATGCCTATTAACCGAACTCTTAATACTAATTGGATCATGGTTAGATGTCAAGAACTTACTTGAAGATTATATTCATTTCTAGACTCCTCGTTTGTGATTCTAACGGGCAAGTTAGGACCTATGAAAACACATGAAAACTTTAGTGTCCAAATGAGTATCTAGACATGATATACTTTCATGCACGTATACTTTTCATATAAATTCCGAATCTAAACTCTCCATGAACTCCATATACTCATATGCCTTCGTTTCCCCAATATAGAGTAACTTCGGTGCTCCACCCTCAATGACTCATTAACTAACGTTTACTTTAGAAGCTTAGCAAACCGTGAGTGTACATGACCCCTTTTATTTTTTATACTTTTGGGTGTAATACTTATGACTTATTTATCTCACACAGTCACATGCAAACATGCTTGACACAAACAAACAATACATTATACATGCTTAATGCGTGTTGCTTAGAAATTCATACATGCTAGAATCCTTACTTGATCTATACTTTGTCATTAACTTCGTACAAGCCTCCCTTAAAAAGTATAGTACTATAGGAGTAACACACTGCTTGTATTCTTGAGGTCATGTTAAGTCATACCAAAACGGTCTTGTCGTTGCGATGACAAGATTACGCTAGTGGAAATCTTTGGGTTGACAATTATGAGATGCATGCTAGCGTTGTAATGATATGTCTTAATTTACGATTATGCCATGTGGATTCGTTTAAACCGTTTTATACTTATGCTAGTAATTCAAACATGTATGTTCGCAAATACTTTATGTGTTGACATGTATTTTAATATGTATTGCAGGAACTGTATGATGATACGTTGAAAGAAATCTAGTAGGACGACTAGAAACACACTTTAAACTTTGTTTATGTATTGTACTTTGTGTCCTTGTTACATGATGTTGTACTTTGCTTCTAATATTGTATTTCCGATTTAGAAATGAAATGAAATTTTGCTTATTAAATACTTGTCACAAATAGTCATTATGAAGTCTCTTACAGTCTCGTTTTCATCTCACTCCGATGTTTCCGCCATCGGTTGGGGTGTAACAGGTGGTGTCGTGAATAGAGAAAAGGAGATGAGATATCCTCTCAAGAACAAGATACAATCTAACCCAAATCAAGGTCCAAATCGAATGAAAAACGTTGCATGATGGAAGACTTCTCACCATCTAGCCCAAATTAACATGTGGTGACTGGCAAATTTTAATTTAGTGATCTTGCAAGTAAGTGTTTGTGATTAATCTTTGATTTCATATGAAATTAAGCACGAGGATGTGTTAGAATCACCAATAGAACTTGGATTTTTAATGATTTTGAGTAATTTGATGTTTGGAGGTGAACCCCCACCATTGGTGGTGAAGATGGCGACATGGGTGTGTCACCCATGTCCAATCCTTATTCAAATTTTGATGTGTTATGTTGTATGTGATTTATTATTGTTAGATAGATTGAATATGATATGGAAATTTGTTTGATGTTTAGTTAGGTTAATGAATAAAAACAAGAAGTAGTAACAAAAGCTTGAAATACTTGTATAGTATGCTTAGATAGTAGTGCACACGCCAAGTGTTTGATGAAATGTCTAGTATGGGTTAGTATGTTAAATTGTGTGCTACCAATGGATGAACATGTGTAGAATGTGCTAATGACATGGTTGATGGTAAACTAACATTGGGAATGTGCCTTAGTATCATGTGTTCTATGCTTGAGTGGTATGATTGATTGTTAGTAGAGATTAAAAAGTGAGTTGATGTTAATTGTGAAGAATGTGAATGTATTAAGAAAGAGCAATGTGGAATAATGAGTTGGGTTAGCTAATCATGGGTTATGGTGCTACATGTAGGATTATGAAAACACTATTATGAATGGAAGGTGCTTATGTATGTGCGTGTAATCTAGGTGATCACGTGGTAGTATGTGTCTTAAAACATGAGTATGAAATGTATATGGTGTCATTAGTATGGTCTATTACTTCAATATGGACATATGTTCCTAAGTTTGAAGTTTGTATGCGTTGACTTTCTGAAAAGTCAAGGAATAGGTGAATGGCATGGTTAGACTTATGAATATGACTGTAAGACTAATAAATAACCGTGCTATATGTATTAGACCAATGAGGTGATAGGTATGATGTAAGACCCGTCTCAATTTAATATGATTATATTAATAAAATACGCACTTTATATTAAAATGCGTCTTTACAAAAAAAACAAAAAAAAAACTTTTCTAGCTTAACGTTCATACTAGGTTATATCATTCAAAATATAGCACCAAATGTTTACATGTTTCATATTTAACCAAAACAAAATATATTAACACGGAAGCTTTGTTCGGACGTGTGTTAGGTTCTTGTTCGTAGCTTGACCGCCATCCAGAAACTTGCTATTACCACCTAATGTCAAAACCAACATAAAAGTTAGTTTTGCATACTTAAAGACATGTTAAAACAAGTTCCATTGTCAAAACAAACAAAATAAAAATAACTTTCTGGTTTTATGTCTCTCGCGCCCCGCGAGAGATTTCGCTTAACCTTTCGCAGGCCGCGATAGCGCCCGCGTGTCGCGACCGGACCACCGTTTCCCTTCGCGTGCCGTGGGGGAGACCAGTTTCCAGCAGGACTGTGTCTGATCCTGCATTTTCTGCCCAGCTCCAACTTTCAACAAAAATCAAACTTGAAATTGTCATAACTTTTTATCTACAAGTTCGTTTTACACGATTCTTTTTCCTACGCGACCGTAATTGGATTCTCCATCTTATGGAGTTAAAACCTGATATCTAACTTCTCAAAATATAGAATTTCAAGCCCTCGGCTTGAAATTATTTTACTAAAACTTTTGACCCGTTTAAGTTTAAAACCACTAACTTGTTTCTAAGTAATCAAAATACATGCTCCAATGCGTTTAACACAACTTCTTTAGCTCGGGTTCATAATTCTTATGAATTACGCAACTAGTACGCAAGCTATGCTCATACGTCCGTTTTGACCCGTTTAGGGGATTTAAGCAATTTATTCTAAAACTAACTCTTTTCTTTTCAAACTTCGCAATTCCCTATCTAAAGTATCTACTTGTATTCCATAATCACCATACAGGTTCCTAAATAACCCATATGGGTCGTTCATCCAATTCACCCATCAAGGGCTTTTTGGTCAATTTTAGTCCTTCATTTTACGACGAAGGATTTTCGCTAGTATTTGACCAAAATATCACTTCTACTAAAATTCTAAATATGTGTACCTGGCTCGGGTCATAGCATCGACCCGTTTACACACTTTTTGCTTTAAATTTTTTTTCTAGTTAAAGCATCGCAAACATATGTTATTTGTTGTGAACACAAAACACAACAAGTAGTCGTCAGTTATAATTGTCAAATGGTATTAACACACCATTTGACCCGTTTAGTCGACATAACCATTTATCAACGTATGATGGTATATTAATACCATCATGCCCCTTGAACCTATTCCGGTTCGCGCCATGATTTCTTATTACTTAAAAGACAATATTCTTAAATTGTTCGACCCGTTATAACTTTTACCAAATGGTGTCTTTGTTTTGATCGCTATTATTTTAACTATTTATTTGACCCACTTGGTTGTCGAGTGAATTCCATCACCTTAATGACATACCAACGCAACCATTTTCGCTATATCAATATTACACATATTTTAATTAAGCTTGTCTACATAAATGTAACGGGATGACAAGTCGCGTACCTTAGATCTTCCCTTAATGCCGCGTATCGCTCCCGGCATTATTGCCCGCCTTCTCGCTCGAGTCACCTACAGTGAACAACCTGGCTAATTATTAAATTGCCACTTTAAAGCATCTATATCATCCAATTTTGTCAAGAATCATTGCATATGATTCTTTTCAAGTTTTATCATACGTCTATAGCTTTGTGTTTTCACTTAGGCAATTTATCAAACACCTTGTGGGCATGATTTTCATACTTTCATCAATTTAGCTCCAAATTAACTTTTAACCAAGTTTTATTCACAACAATCAAACCCTTGGTCTAGTATTCATGAACAATATCACTATCTTGCATCATAACATCAATTTTCTCGCAATTTAACATACTAAATCATGTGTTCATAACAATGATATAAAAACCCACTTACACATATATGGGTGGTTATCAAATTCCTATTTTTCAATCTTAATTCATCAATTTTTCGACTAGGGTTTGTTCCTAGACATGGATTCATCGTAGTTTCACCTAAACATCAATCATGAAAGCTCGAATTTCGCTTTCATAAGTTCATCAAGAATTCAAGATGGAACCAAATAATGAAATTTAACATACCTTGTGATCCATTCACTTGGGTGATTGTAACACCCTTGCTATTATTTAACGATTTTCGTATAATTTAAGTCCATAATCATGTAATTACGGTTACAATTACAATGAAAAATACGGGTTTATTAAAAACTTTTACAATTTAAAGTAATACAACATAATGTGATTTAATTCATCGTTTTAGAAAAATACGAAACAACTTGCGGAAGCTTCATTTTTCGTGTGTCGCTTGATCTCCATCCGGGTACACTTGATATCACCTATGATCAAAACCAACTTAAAAGTTAGTTTTGATAGCTTATAAACATGTATAAACAAGTTTCATAAACAAACAAATAAAATAAAAATAAAATTTCAGAATTTTGCCTCTCGCGCCACGCGAGAAGCTCCTTCTTTTCCTTCGCGCGTCGCGACATCACCCGCGTGTCGCGCCCGGTGACCGGTTCTCCTTCACGTGCCGCGGGGGAGATCGTTTCCCAGCAGGGCCGCATCTGGGACCTGCATTTCTTCCAGCTATGTTTATTTATCAAAAATCATTCAAAGGCCATAACTTTTGATCTAAAAGTCCGTTTTACGGGATTCTTTTTCCTACGCGTTCGAAATTTAATTCTCCATCTTATGGAGTTAAAACCTGATATTCAACTACTTCAAAAATTCAGATTTCAAGCTCTCGGCTTGAAATCCCTTTTTAACAATTTTGACCCGTTTCATGATTCATTAAACCTCTTTTGTTTAAATCATTGCAAATTTTTGAAATATTTATTATCTCAAAACCATCAACTCGTAAGTCTAAAACTTTCATACATTATACCACTAAAGGTTGAGTTATGCGTAAAACTTCATTTTGACCCGTTAGAGGGATTTACCATCTTACTTTAAATTTCACACTCCTTTCACCCCTCATTTTACTACATTATGGTATCTACCTATATTTCGTAATCTTAATGCAAATTCCTAAACAACCTCTATGGGGTCGTTTGCCCGGTTTTCCCATCAAGGGCTTTTTGGTCAATTTTAGTCCTTCATTTTACGACGAAGGACTTTCGCTAATATTTGACCAAAAATATCGCCTTTAACAATAATTTCTAAATATGCGTACCTGGCTCGAGTCATAGGATTGACCCGTTTAAATATCTCTCACTATTAATTTCTAATTAATACCAACGCGAACCGTATGATATTTCCTGTAATCACAAAACTCAACAAGCGATCATCAATTAATATTGTCAAATAATATTGCCAATGTCATTTGACCCGTTTAGTCCGAACGACCATTTTTCATTATGAGATGATATCTAGTTACCATCTCGCCCTTTTACCCATTCCGGTTTACACCATAACGTAATGTTTCAGAGTTTCTTATTAGTTCATCATCACATGACAAATTTATCAATTTACCCTTTTTTTGCCATTGTTTATGATTTCTCACCATTGCACTAGTTCCGACTCATATTATTTGCATCGGAACATTATAACTCTATTACTAACTTTTCCTTATTCATTTTCAATACACACAACTGATGTATACTAAAAAGGGTGTAAGCTTTTACTTACCTCGCATCCAAATTACGCTTTCCTTTTCGTACTTGCTCTGTTTAACCCGCTTCATTCCCAAGCCTCCATCTAGCTTGTCAAGAGTCAAACTACCATCATAATTCACAAGGTGGTTAGATTAGTCATTATAACCACGACTATTCCACCTTACGTATTTTCTATGTCAAAACTACTATTCGGCTCCGTCCATGGTTAGTTTAACTCTTCAAAAGTTAACTACCCTTAATTATATGATATGTGCATATAAGCTAAATCGACTTCATGATTAAAATTTGTATTACCCCACATCACACGTAATTAGTCGAACTAGGAAATTACGCGTTTGATTCATTATTTCAACATATGAACATTGTGGGCATAATTTATAACATCAACAATCAAGTTTCGTATCACTGAAAATAGGCTGTTTTTGGTGACCTGTTTAACCTGTTTACAAGTCTTCAAAAATTATGATTTTTTTATGTGGCGTACCTCTCGGAGGGTTAGACCTTGTGTTAAATTTTCAAGATCTAACTCTTTACCAAAAATTCGTAAAAATTCATCTACTAAGCTGCAATCGGATTCGTCACTTCTGACTGCAGCTTACGGAAAAATTCATCAAATTCCTCGTTTATCCGATTGACGAAATTCCAATTGGCGATTCTTTTAATCACTTAAAACTTTCTACAGTAAGAATTTGAGATCATAACTCAATTCCTAAATTGAGTTATGACATTCGTAATGGGCTGCAAATTCTGCCAGAAAACGCAGCTTGAACCTTTGATACGGAAAAATTCATAAAACGCTCAATTTTCGTCGAAAAAATGCGATTCCAGTGGGGTTTTAAAGATATTTCCTGGAATTACATTTTAGAGTCAAGAAACACATGTTTTTGTCACGTTTTGTCCAGGTTACAGCCAATACAAGTCGGCTGTAAATTCTGATCAAGAGCTGTTTGAATTCAGCCTTCAATTTAAGCATGTTCTTGACATCATAACACTATTTTTTAGCAATCAAAACCTTAAAAACATCTCATACATGAATTTAGTATCAACAAAATCTGAATTTACTTGAGCTAAGCATGATTTCAACATATTCTTGTCTAGGGTTTACTCCTAGACACTACTGTGTTCCTATTCTATCCATATAACAAACATGCAACCATCAATTTCAAATTTTCTAAGATCACCCAGAAATTCAACTAGAGATTTCTCATGAAATTCACATACCTTATGACTCCTTTTTCAGTGGAGATCACTATTTCGTGCTCAGATTTCGTTTTGAAACAGAATTTGGCTTTCAATTTGGACAATTTGCATGAACTAGGGTTTGGTGGAGGATGTTTGGTCGCCCCCTGCGTTTTTGATCGAACCAGACACCTGTTTGGTGTTTTAAATTTTGTTTTAATAATATTAGTTTCAAACTTAACACCTTTGGTCCCCAAACTATTATTAGGTTCTTATTTTAGGTGTTTTTAACCTTCTAACATATTACTACAAGGCTTCTTTCTAACTAGGTTATTTTTATTCCTAGTTATTTTAATGGGTTCGGGAAATTATAACCCGTTTTATTTTAAGTCCCGTTAACTCGGGCCTTATATATATACTTTGTTTCCTCAACAGCCTTTATTCCTTTTTATTTAATATTATGTTTCTTTATTTAATCCCTAATATTTACCGGGTTAACTTCACCACTAACGGTACTATACCCATTCATAAATATTAACGTGGTTTGATTACCAAACCCGTTTTCGGGGTGTTACAAGTCTACCCCCCTTAAAGAGGTTTCGTCCCTGAAACCTTATTTGCGTAGTTCATTGGTTTAAACCAAACGAATCTTGGTTTCATTTTTAAAGCATCCATTCTTTTTGGTCAAAAGTTATCATCTGTATTGATATGGTTATCTTTTATGTATTAATTCTTATGGACTGTAACTTTCACCTTGAAATCCTTATCTTTGTCGCTTATTTGAGCGAGTTGTCATTTGATCACCCGATCACTACATCTGTTAACATGTTTACTTCACGCTAATCTTATATTGACGAGCGCTTTACATAGTTCATATTTTTACTTTAACTTCGAATGGTTTTACCGGCTAGACTGACTAGTCACCGTTATTTTACACCCTGTCATTCGGGTGTACCACATTGCCATCCTCGGCCTTATGTGAATTCGTGATCTCACATTACTTATGTTTTGTTAAATTGTTTCTTTTGACTAAAACATAATGTTAGTTTAACATTTTTCTCTTTAACCTTTGTCAATTACTCTCATCAGGGAATTGATGACCCATGATTTATTTCTTTCCGTAATTATTTTATGCGGGGAACCATAGCTAGTTCCCACGCTTTACTTTATCGACCCGTAGGTTCCTTCACTTAGCCTCGTAGGCTATTTTATTAGATTTTTTTTCCTTTTTAAGGCGAGACCCCTAAAGTTTGTTTCTTTATATTTTGTGACCCAAAGGTCATTCTGGTCCCGTAAACCTTAACACTTCTTATAGTCCTGAAAGTTGTGATGATCTCGTAGATTCATCTTTTATTCATGTCATTCTAAAATATACTTTTGTTATTGACGTACCCTTTTTAGATTTAGAATTCATTCATTTTCATTCCTTGAGTCCTATGGATCTTTACCGTAGTCTAAGGCTACATTTGTTTTCATTCGGACTAACCTTCCGAATTTATGACTCCTTGCGTTGTTTACCCGTCGGTTTGTTCTTACACTTACCGTTTCTCGGTCCATACTTGTACTTCTTTACAACCCATTACCCGGGTTCTTTTATCTTAATGTTTTTAGCTTTCCGGTTTCACCGGTTTGGGTTTTCCTTACTATATCAAGCATTATTCCTTAATTAACTCGTTTGACTCATCTGGGTGAAATTTAATCACTTGTGAAAGTCAAACTCCGTTCTTTATTCGACCCGTTCGACTTTAAAACAGTTGAACGTAGTTATCAAAATTTCTGTTTGCATATTCTCATCGTCCTTTAGTCATGACTCATATTCCTAGTCTTTTGACTTTCTATTTCGTGTTCCCGTCTCTTGGTTTACGCATTCACCCACAATCCTACCCGTCCATCGGGTATCTTTACTGAAGTCACCATCAAGTAACCATTCTTATATGGTTTTAGACGTCACCTTAATTTATTTGGTCATCTTAGCGAAATCAATCGCTTTCATTAAGTCAAGTCCTTTATTTCTTTAATCTACCCCTTTACTGGTCTGTGTGAATTTCATCACTTTGACATTCAAACTTTACCCCCCTATGCCTTAGCATTCACATTAGTTGGTTTAGGTTTTCATTTACTTTAATCTTTGTCCCTTCTCTCGGGCTCGTTATTCTAACGTAATACGCTTCCGTCATCCAACTTGCGTTTACGTTTACTATCGAACATTTTAATTATTTGATTCTTTTGGGTACCTTTTTTAATTCGTCCCATTCGCCCCGCCCTTACTACATAGGATATAAATGCGTCCACTACAAGAAGTTCATGGTATCATATGCCACTACTTACTTGGCCAGAGTAAGCGATTAACACATGACATACACGACCTTTTTACAGTTTTCACATCACACCCTATGTAAGTAATGCCTCTATTTAGTTTTCTTGGAAATAATATCCTGGGTAGGTATTCTATTCAGGTTTTCCAAGTTTTTAATTTACATATGTAACAATCATTCTCTACAAGTTTGTTGCATATTGCTATTTATGCGATTATATTTAAAAGCGTGCACCTGGTAATGCTTGCCCCAACGGGCGTTCCTTGCCGTTATTCTTATTTGCGATTGTTACGCGATTTGGTCCTTGGTGAGCATGCTCCTCTTGTCATACCTCGGACCCTTCCTCCTTCATATCCGTAATTTATTCAATTCTCGTCATCTTCATATGCGAGTGTCCTTCAATCAAAACATTCACAAAGGTTAGTAATGTTGACATCAATAATCGCCCGTATTATAATACGAGGCTTTCTGCTATACGTGTCAACGCACGTAATTTCATTAACTGTATCAATCATTTTAATTGGGGTAGCGTGTATTACACGATAACCCTATGTGTTGTTTACAACACTTTAGCATGCTAAACCATTAACATAAATGTACTTACCGGATTTGTGATCAAGCTTCGAACCGAACACACTTTATTCTTTAACCATGAGCTCTGATTACCAACTTGTAACACCCTTGCTATTATTTAACGATTTTCGTATAATTTAAGTCCATAATCATGTAATTACGGTTACAATTACAATGAAAAATACGGGTTTATTAAAAACTTTTACAATTTAAAGTAATACAACATAATGTGATTTAATTCATCGTTTTAGAATAACGACGAAACAACTTGCGGAAGCTTCATTTTTCGTGTGTTCGGTCCTTTGCCATCGCTTGATCTCTATCCGGGTACACTTGATATCACCTATGATCAAAACCAGCTTAAAAGTTAGTTTTGATAGCTTATAAACATGTATAAACAGGTTTCATAAACAAACAAATAAAATAAAAATAAAATTTCAGAATTTTGCTTCTCGCGCCACGCGAGAGGCTCCTTCTTTTCCTTCGCGTGCTGCGACATCACCCGCGTTTCGCGCCCGGTGACCGGTTCTCCTTCGCGTGCCACGGGGGAGATCGTTTCCCAGCAGGGCCGCATCTGGGACCTGCATTTCTTCCAGCTATGTTTATTTATCAAAAATCAAACTTTCAAAGGCCATAACTTTTGATCTAGAAGTCCGTTTTACGGGATTCTTTTTCCTACGCGTTCGAAATTTAATTCTCCATCTTATGGAGTTAAAACCTGATATTCAACTACTTCAAAAATTCAGATTTCAAGCTCTCGGCTTGAAATTCCTTTTTAACACTTTTGACCCGTTTCATGATTCATTAAACCACTTTTGTTTAAATCATGGCAAATTTTTGAAATATTTATTATCTCAAAACCATCAACTCGTAAGTCTAAAACTTTCATACATTATACCACTAAAGGTTGAGTTATGCGTAAAACTTCATTTTGACCCGTTAGAGGGATTTACCATCTTACTTTATATTTCACACTCCTTTCACCCCTCATTTTACTACATTAAGGTATCTACCTATATTTCATAATCTTAATGCAAATTCCTAAACAACCTCTATGGGGTCGTTTGCCCGGTTTTCCCATCAAGGGCTTTTTGGTCAATTTTAGTCCTTCATTTTACGACGAAGGACTTTCGCTAATATTTGACCAAAAATATCGCCTTTAACAATAATTTCTAAATATGCGTACCTGACTCGAGTCATAGGATTGACCCGTTTAAATATCTCTCACTATTAATTTCTAATTAATACCAACGCGAACCGTATGATATTTCCTGTAATCACAAAACTCAACAAGCGATCATCAATTAATATTGTCAAATGATCTTGCCAATGTCATTTGACCCGTTTAGTCCGAACGACCATTTTTCATTATGAGATGATATCTAGTTACCATCTCGCCCTTTTACCCATTTCGGTTTACACCATAACGTAATGTTTCAAAGTTTCTTATTAGTTCATCGTCACATGACTAATTTATCAATTTACCCTTTTTTTTGCCATTGTTTATGATTTCTCACCATTGCACTAGTTCCGACTCATATTATTTGCGTCGGAACATTATAACTCTATTACTAACTTTTCTTTATTCATTTTCAATACACACAACTGATGTATACTAGAAAGGGTGTAAGCGTTTACTTACCTCGCATCCAAATTACGCTTTCTTTTTCGTACTTGCTCCGTTTGACCCGCTTCATTCCCAAGCCTCCATCTAGCTTGTCAAGAGTCAAACTACCATCATAATTCACAAGGTGGTTAGATTAGTCATTATAACCACGACTATTCCACCTTACGTATTTTCTATGTCAAAACTACTATTCGACTCCGTCCATGGTTAGTTTAACTCTTCAAAAGTTAACTACCCTTAATTATATGATATGTGCATATAAGCTAAATCGACTTCATGATTAAAATTTGTATTACCCCACATCACACGTAATTAGTCGAACTAGGAAATTACGCGTTTGATTCATAATTTCAACATATGAACATTGTGGGCATAATTTATAACATCAACAATTAAGTTTCGTATCACTGAAAATAGGCTGTTTTTGGTGACCTGTTTAACCTGTTTACAAGTCTTCAAAAATTATGATTTTTTTATGTGGCGTACCTCTCGGAGGGTTAGACCTTGTGTTAAATTTTCAAGATCTAACTCTTTACCAAAAATTCGTAAAAATTCATCTACTAAGCTGCAATCAGATTCGTCACTTCTGACTGCAGCTTACGGAAAAATTCATCAAATTCCTCGTTTATCCGATTGACGAAATTCCAATTGGCGATTCTTTTAATCACTTAAAAATTTCTACAGTAAGAATTTGAGATCATAAATCAATTCCTAAATTGAGTTATGACATTCGTAATGGGCTGCAAATTCTGCCAGAAAACGCAGCTTGAACCTTTGATACGGAAAAATTCATAAAACGCTCAATTTTCGTCGAAAAATGCGATTCCAGTGGGGTTTTAAAGATATTTCCTGGAATTACATTTTAGACTCAAGAAAGACATGTTTTTGTCACGTTTTGTCCAGGTTACAGCCAATACAAGTCGGCTGTAAATTCTGATCAAGAGCTGTTTGAATTCAGCCTTCAATTTAAGCATGTTCTTGACATCATAACACTATTTTTTAGCAATCAAAACCCTAAAAACATCTCATACATGAATTTAGTATCAACAAAATCTGAATTTACTTGAGCTAAGCATGATTTCAACATATTCTTGTCTAGGGTTTACTCCTAGACACTACTGTGTTCCTATTCTATCCATATAACAAACATGCAACCATCAATTTCGAATTTTCTAAGATCACCCAGAAATTCAACTAGAGATTTCTTATGAAATTCACATACCTTATGACTCCTTTTTTAGTGGAGATCACTATTTCGTGCTCGGATTTCGTTTTGAAACAGAATTTGGCCTTCAATTTGGACAATTTGCATGAACTAGGGTTTGGTGGAGGATGTTTGGTCGCCCCCTGCGTTTTTTATCGAACCAGACACCTGTTTGGTGTTTTAAATTATGTTTTAATAATATTAGTTTCAAACTTAACACCTTTGGTCCCCAAACTATTATTAGGTTCTTATTTTAGGAGTTTTTAACCTTCTAACATATTACTGCAAGGCTTCTTTCTAACTAGGTTATTTTTATTCCTAGTTATTTTAATGGGTTCGGGAAATTATAACCCGTTTTATTTTAAGTCCCGTTAACTCGGGTCTTATATATATACTTTGTTTCCTCAACAGCCTTTATTCCTTTTTATTTAATATATGGTTTCTTTATTTAATCCCTAATATTTACCGGGTTAACTTCACCACTAACGGTACTATACCTGTTCATAAATATTAACGTGGTTTGATTACCAAACCCGTTTTCGGGGTGTTATAGTGATCACTAATTTGGACTTGGTTTTCGATTTGGGTTTGATTTGCCCCTTCAATTTGGCTGATTTGTATGGGTTAGGGTTCAATGGAAGAACCCCCTTCTTGCTCTGTTGAAAACCACGACCAGAACACACACTAATGTGTGTTTTTTAGTGTTTTATTCTTTTAATTAAAAACATTTTCCTTTTTTCCTCTTTTAGTCCCTCTAGTTCCATAGTTTGTAAAAGGATTATCTATTTCTTGTTTCTTTTATTGTTTTAACAACACTTAACCAACTAGGTTGATATTCCTAGTTATATAATGGGTTCGGGGAAGTCATAACCCGTTTTATTTTTAAGTCCCGTTAACGCGGGCCTTTTATATACTTTGTTTTCTCAAAGTATTTAACCTCCTTTTAATTAATACAAGGTTTATTTATTAAAAATAATATTATTTACCGGATAAATTTTCACCACTAGCGGTCTTTTACCCTTTGTTAATATTAACGTGGTTTGATTATGATGTGTGTAAAGTGAAACTTATAAATTACATCAAATGAGGCATAAAACTAACCCTTTTTTAGTACTAATGTTGGAAAAGGTGTGCTTTTGTCTTCCTTTTGGATTTTCAGGACCAGATGAGCTTAAATGAACAAAAGGAACAAATATGCAGCAAAAACTAAAATAAATACAAAGAAAAGGAATAAACGTGGCATGCCCGACCCTCGACAGCATCTTCCCAAGCAAAAATAAGAAACAGAAGGCTGACCACGGCCCCGTGCCCAGCGGACATAGGGGCGTGGCAAGATGTCTGCAGAAAATGACAAAGTTGTAGAAGCTTCTATTCCCAGCACGGGGGCATGCCCAGCTCAACACGGGTCGTGGTCAACGCTAAGATTCGCAGAATCTTGCAAATCTTGATAGTACAGATACGCATCTGCACATGGGGCCGTGCCCAGCAGACACGGGGCCGTGTCCGGGCTTCTGTTCACGCTATAAATAGGGGTGCTTGGTTCACTTCAAAGGCATCCTTTGGCAAACCACTTTTCTCCCACTTCACCACCACTAAACCACCACTACAACACCCACATCCACCACCATCCATCATCCACCTTAGAGTGTATGTAGTAGTTTTGAGATCCAAGATTGATCGTAAGAGTTCTTGTCAATCAAAGGCCATGTTTGGCTAAGTCTCTTACATCACTTGGTGAAGAAAAGCATTTAATGTAATACTTTTGATTTATAATCTTTTCGCACTTTTTATTTTGTTTTGTATTAATGACTTTAATAACTAGTTTCTTATGTTGAAGGTGAAACTTCTTTATCATTTGTCTGTGGTGTCTTGGCATTACTTTACTGTCTATATAAAGTAAAAGATTTTCACCATTCATATCTCTACGGTCTATATAGAGATATGTTGGCTACCTGGTCGGGGGTTAAGGGAATGGTTTAGTAAGGTTCTTGCCTTGTTCAGTGTATAGATCATGCAAGAACCTGGGTCAAGCTTACTAGGACCTCCTTCAATACCCACTGGTATTGGATGGCGAGGGTGCGAATGGCTTGATCCCCTCATATGTAAACTACTATTAATACATTAATCCGGCTACTTGGGATTGTATCCCTGCTGACTCAAACCACTTAGCCGAAGGTAACGTCGCCTTCAAAAGAGGGGCCTACCACTTTACGCATTAATAACTTAATTAATTATCTTCCAATATTCCGACCCTTTGGGATTGTAATGATGCGTGTGTAGCGTTATATGTTTTTGTTAATATTTTAAGCCCTTTTTAACACAATAGTCAAGTTTTAAATTTATAAAACACGATATTCTACTAACACTAAACACACATATGGGCAAGTGCACCCATCGTGAGCGTAGTATAGCGTTGGTAAGATACCGAGGTCGTCCAAGGACACAAGAGCTTTTAGTACCGGTTTATCCTCAACGTCTAATCAAATCAAAATTTTTAGAAAAGGTTTTAAACATGAAAAACTAAAAAATGCTGAAAAATAAAAATAAAATAAAACAGATAGACAAGATGAATCACTTGGATCCGACTCGCCTTTAATGTAACCTTTGATGATTTCTGCACTTTTGCACTTTTTAAGAGATTATCTTAGTTATAGTAGTAGGCCCCTCTTTTGATTACTACTATTGTCGGGTTCTCTCCAACCAAGGTTAGGGTGATTACGCCATCCTTGGTTGGAGGTACCCGTCGGAGGACCTGACGGCCTAGGTCTATTATCAATGTAGTTTACCATTTCTGTTTGATTATCCATTTCTTTCATACAACTCCAATTTTCATGTGGCCCACCACACCCTTCACAAGCCATAACCGAGACCGTTTTTGCCATTTCTAACTTTTTGATTTTCGAAAAGAGGGCCTCGATTTGGGCTTGTAAAGAAGTGCTTTCGTCTACCTTATGGGCGCCAGGGGCAATACATTTTGTGCCTCGGGAGTGTGCCACTGAAAAAATTTTCGAGCAATTTCTTCAATTTGATTATAAATTTCATTTGGGCGACGATTACCTAGAAGTCCCCCGGAGCTAGAGTCAAGTGTTTGTCTTGTGTGTGGCAACAACCCGTTATAGAAAGTGGATACTTGTTGCCACACCGCAAGACCATGATGAGGACATTTTCTTAATATCTCCTTGAACCTTTCCCAAGTTTCATATAAGGATTCCCCATCCTCTTGTGAGTATGTGTTAATTCCAGTCATTAATTTAACCATTTTAGAAGGAGGGAAATACTTATATAAGAACTTTTGGGCTAGTTCATCCCAAGTGTTTACCGAACCACTTGGGAGGGTGTTAAGCCAAGCCTTAGCTCAGGTCTTTTAGTGAAAATGGGAACATCCTGAGGCGGATGGCGTCATTTGGTGCTCCGTTGATCCGAAAAGTATCACATATTTCCAAAAAGTTGGTAATATGTAAATGGGGATCTTCGTCCGCAAGCCCATGTAAAGTTGCGGAGTTTTGGAGCATTTGTATCAAATGCGGTCGAAGTTCAAAGTTGTTTGCTTCTACATTCGGTGCATTGATAGCGGCGCCGAGATTACCTACCTTGGGTCGTAGGTAATCCATTAGGGTACGTTGATCCGCCATGGGAAGTAGGTCTCCCGAAACTTTCTCTTGGATTTTAGCTTTAAGCCTTCTTCTTTGAAAGCGTTCGGGTTCGTCTAGAGGTTCTTTTATGTCTTTATTGGAACTGGAGCTCATGCACTGCATAGGAGGTTCAAGTGTGGCGCCTGGGTTCCAAGTCCTGCGATAAAAACAAAAAGATTGCCGGTCAGATGTGACAACCGGTGATTTACGGCTCTTAAATTACGTGATTAACAGGCAATTAATGCGATAATAAATAGTGTTTACAACACATATTAACTTAATTAGGCCTTTGGAGTGCCCAGGAACGTTTATCCGACTTTACAGTGCGCGAACGGTGGTTTACAGAGAAGCCTGTGAAACGTTAAACGGAAACGGATTGAAACCGTACAAGATACTGACAACGCCGGCAAATATTAAATTTTTACGATATATTCTAGCTTCGTAATTTAATTTTAGCAATCGTAGTTGGAACCGGCTCGAAAAACAGATTAAAGACGGCAACGACGTAATTTTTCAAGATTATTACCGATATCGACGCACGAACACGACTACGACGAATACCGACATTACTTTTACACGTTTTTTACTCTGAAATATTATTTTACTAGGCTACAGTGATTTCGGTTTTAAAAACGTGTCTCGTAGGAACTACGGGCCACTTACACATGAGATGGACTTTTGGGCCCCGGGCCCAGGCCCAAGCTCAAAACCCACAAGCCTAAACCTACTCATAAGATATTAGATCTTATCAAATCTTTATAAGATCTCTGCAAAATCAACTAAATCTTATAAAATCTCTACATAAGATCTTGACTCAAAGGATAAAACCTCCGACTTGAATGTAATTTGAGTACACAAAAGACAAATAAAAACCTTTCATCTTCCCTCATTCTATTAATACACAGACAACCCAAAACAAATCACACTCACCTTACAATTCTTCACATACAAAAATCAATTCATTCTATGCAAACAAAATCACACACACACACCCGGCACCTCTTGTTCAGCCGACGACCCCCCCCCCCTTTCCTTCCTTTCGGTTTTGATGACCGGAGCCGGTTGCCGGCTCCCCTTCTTCTCCGGCGTCAAGTAACCGGACGGCAAACAGCCCCCCCCCCCCATTCTCGATGACTCCGGTGATGGTATGTGGTTCCGACGAAGAGAGACCGAGAGAACAGAGAGAGATGGAGGAAATCTCCGGCGGTCGGAGACTCGGACCGCCGGTCAGTTCGTTTATCCAACAGTCTTTCCATTGGTCCGACGGGTCTCATGGGTTCGCAGTGGTTCGTGTTTTTATCCGACAAGTTCTCCGGTAAAATCCCGTTTTTCTTCATCTCTTGTTTTCTGAAAAATTATGAAGGTGCCGAATGTTGTTGAAGATGATGTGAGATTGAAGAGGGTCGATTTGTTCATGATGAGATCGGGTCAGGTCAAGATGGTTTCTGTTCGGGTATGAACGGTTCGGTCAGGCTCAGATTTTGGTTCGGTTTGACTCGGTCAAACCGAGTCAACTCAGGTCAACGGGTCAGACCTGGTGTGGTTCGGGTTCAGCTCAGACCGAGTTCGGTTCGGTCAGATTGGTCAACTTCAGATGTGGTTCGGGTCAACTCGGTCAACCCAGACAACGCGAGTCAACCCGGTTGATTCGGTCAACTGGTCAAATCAGCTTTTCGACACGAAGAAATTGGTAAAGAATTTAGTGACGTGAATAACTATTTACGTAATTATAAGGTTTTATTAGTTTCGTGAATCGAGCTCGAACCGAACAAACGACAAATCATTAATTGAGTATTTACTTGGATTTGCTTATTATTTCGTTTATATAATTTGGTTATATATAAAAATTATTGAATAGTTGATTGCTTTTTGAAAATATTACGACACTTTAGTTGTCGAGGGCGTCCAAAAACAGAGGAAACTCTGCCCGTTTTTCGAGAAAAATCCGTAAAAGAAATACGTATTTGATATAAGAACACAACCGATCGACTACAAAAGACTTTTATGAAAATGAGTACAAGCTTATAATATTTTCGATAACACTTTACGACAAACAAAGACAACGATTCGAAATTTATTTACAACTAATAAATATAGTTTTTATAGTTATTTTAAACCTTGAAAATTCGTCAAAACTTTTGTAAAATCAACGTAATGATTTACAATGTTACAAATGTCGGATGATAATACGACTTCTTTACGTAAGGATAAATATATTGTATATTTATTTCATCAATCAAACGACACGATGATTGTTTTACTAAAATAAATATAGTTTATATATTTATTTGAAATACTGAACGACACGAATTCGTTTTATAAAAATAAATATAGTTTTTATATTTATTTCAAGTATCTACCAATAACGAATTCTTTTATAAAAATAAACATAGTTTTATGTTTATCAAACGACTCGTATTCATTTATAAAAATAAATATAATTATATATTTATTTTCAAACGCAAACGTCTTGATGATACTTTTGTAAAATGAATATAACTTTTTATATTTATTTTTAAACGCCTAAACGGCATACACCTATATTTTGTTAAGACGCGAAACATAAAACGGGTTGGTTATATATTGTTTTATTCTCATATAACTATTCTTTACATACGCCTACGATTTCTCGAGACGACTAACGTGATTATATCGATATAGTTATATATTTTTATATGAATATTCATGTATTATAAACTTCTCGAGAGCTAAGTCTTTCTAAGACTTATTTATTACCGACAATAAACGAGCTAAATGAATATAACATAATCGTTTCATCAAGTAATCAACTTACCGTCGAATCGTTCGGTTAACGATTCGGTAGAGCTCGATGACACGTAGTTAGTTACCGCTTTTGGTTAGAAACTTATAAGATGTTCCGTGTTAGGAATATTGTAGAATGCACGCTAGCAAGTCCAGTCTTGGAAACGACATCGCAGAGTCGTAATTAGCTAGCTTCGCACAAGGCAATTCAGGTGAGTTCATAACCCCACTTTTTACGATTTTACATGCTTGTAAATGTTTTCGGGGTGGAAAGACATGCACGTTTTGCAAGAACATACAAAGTTTTTGAACGAACGAAAACTCATATTTCTAAATCATGTTACGAATGGATTTCGAGGAAACTCAAATGGTTTACGAATGGATTATACTAAATATACCGGTTTTTACAAAACAAATGCGTATTATCGAAATGTGAAGATTTTCATGACTAGGGATGGATCGTCTGGTGATAATATAGAGAGACTGGGGAGGTTCAGCCTTAGAGGCTGGGGAGGTTCAGTCCGAGAGACTGGGGTAAAATACATGTTACGGGTGCTTAAACGGTATGAAATGAACTATTAAATCATGTGAGCATAGATTAAATTTGAAATGCCATAAATTCTTAATTAGGGATGAAGGTTAGATCTAACGGGTACGGCTGAACCCCACTCATGGTACTTGTGACCACTTGAGTGCTTCGGTGTCCCAGTAGAGGTGAATCGACACAGTCGAGGTGAATCGACACAGTCGAGGGTAATCGACACAGTCAAGGTAAATTGACACAGTCAAGGTTAATCGACACAGTCGAGGAAAATCGACAAGGGTATAAGCCTACTCATTCGAGTGCTCCCTATGCTTTCACATGTTTTAAATCTCCTTGCAAAACCTTAATTTAATTTGTTCATAAATGCTTTTCATACCGAGGTTTTACAAATTACATACCATGCTTTATACAAATTCAAAGCATAGGATTATGCGGGCATGGAGTCAAAGTCAGGGTGGGCATTGACGGTTATACGAACATTACAAAAACGAGAATTTACAAATACATGGTTTTACGAACATAATGCGTTATAAATACAAAGTTACCATATAACTTGGCAAGAAAATGACTTCTAAATTCGTTTTCTCAACAATACTTCAAAAACCGGTTATTCAAAAAGATTTATTTCAAATCTTTTACAAACAAACTATGAACTCACTTAACTTTATGTTGATTTTTCGCATGTTTCTTTCTCAGGTTACTTTTCAAAGTTATGACACGGTTGGAATAGGAGAACCGTTGGGTATTCGAGTACTTAGCGGGCTTTCAATTTTTAGAAAGCCTTTGCTTATTTGCTTCCGTTGTGCAATGAAGATACCAGTCCAGTCACGCCAGCTCTGATAATTTCGGGGTGTGACATTAGAAGTCTCACAACGGCCCCGTGGTCGCTGAGCACGGCCCCGTGGTCGTGGTCGTGGTTACAGTGATCGTTTTCCGGATCCCAGTTACTAGAGAGTTCAACACGGCCCCGTGCTGCACCAACACGGCCCCGTGTTCACCTTTCTGTAACTCAGAAAACAAAAACTGCCAGTAAGGTTGCTGAGCACGGCACGTGTCCGACCGGGCAAGGCCCTGTGCTGCAGTCTGCAGAAGCTGAAGAGTTTAGAAAATTCCTAAAAAACATAAAAAAATAAGAAAAACAATTAGGTCGTTGATTCCTAACTTTCTTAAATCCTTGTGTCCCCGGCAGCGATGCCAAAAACTTAATGCGTGTGTAGCGTTATATGTTTTTGTTAATATTTTAAGCCCTTTTTAACACATTAGTCAATTTTTAAATTTATAAAACATGATATTCTACTAACACTAAACACACATATGGGCAAGTGCACCAATCGTGAGTGTAGTATAGCGTTGGTAAGATACCGAGGTCGTCCATGGACACAAGAGCTTTTAGTACCGGTTTATCCTCAACGTCTAATTAAATCAAAACTTTTAGAAAAGGTTTTAAACATGAAAAACTAAAAGATGCTGAAAAATAAAATAAAACAGATAGACAAGATGAATCACTTGGATCCTACTCGCCTTTAATGTAACCTTTGATGATTTCCGCACTTTTGCACTTTTTAAGAGATTGTCTTAGTTATAGTATTAGGCCCCTCTTTTGAAGGTGACGTTACCCTCAACCCAGTTGTTTGAGTCAGCAAGGATACAATCCCAAAGGGTTGGAATATTGAAAGATAATTAATTAAGTTATTAATGTGTAATGTAGCAGGCCCCTCTTTTGAAGGTGATGTTACCCTCGGCTAAGTGGTTTGAGGCAGCAGGGATACAATCCCAAGTAGCCGGGTTACTGTATTAATAGTAGTTTACATATGAGGGGATCAATCCATGCGCACCCCCGCCATCCAATACCAGTGGGTATTGAAGGAGGTCCTAGTAAACTTGACCCAGGTCCTTGCAAGATCTATACACTGAACAAGGCAAGAACCTTACCAAACCATTCCCTTAACCCCCGAGCAGGTAGCCAACATATCTCTATATAGACCGTAGAGATATGAATGGTGAAAATATTTTATTTTATATAGACAGTAAAATAATGCCAAGACACCACGGATAAATGATAAGGAAGTTTCACCTTCAACATAAGAAACTAGTTATTAAAGTCATTAATACAAAACCAAATAAAAAGTTCGAAAAGATTAAAAATCAAAAGTATTACATTAAATGCTTGTCTTCACCAAGTGATGTAAGAGACTTAGGCAAACATTGCCTTTGATTGTCAAGAACTCTTACGATCAATCTTGGATCCCGAGACTACTACACACACTCTAAGGTGGATGATGGATGATGGTGGTGGACGTGGGTGTTGTAGTGGTGGTGAAGTGGGAGAGAGGTGGTTTGCCAAGGGATGCCTTTGAAGTGAGCCAAGCACCCCTATTTATAGCCTGTACAGAAGCCCGGACACGGCCCCGTGGCCATCCTCTTTCTCTTTCTTCATTAATTGGAATTGTCTGCATTAGGCTCCACGCGCCCCCGTGTTCGCTGGGCATGGCCCCGTGTGTAGAAGCGTATCTGTATTATCAAGATTTGCAAGATTCTGCGAATCTTAGTGTTGACCACGGCCCGTATTGAGCTTGGCACGCCCCCGTGCTGGGAATAGAAGCATCTATCAGTTTGTCTTTTCTGCAAACATCTGGCCACGCCCCCGTGTCCGCTAGGCACGGGGCCGTGGTCAGCCTTCTGATCTCTTGTCTTTGCTTAGGAAGATGATGTCGAGGGGTCGGGCATGCCATGTTTATTCCTTTCCTTGGTATTTATGTTAGATTTTGCTGCATATTTGTTCCTTTTGTTCATTTAAGCTCCTTTGGTCCTGAAAATACAAAAGGAAGACAAAGGCATACTTTTTCCAACATTAGTACTAAAAAAGGGTTAGTTTTATGCCTCATTTGATGTAATTTATATGTTGCATTTTACACACATCAGTATCCTTGCTGACTCAAACCACTGGGTTGAGGGTAACGTCACTTTCAAAAGAGGGGCCTACTACTATAACTAAGATAATCTCTTAAAAAGTGCAAAAGTGCGGAAATCATCAAAGGTTACATCAAAGGCGAGTCGGATCCAAGTGATTCATCTTGTCTATCTGTTTTTCTTTTTTTTTATTTTCAGCATTTTTAGTTTTTATTTTTCATGTTTAAAACCCTTTTCTAAAAATTTTGATTTGATTAGACGTTGAGGATAAACCGGTACTAAAAGCTGTTGTGTCCTTGGATGACCTCAGTATCTTACCAACGCTATACTACGCTCACGATGGGTGCACTTGCCCATATGTGTGTTTAGTGTTTGTAGAATATCGTGTTTTATAAATTTAAAACTTGACTAATGTGTTAAAAAATGGCTTAAAATATTAATAAAAATATATCACACTACACACGCATCAATTACCAAACCCTTTTTTGGGGTGTTACATATGATGAGGAATTGAATTTCATGGATGTTGAACAATATGATTGTCAATTCATGTCTTATGTATGTTAAAGTTTGACTAATAAAGTCAATGTACCTAAGAGTTGGAAATGAATGTGATATAAATGAACATGCATACTAACAATGATATAGACATGATGACTTAAAAGGATATGAACCACATTAACATGGACTCAAGCATGGAAGGTTAACGGGTCAAGGGGAGGTAAGGAAGCAAACACGAATACGGACGCTTAAGCTAAGTGATTCCCGGATTTAGTTTCTTATTATGTAATGAGTTTTGAATGCAAGAAGGGTGGGTAAGTAATGGTAGGACAAAAGTAGGTAAGGTCGTAGTGGATAATATGTAGCTTGGTTATGATCGAAAACTCTTGGTAAGTTCAAACGGGTTAAAAATTTAGAAACTAATGTCTCGGGATGTTGAATTTGGATGTTATATATGGGGATTAGTGTTAGGATGATTTAGGGACTTGGAAAATATTACTTTACTTTTTGGGGCTCTCGGGATGCGAGAACGTGGGCTGAAACGAGCATACGAAAGAGATTCGTACGCCGCACCAGCAACTGGCGTCGCCGATGCCGATATAGGGCGTCGTCGACACCATGTGACTGGCCGACATGCCAGGTTGTTGTTGACACCCCTGATTGACGCCATTAAGGTGTTGGCAATGCAAGGTTGGGCAGTCATCAGCGCACGGGGGGCCTCGGTTTGCCCCGTTTCTTTGTTTTTATCCATCTCGGACACCCATTCACAAGCCTCGTTAAACTTCCAAAATGTACCTCAACCTTACCAAATAGTTGTGTGAGGTACGGGTGAGCATAGAACTAGTATTTAAGCTCCCGAAACGTACCCTAAACTTACCATATAGTGTTTATAAATTGCGGGTGGGAATTGAGCGTGTATGCAAGTATGTGCGAGAATGAAATAAGTATGTAAGCATGTATGTATAGATTTAATTGTATATTAGTTGATGGAACATTGATATTCGTTAATTTACACATATTTTAGTCACCCGTTTTACCCCTATTTTATGCGTTTTCGGCCGTAAACCGTCATTCGGATACTTAATTATCTACACTTTTGTTTACAGACCTAAAACAGCATACCAAACAAGATGATAGCGAAAACGAGGACTTTCCGGACAAAACGACGAAGCTGCGGACATTCTGTTAAGGAAACTGACCTGGGCCTGTGGAACGGTCGTGCGACCTGATGCACGACCGTGCATCTTCGACAATTGTTGATTAACCCGGCAATGAACGAGGGTGCGACTAGGAGTGCAAGGCATACAAGGTCATCCCGGGGACGCACGGACGTGCCATCTGAAGAACGACCGTGCGGCTCCGAACATCAGCAAAAACCTCGGAATTGCACCACTAGTGCAACAGCTCATGCAACAGAGTCCCGGTGATGAACGACCGTTCCATATGAAGAACGGTCGTGCGATTTCGAATCTGGTCAAAGATCTGATGACGTATGCAGTATGGTGCCCCATACCCAATAATTGCTTAAAGTGCACGGTCGTGCCATATGAAGAACGACCGTGCGACAGCAAAAAAATATAAAAACAGAACAGAAACATTCTGTTCAATATTCTGGAATTTTGGGAGCTTCACTGGCGATTTTACAGGCTCCGGAGGCTATGCTTTTGACCCGGATTCAAGCCATATTGTGCCGTTTAGCTCCATTACTATCCGGATTCTTAGTCTAGTGCTTGTTTATGGTTTGGTTTTCTAATCTTTCCATGATTTTGTTAATCTTTCAAGTACTTAGATTAATGTTTATGTATTATTGTAGCCTTTGGGCAAAAACACAACAATCCCTTGCTTGATTACAATCATTAGTGTGTTAATCTTTGTTTGTAATGACATTTTGAAGTATTTTCTATGTTAATCTTTGATGATTAGTTTGCAACCTTGTTATTGATATTGAATTCTTGATTATAAGTAATTATGTTGGATGATTGATGCTTGGTTAGTTAAGATAGTTGAAAAATGAAGCTTAATTAATCTTATATTAGTAAACTTTGAACTTAGTTAACTAGTTTAGCTTGGTTTAAATGTATGCATCATGGTATTAGAAATGATTAGTGATTTAATAAAATGTAATTATTGTTAATCAAGAGAGCTTGCCGCCACGTAAGGACCTTAACGGGTTAGATGGTGTCGTTATAAATTCTTGCCATGATTTGTTAGCTTAGTTAGTAGTTTAGGCCAAAATTGCTATCTTGGTGAATTATTGTGCAAGATTTGTAAAATGAACTCGGTTGTGATTTAATCTAGTTTATGCTTGACAGTTGGTGGTTGCATTGTGTTTATCGGTGTCGCTTTCCTTGTTTAAGTGCGGTTAGAAAACTCCTAACGGATGACTAACTTATTTTTAAGAGATTTTCATAGACATTTATCAATTGCACGTTAAAGAACAATTTTAGGTGGTTAAAGTGTGTTTATCGTTTTAACTTTCCAAATGATTGTCATGTTAGGATTCCCGAAAGGGATACTAATTGTCTTAAAATGGAAATTTGACTGAATGCTTCTAGTGCCAAAATCGACTTAGTTAACATGCTGTGGTTGTGTATTAAGCAAGGCTATTTATCTACTATTTATTATGTTTTCTTTATGTATTCGTTTACGCTTACTTTAGTTATTTTAAAAACCACAAAACTTATGTTTTTACCGGTAGTTTAGTGACAAAGGTTTAGTATTATTTCTCCGCCCATTTCCTTGGATCGATACATGGTTCTTACCGATACTTTATTACATATATGACGGGGTACACTTGCCTCTTTAGTGTGTGTTTTGATGTAAAAGTAATAATCACTTTTATAAATTTAAAACCAAATCGTGTGTAAATTCATTGCAAAATTATGTATATATACGCACACGTCAAACATATAGATGACCATGAGTAGGACTGAGCATGTACATAGGATTATATGTATGGCTTTTGCATGTATGTATTCGTAGTTTATATTATATAAGAATATTATCGATGCTAACCAGGTTGCTTTGAGAATGGAATGGAAGTACAGGTAAGATATTGATGGCCATTGAAGGATAATTGAATTGATTGTCTCATGTGCGATGAATGTGATATGTTGTCAGATTATATATATATACACACACACATTTTAAATTATGTATGGTGTTACCAATTACTAATGGTGTGGATGTGTACGGTGACTGCAGGTTACATGGATCACCATCATCATCATGAGGTGTAAGCAGTTGAAGGTCGAGTCTGAGAACATGGATTATACGGGAGCATGGTCGTGTAGTTTAGTAAACGTATGTCATGTTTTATTTTTTAAATGGGAACGAATAATGTAATTCTAGTAAAAGTGTCATATTAAATTCTTTTCAATTATATAAAATGATTATAAAGAAAGAAATTTTATGGTCTATATTTTCTGTTACATGTTTTCTTATAAGACAGTTTAAGGGTCTTACAATTATTTCATGATTTTGTGGGTTAATTTTGATTTTTTATGGGTTTTTTCTGGTTTTATTTCATTGATGTGTGCAAAATGCAACATATAAATTTCATCAATTGTGGCATAAAACTAACCCTTTTTTAGTACTAATGTTGGAAAAAGTGTGCTTTTGTCTTCCTTTTGTATTTTCAGGATTAAATGAGCTCAAATTAACAAAAGAAGCAAAAAGACATCAAAATCTAACATAAATACAAGAAAAGGAACAAGACGTGACATGCCCGACCCCACAACAGCATCTTCCCAAGCAAAACAAGATAACAGAAGACTGAACACGCCCCGTGCTCAGCCAGCACGGGGGCGTGCCCAAGTGTCAGCAGAAAAGACAAAGTGGTAGAAGCTTCTATTGCCCACCACGGGGCCGTACTCAGCGGACACGGGGCCGTGGTCAACTATAAGATTCGCACAATCCAGCAAATCTGCATAGTACAAAGATTCTTCTGCACCACGGGGTCGTGCTCAGCGGACACGGGGGCGTGGTCAACTAAAAAGACAAAACTGCATTAAATGAAGAAAGAGAAGGATGTGGACACGGGGCCGTGCCCACTGGACACGGGGTCGTGCCCGAGCTTCTGTTCAGCCTATAAATAGAAGTGCTTGGCTCAAGCTCAAACCATCCCTTGGCACACCACCTCTCTCACACTTCATCCACCACCCACCACCACCATAACACCATCATCCACCACCATCATCCATTGTCCATCGTAGAGTGTGTTGATGGGTGTCAAGTGTTATATATATTAGGTGTATATTTTAAGCCCCTTTAACACTTTTTAGTCAAGTTTTAAATTTATAAAACACGATATTCACTAACACTAGACACTCATATGCGCAAGTGCACCCATCGTGAGCGTAGTATAGTGTTGGTAAGATACCGAGGTCGTCCAAGGACACAAGAGCTTTTAGTAGCGGTTTATCCTCAACGTCTAATCAAATCAAAAAGTTTAGAAAAATGTTTTAAACTAAGAAAAATAAAAACTAACTAAAAATGCTGAAAATAAAAATAAAAATAAAACAGATAGACAAGATGAATCACTTGGTTCCGACTCGTATCTAGTGTAACCTTTGATTATTTCCGCACTTTTGCACTATTTTAAGAGATTATCTTAGTTATTGTAGTAGGCCCCTCTTTTGAAGGTGACGTTACCCTCACCCCAGTAGTTTGAGTCAGCAAGGATACAATCCTGAAAGGGTAGATTATTGGAAGATAATTAATTAAGTTATTAATGCAAATTATGGTAGGCCCCTCTTTTGGAGGTGACGTTACCCTCGACTAAGTAGTCTGAGTCAGCAGGGATACAGTCCTAAATAGCCGGGTTATAGTATTAATAGTAGTTAAATTATGAGGGGATCAAAGAGTTTGGACCCCCGCCATCCAATACCGTTAAGTATTGAAGGAGGTCCTACTAAATTTGACCCAGGTCCATTGCAGGACCTCTAAACGCTGAACAATGGCAAGACCTTTACCAAACCGTTCCCTTAACCCCCGACCAGGTAGCCAACATACCTCTATATAGACCGTGGAGATATGAATGGTGAAAATCTTTTATTTTATATAGACATTAAAATAATGCCAAGACACCACGGGCAAACGATAAGGAAAGATCACCTTCAACATAAGCAACTAGTTATTAAAGTCATTAATACAAAACCAAGTAAAAAGTGCGAAAAGATTAAAAATAAAAAGTATTACACTAGACACTTTGTCTTCACCAAGTGATGTAAGAGACTTAGGCAAACATGGCCTTGATTGTCAAGAACTCTTACGATCAATGTCTTCACCTCGGTATCTTACCAACACTATACTACGCTCACGATGGGTGCACTTGCCCATATGAGTGTCTAGTGTTAGTGAATATCGTGTTTTATAAATTTAAAACTTAACTAAAAAGTGTTAAAGGGGCTTAAAATATACACCTAATATATATAACACTTGACACCCATCAAGTTTTTGGCGCCGTTGCCGGGGACACAAGGATTTTAAGAAAGTTAGGAATCAACGGCCTAATCGTTTTTCTTATTTTTCATTTTTTTTAGGATTTTTTTTTAGCTTCTGTAGAACTCAGCACGGGTCGTGCCCGCTGAACACGCCCCGTGCCCAATCATTGGAACTGGCAATCCTGTTTTAAGTCAGACAGTAAGCTGAACACGGGGCCATGCCCACTGAACACGCCTCCGTGCCCAAGTTTCAGTTACTGAAAACAGAACCGTAAGATCCCGACGGTTGGTAATTTCTGACACAAACATGAGTGATACTGATACTTTTTACTTTCGGCACTCTTATGGTACTATGTTGTGTCAATTATGTGGTGGTAACCATAAGGAATTAGAATGTTATTTTCTAACCTATAAACCCCACTATATAGACCCATCGTTTCCTAGTATCCTTAAGAGGGGCGAAAGTAAAAATAATCCCTATCTCTCCCTCGAATGCTCCCAGCCGGATATTCTCGGAGAAATGCTTCTTGATGAATTATTTCAACTAGAAGATCTAATTATTGATTGGTTAAAAGAAGAGTAAATTGCCGTTTTAGTCCCTGAGTTTTGTCCAAATTTGCCACTTTAGTCCAAATAGTTTTTTTTTTGGATCTGGGTCCCTGACTTTTACATTTTGTTGCCATTTTGATCATTTTGTCTAACTCCATCCAAAAACCCAGTTTGTAACAGGGGGTATTTTGGGGATTTCCTTAAAAAATGTTTTCAGTTGCCATTTTGATCCAATTCCAAAAATTCAAAAAAAATCCAAAAAATCTAAAAAATTCAAAAAAATCTAAAAATCAAAAAAATTCTAAAAAATCATAAAAATTCTAAAAAATCAAAAAAATTCTAAAAAAATCCAAAAATCATTAAATGTTTCGGCACGAACCGTTTCGACCCGTACCGTTTCGAACCGAACCGTTTCGACCCGTACCGTTTCGACCCGTACCGTATCGAACCGAACCGTTTCGACGCGAACCGTTTCGAACCCGTACCGTATCGAACCGTACCGTTTCGACGCGAACCGTTTTGAACCGTACCGTTTCGACCCGTACCGTATGGAACCGAACCGTTTCGACGCGAACCGTTTCGACCCGTACCGTTTCGAACCAGAACCGTTTCGAGCCGAACCGTTTCGACGCGAACCGTTTCGACGCGAACCGTTTTGACGCGAAGCGTTTCGACCCGTACCGTTTCGAACCGAACCGTTTCGACGCGAACGGTTTCGAACCCGTACCGTATCGAACCGTACCGTTGAAACGGTTCAGCTCGAAACGGTTCGGGTCGAAACGGTACGGGTCGAAACGGTTCGCGTCGAAGCGGTTCGGTTCGAAACGGTTCAGCTCGAAACGGTTCGGTTCGAAACGGTACGGGTCGAAACGGTACGGGTCGAAACGGTTCGCGTCGAAACGGTTCAGCTCGAAACGGTTCGGGTCGAAACGGTACGGGTCGAAACGTTTCTCGTCGAAACGGTTCAGCTCGGAACGGTTCGGTTCGAAACGGTTCAGCTCGAAACGGTTCGGTTCGATACGGCACGGTTCGGTTCGAAACGGTACGGGTCGAAACGGTTCGGCTTCGAAACGGTACGGGTCGAAACGGTACGGGTCGAAACGGTACGGGTCTAAACGGTTCGCGTCGAAACGGTTCAGCTCGAAACGGTTCGGGTTCGAAACGGTTCGCGCCGAAACGGATTTTTTGGATTTTTTATAATTTTTTGGATTTTTTAGAATTTTTATGATTTTTTTGAATTTTTATTATTTTTTAGAATTTTTTGGAGTTTTTTTGATTTTTTGAATTTTTTTTTATTTTTTGGAATTGGATCAAAATGGCAATTGAAAACATTTAAAATGAAAATCCCAAAATACCCCTGGTTAAAGATGGAGTTTTTGGATGGAGTTAGTGTATGTGATCAAAATGGCAACAAAATGTAAAAGTCAGGGACTCAGATGCAAAAAAAAAACTATTTGGACTAAAGTGGCAAATTTGGACAAAACTCAGGGACTAAAATGGCAATTTACTCTTAAAAGAACTTAGGAAAGATTTCAATAATCTTTTCCAAGACAATAGCCAAGAAGAAGGGTTGGAAACGCATTCAAACAACTTCATTGTTTCCAACGATGCTCCTAACTCTAGTGAGGACTTGAGCGATAGTCGTCCATGTGTCAATTATGCCGTGAAGGACTCCCCATCAACTTCGTCTGATGCATACATAGACCTGAGCGATTCGACATACACCTTCTTTAACGAGAGCCCGAAAAAGGGTTGGACTTGTCCACCTACATATAGCATAGGAATCACCCTCACCGACAACCTCTTGCGTTCTCGTCTTAGTCTAGATCAATTAAGGTATCTTAGGCACTTTGGGGTTGTTCCATCCAGTAAGGAACCACCCGATCCGGAAAAATTCCTTGAAAATAGACGAATACCTTAAGACAGCTTCTAGACACGGGGCCGTGTCCAGGTCAGCACGCCCCCGTGTCCGCCCAAAGATTCCTTTCTGATTTTGTCAGAATGCGGACAAAAATGTGTCAGGATTCCATCTACACACGGGGCCGTGTCCAGCCGACACGGGGCCGTGCGCAACGTACTGTCGTTTTCTATAAATGCAGCCAAGAATCCTGCACATTTGAACCATTCCAGGGACAGAGATTTGAGGAATATTCTCACATACCATCCTAGGTATTTTCTAAAAGAAGTTTCTCAACTATCTTCTTGTCCTTTCCTCTTTTATCCACTTTCATCTTCTTCAATTTTCCTCCTACTTCCATTAAAGCTTGAACCTTCCATAAATTCAAGCCTTATTGAGATGTTTGTTAGATTTTTGTTCATGGAATCTTGTTAAAAATAAGTTCTATAACAATGTTTTAAGTTGTTTAAATTCAAAAATGCTCCAAAAATCATAAAAACAATTTGAAACCCCAAGATTCCTTGTTCATAAATCCTGCAGATATCTGAACACGGGGCCGTGTTCGCTGAACACGGGGCTGTGTCCTAAGTACTGGATCCATAAAGTTGAACTCATTTCGGTTTGTTTTCTCATAATGGCAAGCAGAACAAGCGGAAACTCTTCGTCGCATTCCAGAAACAACCGGCAGGGGAGAAGATCATCAACGGTTGAAGATTCTCTTGTAAACTATGTTTACGCCTTGAGAGAGGCCCTTGATGAAGTAACAAGTGTGGAAGAGGCATTGGTCAACCGCATTAATCATTTCACGATGGGACTAGAAGGATGTCTCCAGGAGGTCAACCTTTTGCACCAAAGGTTGAACATTCTCGCCTCTCCTCCTTTGGTACCGATTATCACCCAAAGGGCATGGAATGTGGTGCCGGAAGTCATCATTCCGGCCGAATGGTACGCCCTACATTTAGAGCCTCCTCGAGACATACTACAAGGGGTTCCGATTGGTGTCGCTCCTCCTCCACAAGATGTCGAGGAACATGAGGCCGCCTCCCTTCTCCCGAGGGAGATAGAAGAATGGCTCTAGCAACATCTAAGGGACACCGTTCGGCTTGGAGTTCTACAAGGCTTTTAAACCGGAAATCTATTTCCGGAATTTTGGTTCTTATTGTAGAAGTAGGACTCCTTAGGAAGATTTTGCGGATCACTTGACCTATCTAATATTAGGACTTTTAACTTTTATTTTCTTCTTTATTTTTCATTTTTAGGACTAGTATGTAACTCTCTATGAAGTAATGAATGATGGTTTTTAGTTAATTTGGTGTTTGGGTGCTATTGACATGAATAAAACACACTTGAGATGACAAAGGATACAAGGGAAACTTGAACCAGCACTCCATGCAGGAAAACAGGACCATCCGACAATTTTCTTCATTTGCAGTAAGCTCGGCACGGGCCGTGTCCACCCAACACGGCCCCGTTCTGCACAGTCTGCAGAAAAAGACCCAGTTTAGGTAACTGGACACGGGCCGTGTTCACCCAACACGCCCCCGTGTCCAGGCTTCTGTTTCCCTTGATTCAATTTTGTTACTGGCACTTGAACACGGGGCCGTGCCCGGATAACACGGGGCCGTGTTCAGTGCCCAGTAACATAAAACTTTTGCTTTTTACACCTTTTTACACATTCAATCAACCTAAAAACTTATTTTTGGGACACATTGAGGACAATGTGTAATTTAAGTGTGGGGGGGATGCTAAAACCTTGAATCTTGCAAGTCCTAAATACAAGCCTTACACAAAACTCTATTGAAACCGCTAATCACCCCAAATTTTTTCAAAAATTTTTCATTTTTTTTACTTGTCTAGGTTTAACTCGGAATTTCAAGTTCTAAAAAGGTTATATTTTTACGAATTTACAACCGATAGCGTCGTGATAAAAAGAACCAACATAAGAAAATTATGAAAAGGCATGACAAGCTTAGTTAAAATTTAATTATATATACTTGATCGCATAAAAACCCATTCCCACAAAAGTGAGTTTTGAGCCTTTATTGAGCATACAATTACATATCATTAGACTAAATGCTTATCTTTCGTTTCTTGTGTGAATAGCCGCTTGGTTCTTACGACTCTAGAACTTGCCATGACGATACATTCCCGGTCTTTACCAACTTAAAACCCGAGTAAGTAAATGATGGAGGCATTAGGACTAACCCTTTTTATTTCTACACCATTATTTTTTTTACCACCTACCAAAAATCCCCCTATTTAGCCCCTTTGAGCCTAAATCTTTTCATTTCATAACCCAAACCAAACACCCTTTCACCCACCAAAACCTTTTTTATTTTTAACCCTTTGTTTTAGTAACTAGCTCGGTCTTTCGTATGACTTTTCAAAAAAAAAATCGTTGATTATGAAGCAAAAGCAAATAAACAAACAAGTTTTTCAAAAATGACTTTGTTTGGAAAATAGCTTCATAAAAATAAAAGTTACAAAAATAAAAAGTCTTACGAAAACCGACGCTTGTTACGCTTTTCGCCCTTTTTCTACTAACCACTAACCACCTACCTTTAACCCAAGCCTAACCCTTCACCCAAAAAGTCCTCTTGATATTTACAAATGTATAAAAGTTAAAAAGGAGGAGGATTGATTGCTTGGCAAGCCTATGGTAGGAGTAAGTTCCATGCCGCTCTCGAGTGATCCACAAAAATACATTTTCGGCCGAGTGTTGAGTGATCCCCGTGAGGTATGTGAACTTGTATATAAATAGAATTTTAAAGAGGCATGTTATGCCCTATTAAGTAATTTATCTTATGAAGAGTTTTAAATAAATCATGACGAATAGGATTGTAAATAAATAAAAATAAAACTAAATAAAGAATCTTGGAAATCCCGACACTCTACGACAAGCCCAAAAACCTTCTTCTCTACCCATTCCATTTGGGTGTGTAATAGCCACATTATAAAGAGTTTTGCTTGAGGACAAGCAAAGATTCAAGTGTGGGGGTATTTGATGTGTGCAAAATGCAACATATAAATTTCATCAATTGTGGCATAAAACTAACCCTTTTTTAGTACTAATGTTGGAAAAGGTGTGCTTTTGTCTTCCTTTTATATTTTCAGGATTAAATGAGCTCAAATTAACAAAAGAAGCAAAAAGACATCAAAATCTAACATAAATACAAGAAAAGGAACAAGACGTGACATGCCCGACCCCACAACAGCATCTTCCCAAGCAAAACAAGATAACAGAAGACTGAACACGCCCCATGCTCAGCCAGCACGGGGGCGTGCCCAAGTTTTAGCAGAAAAGGCAAACTGGTAGAAGCTTCTATTGCCCACCACGGGGCCGTGCTCAGCGGACACGGGGCCGTGGTCAACTATAAGATTCGCACAATCCAGCAAATCTGCATAGTACAAAGATTCTTCTGCACCACGGGGTCGTGCTCAGCGGACACAGGGGCGTGGTCAACTAAAAAGACAAAACTGCATTAAATGAAGAAAGAGAAGGATGTGGACACGGGGCCGTGCCCACTGGACACGGGGTCGTGCCCGAGCTTCTGTTCAGCCTATAAATAGAAGTGCTTGGCTCAAGCTCAAACCATCCCTTGGCACACCACCTCTCTCACATTTCACCCACCACCCACCACCACCATAACACCATCATCCACCACCATCATCCATTGTCCATCGTAGAGTGTGTGAGTCGTCTCGGGATCCAAGATTGATCGTAAGAGTTCTTGACAATCAAGGCCATGTTTGCCTAAGTCTCTTACATCACTTGGTGAAGACAAAGTGTCTAGTGTAATACTTTTTATTTTTAATCTTTTCTCACTTTTTACTTGGTTTTGTATTAATGACTTTAATAACTAGTTGCTTATGTTGAAGGTGATCTTTCCTTATCGTTTGTCCGTGGTGTCTTGACATTATTTTACTGTCTATATAAAATAAAAGATTTTCACCATTCATATCTCCACGGTCTATATGGAGGTATGTTGGCTACCTGGTCGGGGGTTAAGGGAACGGTTTGGTAAAGGTCTTGCCATTGTTCAGCGTTTAGAGGTCCTGTAATGGACCTGGGTCAAATTTAGTAGGACCTCCTTCAATACTTAACGGTATTGGATGGCGGGGGTCCAAACTCTTTGATCCCCTCATAAGTTAACTACTATTAATACTATAACCCGGCTATTTAGGACTGTATCCCTGCTGACTCAGACTACTTAGTCGAGGGTAACGTCACCTCCAAAAGAGGGGCCTACCATAATTTGCATTAATAACTTAATTAATTATCTTCCAATAATCCACCCTTTTAGGATTGTATCCTTGCTGACTCAAACTACTGGGGTGAGGGTAACGTCACCTTCAAAAGAGGGGTCTACTACAATAACTAAGATAATCTCTTAAAATAGTGCAAAAGTGCGGAAATAATCAAAGGTTACACTAGATACGAGTCGGAACCAAGTGATTCATCTTGTCTATCTGTTTTATTTTTATTTTTATTTTCAGCATTTTTAGTTAGTTTTTATTTTTCTTAGTTTAAAACATTTTTCTAAACTTTTTGATTTGATTAGACGTTGAGGATAAACCGGTACTAAAAGCTCTTGTGTCCTTGGACGACCTCGGTATCTTACCAACACTATACTACGCTCACGATGGGTGCACTTGCCCATATGAGTGTCTAGTGTTAGTGAATATCGTGTTTTATAAATTTAAAACTTGACTAAAAAGTGTTAAAGGGGCTTAAAATATACACCTAATATATATAACACTTGACACCCATCATTCATTGTGTTTTTTGTATTGCATTTTATAGAACACACCAATTCATTATGTTTTAGTCTCCCTTGCATTTTTTTAATTGTGTTTTATAACACAATGATAAAAACACGTTTTATTGTGTTTTAGTCCACAATGATAAAACACACTTTATTGTGTTTTATTCCATTTGCATTTTTTAATTGTGTTTAATAACACAATGATGAAGTCCATTTATTGTATTTCAGTCCATTGTGTTTTTTTTTTTTTTATAACATGATAAAACACATTTTATTGTGTTTTAGTCCATTGTGTTTTTAAATTGTATTTTAATTTTGATGCTCAATGTGTTATGTTTTCCATTGTGTTATACGCATCTTGGTTTTGGAAAAAAAAAGTATAGAAATAATATACTTGTTTTGAAGATTAAAAAAATGTTCGTTTTTATGGTGCATTTTAATTTTTAAATTAATAAAGTCGTATGAAAGAGTTATTAACGTTTTAAAAAAGAGTTATTAACGTTTTAACGATTTTGGACTAAAATGGCAACAAAATGCAAACCACAGGGCCCTGGATGTAATAAGTTTGAGATTTGGACTAAAGTGGCAAAACTGGCCAAACCACAGGGACCAAAATGGCAGTTTACTCTATCTTAAATTAACCAATATACCCCTTAAAATCATGCGCCTCTTCAGTATTTGACGAATTTCACCTTTTTAATCTTAATCATCCATTATTCAATTTAGTGGCTATGATAACCTCTTAGGCTTCTTACCAAAACACAACTTTCTATTAACCCATAAAAATTTATTACTAATTAATTTTTTTATGTTTTGTGGTTTCAATATAAAACATGCTAAAATAAAGAAACGAAGAAGTTTAAATCTTAAATGGAGTAAATTGTCATTTTAGTCCATTAGATTTGTTCCAAATTGCCATTTTAGGTCAAATAGCTTTTTTTCTCCTCTAGGTCTTTGAGTTTTTCATTTTTTGTCATTTTGATCACATTGCCTACCTGCGTCTAAAAACCTTAGTTTTAACTAGGGGTATTTTTGACATTTTCGTCTTAAACTTTTCAACTTGCCATTTTAGTCTAGATCTTATTTTACATTAAAAAAATAAAAGAAAAAAAATTCATGTTATTATTATTATTAGTGGGACCCACTCCACCCTCCCCTTCTTCATCAAATGAACCTGCTGGAGACACCCCCCCCCCCAACCAGCTAAAAACTCTGGCGACCCATTAACACCACCACCATCGAGTCCACCTCCACCTGCGAGAACCACCACCGAGCCCTCTAACTCCACCACGACTAACAACACCCAACCGTCTACCATCAGATCTAATAACCCCCACCGCCCCCTTCACGTTTTCGACGACTGAAACAACACCAACGCCACCACTACAGCCACTATCTTAGACCACCATCACCACCATAGTTGACAACCATTACCACCACCATTCACCACCAATAACCCAAAATCAATCCGACGACCAAAAACCCAAAATAAAATGACAAACCCTAACCTAACCTTTGTCGCTGCCGAATTTTCAGATCAGGAACGGGGTGTGGCGGTATGAAGAAGAAGATGACGAATCAAAGGGTCGTTCAGATCTAAAATTGAAACTCTGTCAAAGGTAAATATAGGCGGTGTTGAAAGATGGTGGTAGGGGCCAGGGTTTCGGATTGGGGATGGTGACGGTGGTTAACGGCGGCGGATGGCGATGGTTGTCACACCCCCAAAATCCACAAGCGGAGTATCACCGCAGGAGGCGTGACTGACCAGGATCTAGCCACCAATCACATTGAACTCATAGTTATATTTAAATAAAGCTTTCATTTATAAACCTTAAGTGTTACAACTTTACAAATAATTCACAGTATACAGCGGAAGCATAATTCATTCATTAAGTGTTTATAAACCACATGTAAAAGCCATTAGTCTTGTGTTGTGATTCCATGTATCTCGACCCATGACCACTCCAGCCTCCCAGATAGCAAGTTCCAACAATATGCACCTAAAGATATGCAAGGCATGTAACAACGAGTCAACAACAAAGTTGAGCGAGTTCACAGTTGGTTGTCCAGTTTACAGTTGTTTCAAAAGCCATAAGTTCATTTGAAAACCAGTAGTTAATCAGTTCCTTGTTTCCCAAACCATATCCATAACCAGTGGGGGCTTCCCCATGTGAACCACTAGACCGTTACCATATCGACAACTAACGAAAGTAAGTTGTGCACTAAGTCAATGTCTATCATCATTGACTGAGTGCCCAGATCCATTAGTACACGCCCATCCTACCGGCACGGTGTGAGGCTTGTCAACCCTAATAGCGCTATTAACTAATAACCCGCTCGCCATTGGCCCGGCGATTAAGTCGATATAAAAATGAGGGACTTAATGATAGAGTTTTGTCTAGTAAGTTTAAGGTTGTTGTCCTACCCAAGGAGGACGAAGGTACGTAATATACCCAAGAAGAATACGCAGATTTAATATTGGCACCCTACCCATGGAGGATGGAGGTACATATCCTACCCAAGGAGAATATGTAGGTTCCGTTTTAAATTCCTTAACTCATTCCCAACCACCAGGAATCCCATGCCTTATAAAGAGTGTGAACTCACCTTGGTTTGCTCGGTAAGATTAGTTACGTGTTCAGTTACTCAAAACAATCCTAACATAGTTATCGATATCAATCAGACTCATGCACCAACATCCACTTATTAAAACAAGTTGTAAACATAGATTGATCATCTCGTGGCACGTATGGCGTAACAATTCACGTAAGTTCATATCACATGTAGTTCATGTAATGCATAATAAGTATTCAAATCACACGTAATTACGTATCGCAACCATACTTACAACCCCTACCCCTTTGATTCCAGATTTATATTTTCATCCCCCCCCCCCACATTTACCAATTTGTCTAAATATCACAAGATAATAAAACATACATCATTAGCATATCCTGAACATAATAATAACTTTACCATCGAACTCACAAATTTCATCATCATCATTAAACTTCACATGATCTTCAGACATTTACGTGTAAACTTGGGCAACAACTATATGCATTCTAAATTCTTATTGGACCTACTCAATATAGTGGATCTGACAAACTCATTCAAAAGTCTTGAAATCCTTAATTCAATGTCTAGATCACAACAACAATTCACAACATCAATTCCATATTATATTACACATGATCAGATTATTCATACACCCCTAATCCTCGATTAACGAGGACACTAGCATGTGATATCTAATCTGTTTGCATTGAAACAAGTGTACCCCTACTTCCTTGTCATACTTTTTACCACATCGAACTACATATTTACTCACATAATTATCTATCATCATAATTATCAACCATTCACTATCACATATCATAACTAATCCAATCATATATTCGGTTACACCCATACGATCCATAGCATCACTTTATGTCTTTTAATACACACAAAAATACTTTTGTTAGTCAAGATCGTACGTAACAATATCATCATCATGTAGCATAAATTCGTAATAATCATGTAGCATATATTATCGATCTTAGGTTGTTGCACATGCATGAAATCATAGTTTAAATTATAGTTTTATCCTTAACACCTAACTGTATATTAACTAAGCAAATAAGAAAAGTGAAGTGCCTTTACTAAACCAATAATCATACTTACCAACGTAGAAAATCGATGGAAAAGGCGGGTGGAAGTCTCCTACCGTCGCACAACCAGGGAAGGGGTAGGATTAAATTCTTTTTGTTTGAGTTTCAAGATAAACATCCATGTAATACGTATTTAGGTTTTGGGGCGGTCCCAAGCTACCCGAAGTGGGCTTAGGCCCATTCACATGGGCTGTTAAAACACTTCAGTAATTCAGTCAATGGGCCACATCATGCTATCGGATTACGAACCTTTATTGGGCCGGGTAGTCAATGGGTGGTACGAGGCCCGGTGTGTCGGCCCAGTAAGTGTTCGGGTGAGAAGGGTTACGAACCACGGAACTAAAAGTAAACAGTAATGATATGTGATATAATTTCTAAGTGGCCCAAACCTACATATCACACCATATGGCCCATGTCAATCCCATTTGGGTTTTACTAAGCCCATGGCTAAATGTGATCCAATTAGACTCATTTACGTGCTAAGAGTTGGTTCTCTAAATCAGTTGTACGACACACAAACATGTTTACAATTTCATGTATAGTTAATCAGTTAAACACACGTAATCATAAGCAGATAAACATAGAGACACATGTCGATAACTTACGTGCTTCATTTCACACGTTGTACGTGCTGGTTATGCGTAAACAATTTCGAACTCTATTATATCTATTAAACTTGTATGCTCACCTTTACACTATGTGTATTGAATTTTACTTTAACGTATGTGGCAGGTGCTTAAGATGTTAAAATGCTTGGCTTGATGTAAAATCGAGGCTAGGAAAGAGTCTAGAAACAAAGACAATCTATTTTATTTGAAAATCTGAGTTGTCGGAACATGTTTTATTTGTTTGAAGAATATCTATGTCTGTAATAACTAGATTATCTTATGGGTCATGGTATGGGACATAATATTTAAACTATTTGGTAATTTAGTCGTTATGGAATTTCTTTGAACAATCTGTTTCGCTCAGTACCGCGCCCCGATGATTCCGCCATCGGTTGGGGTGTGACATGGAGATAGGGTCTTATGTGTAAATAAATGAGTACAAATTACCAACCTAGTTAGTGTTAAAGGACCTAGGGTGTAATGAGTTTTCTAAATAAAGGATTGTGATTGTAATTATTGAAGTTAAAGATCATCCGTTGCAATTTGATAGAAACATAAAGGACGAAAAGTGTAATTTACCCTAAAAGTTATAAAAACAATATGAAATTCTTTTTGTCTTGTTATGTTTTTAATATTTTAATGTCAAAATGGCAGTTTAATAAATTTGCTTGTTTTGTCTTATTGTATATATTGTTTTTTATTATTTTTTTGTCTTATTAAATTAATTGTTTTTTATTAAAATCAGATTTTTTAATTAAAAAACATTTTAAAATCTGATTTTTTTTTTTACAAAAAAAAACTTTTTACAAGCTGGTTTTTTTACGAGCCGTTTTTTACGCGTCGTATTACGCCTCTGTATTTACGCGTCGTTTTATTACCCTTTTTTTACGAGCCGTTTTTTACGCGTCGTTTTTTACACCCCGTTTTTTACGTGCTTTTTTTTTTACGCGCCGTTTTTACGCCCCGTATTTACGCGCCATTTTTTTACACACACGTTTTTAAACTTTTTTTACGGTTTTAAACTTTTTTTACGAAAACCTTTTTACGGTTTTAAACTATCTTTTTACAAAAAAAACTTTTTCACAAAAAAAAAACTTTTTTACAATTTTTTTTTTCAAAAACTTTTTAACAAAGAACAAAAATTTATGCGGAATTTTTTTACGGTTTTAACCTTTTTTTTACACACACGTTTTTTAAATTTTTTTATGTTTTTTTACGAAAACGTTTTTACGGTTTTAAACTTTTTTTTTTTTACAAAAACTTTTTTACCAAAATTTTTTTACACAAATTTTTTTTTCATAAAAACTTTTTTTACCAAATAACAAGAAGATGAGAGAGAAATGTGAAAAGTGAGAAATTGAAAAGACATTAAAAGGAGACTTTAATAAGGAGAGAGAGATTGTTTTGATTAAATTACTATATTACCCTTTTATTTATCATTATCTGATTGGTGAAGAGTGGTTCTCGCAACTGGGGGTGGTTTTCATTTTAGCGTCCCTATAATATATATATATATATATAGGTACGGGATCAGGAGAAGACGCCCTAAAGTGTGAAAACGGTGAGAACGCATCCTGGCCCAACACGTGGACCGCGATATAATTAGGGCGTATGGGCTTTTCTGTCATTTTATCTTCCGCTTTTCACAATATTGCTTCATTTTTTGCGTTTAAGATTTTTTGACGTTAACCAAGTTCAATAATTACATGGCGTTTTAATGGTTTCATTGTATTAACATTTTGGCGTTTATGGCGTTTCCAAATCGTAGGCCATTGGAACCCCAAGGGTCAGAATATCTCATTGAATGGCTTCATCCATACTAAGTATGGCCAAGACTTTTTAGGATGATGCCACATTGTTTGTTCTTTGATTCAAAGGTGTTTTAGACAAGATGGCCCATTGTTCTATTATTTTTTATATACATTTTGGCGTTTGTGTTATCTTGGCGTTTTACAATCGAAAAATTATATTACAACCACAGGGGGAAAATAGAAGCGAAAAAAATAAATTAAAAATCCTAGTCGGATCTCTCTTCACAATCTTCACTGTCATCAGTCTCTCTCTTCTTTAATACTACAAAAACTGTCACCAAATATATGGCCTTTTATGTAAAACTTAACAAACCCACGGTCTGATTATTTTGTTTGTTTGTTTGTTTGTTTGAAGTGGCTTTTGTGGATGTTTGGGGACATAGATCGATGACGTGTGAGTGGGTTTTTCGCTTTGCTCTTCAACTTGATCTTCATCTTTATAATCATCCCACTCTTCAGTGTCATTGATCTCTTCTCCTCATCCAAGCCTTCTTCAAGAACAAAGAACACAAAATGACATATGACTGTCATCAGTATTTTTTTTCTTGAAGATTTGTCCATCTCATGCAGCAAAATGTTACTGAGTTACTCCCCTCACCTAACAATCTATTCAGTGAAACTTCACGAAGAACAATACTGAATATCTAAAAAAGCATGTTAGCCATCTTTTATTTTTTAAATTTTTTGGCATTTTACAGTGAGTGGTATTTAGGAATATTGGCGTTTTTTTTTTGTGTGTGATCAAATGGAAGTTGCTGAGATGTATCATTTTATAGGATGTCTTTGGCGCATAGGTTAGGCGGTGTATTATTATAATAAAGTATTCGTCGTTTCAGTTACTGTTTTTTATAAGCTTTATCTCTGAAGTCTGTAACACGCCCCATCTTTCAAGTTTGGCGTTTTAGATTTTAATATAATGTAGGTTTTTAATAATAAAGTTTTCGTCGCTTCATTTTTAATGTATTGTAGTTACTGTTTCTAGTTACCTTTTCGAGATTTTGGCCTTTTTTTTATTTTTAATGAGGTTTTATATAAAGATGGCACTTTGTTCTATTTTTTCTTGTACATTGGTTTTTATACTTTTTTTGGATGGTTTTTTATAATACTTGTCCAAAGTAATTTTATTATAGTTTGTGAGTTTTGGTGCGTTTTATGGCATAATGGCGTTTTCACAAGCATTTGTCTGTGTGGCGTTTTTATTATATATGGTGTTGTTATTATATAACAATCAACTGAAAAAGAAAATTAAAAAAAAACAAAATATAAACAATTGATCTTCCAAATCTTCACTGACACCAGTCTCTTTCTTCTTTTGAAACATCTTCGCTGGCTGTTTCGACTTTCGTATGATTCATTTTTTTTTTATTTTTTTTTTAAGTAGTTTTTTTGTCGCCGTGTGGAAGCACAAAGTCTAACATCAGCCTCTTTTTCTTGAAGTTTTGTCCATCTCATGCAGCAACATGTTATTGAGTTACACCCTTCAGCTAACAATCCATTCGGCGAAACTTCGCGTAGAACAATCTTGAATATCCAAGGAACGATGTTTGATTTTTTAACCTTTTGACGTTTTACTGAGAAAAGAACGTTACTAAATAAAAGTACCTTAAACCTCTAAATTTAATCATGCTAAACTCAATAATGTTTTGCTGTATGAGATGGACAACATTGTTAATCCTCAGTTAAGAAAGATGTCTAACAATGTTGTCCACCCCATACAGTTAAACTTTATTGAGAACAAAACTCAATAATGTTTTTGTATGTTTTGACGTTATAAATTGGATGGAAGCTGAGGATAAAGTCAATAAGATTTTACTCAATGAAATGGACAATATCCTCACTTAAGGATTTTGTCAATTACATTGAGCGAAACCATACCGACAACCAAACTGAATTTCAAAGAAACGTTTTGTTTTAGAGGATATTTGATGTTTGGGTTTTTTGGCGTTTCTAAGACGAATGGTATATATTAAATATGGCATTTGGGGTTTTGTGTGTTTTAATTGAAGGTCTGAGATGTTGTATATATAGGATGTTTTTTGGCGGTTGTTTTAGGTGGGAATTTATTATAATAAATGCTAGTAATTAAGTCCCGTCGTTTCAGTCACTGTTTGTTCAGCTTTATCGTTTAAAACAAGTTTGGCGTTTTATATCTAATGGTGTTTTAGATTAGGATGGTGTCTGCTATGTAGGTTAAGGCGGTAATTTAATGGCGTTTTATTCATGAGATGGCGTTTTGTGTAGAGAAGTCAAAAGATTTTTTTACCCTTAATGAAGCGCGCCACACTAATAAAAGTGATGTTATTTACGAAAACGCCACCGCGTCATCTAGTCCATAGATCGTTTTAATCTGACGATCCATAACCGTTCTCTCCGTTCTCACACTTTTCACCGTTTTCTCTAAATCCTTATATATATATATATAGGGTGGGGTTCTAGAGTGAACACTAGTGTATTTGCGAACTGAGTGAACAAATCCTGGCCATTGATCTACACACGTGTATGGCTAGGATCTCATCATCAAATCGTAAAATACACTAGTGTATTTCATCATCAAATCCTGGCCATTGATCTACACACGTCTATGGCCAGGATTAGTTCACTCAGTTCGCAAACTACACTAGTGTTCACTCTTGAACCTAATCATATATATATATATATATTGGAGGGTTCAAATGAGAAGAAATTCTTTGTAAGAAGAAAAAAGAAGAAATTTTAACCAATAGTAATGGTTCAGTAGACTTCATTTAATATTTGTACTTAATGTGACTATAAGGGTATATTGGTAAATTAACATACATCATTAATTGGTAGTTTCATCTTTAATAACCAACTATATTAAATTTGTAACTTATTTTTAAAATATATATTTTTCTCAAAAAATAAAAATAAAAATTTATTTATAGTGTAAGATAAATACGAGGTGTGTAGGATAAATTACTAATTGTGTAGGATAAATTTCAATTTGTGTAAGATAAATTTCGAAATGTGTAGGATAACTTTTGATGTATGTAGGCAAAAAAAAAAATTGTGGAGGATGATTGTCTTTATGATTAATTAATTAGTTAAACATAATAATAAATGAGATAAGAAAAAAACTATTTAATGTTTTACAATTGTACCATTTTGTTCTTTTTCTTCTCAATAAAATTTTCTTCTCAAATGAACCTTCCCATATATATATATATATATATATATATGATAAAAAGAAAAAATATATATAAAAATGGTTTTGGACTAAAATGGCAATTTAGAAACCTTTTTTGGTTAATGCAAAAAATACCCTTGGTTGTAACTAGGTTTTTAAGCTAAGTTAGGCAATGTGATCAAAATGATGAAAAATGAGAAAAGTCAGGGAACCAGAGAAAGAAAAAACTATTTGAACTAAAGTGACAATTTAGCACAAACCTCAAACCTCAAACCTCAGAGACTAAAATGCCAATTTACTCTCTTAAATGAGACCTCATGTAATAATTGATTTGTGTTAGAAAGAATTACACGATATGACTGTGTAAATTCAATGTCGATCTTGCAACTGTTTTTATGTGTTCACGTTGGGGTTAGCTCCCGTTCAAAAAAAAAAAAAACTAAAGGATATGAATATGCTTTTGGTTGGGAGGGTAGGAAACATGCTTGTGTCGATCTCACAGGTGTATCCCTCTAGCCAGGTTCCGGGAAAATGGGTTTGTGGCGGGACAAGCGCTACTGAAAACAGAGTCATAGAAAGGTGGAAAAGCACACGAAAGCTTGTTAGGATAATCTGCATCCCTTTGTCCCCCTGGCGTTGACACGTTCGGCTCCTTGGCGCCGGAGGCGGTTCGGTTCTTGGCTAGAGTTCAGCGTGTGGTCCACAACAACTTTTCGACCCCTCAGGGGCGAGGCTTTGTTTTTAGTAGATAGGGTTTTCTATTCAGAAGGGGATGACGGCGTAGTTTGTTGCTCGTCTACCTGTGATTTGTTCTAATGATTGGAATAATAAAAAAAAGGATATGAAGAGAATTGACATAAAACATCAGGAAGTCATAATAAATGAGTATCTGAGACGGATTTCACTTCCAACCTTAATAGTGTGAAATTACATACAGCAAACACAAGTTCAAAGAACTAGAAGGAAATGAATGGGCCGTTCAACAAAGAAGAAAAATAACGGGCCTTGGGCTAAAGAGATTTAATGGGCCATCACAAAAAAGAAAGAGAGAACGAGGAAGGGTTTGAGTTAGGGGTGAGCGTGGTGCGCTTCGGTTCGGTTATTGCCTATAACGGAAACTATAACCGCACACTTCAGTTATCAAAAAATCATAATCATTCGGTTTCGGTTAATGCGGTTTTGATTAATCAGTTATTTGCGGTTAATGCGGTTTCAGTTCGGTTATAGGTCGGTTATTTTATTGTTTCTAAAGTTAGGCTTTAAATGTGTGGGTTATGCAAAATTCATGCGCAAAAAATAAATATACATAGTTAAAGCCTGTAGAATTGCGCAAAAAATAAATATACATAGTTAAAGCTTGTAGAATTATCAATTATATTTCACTTCCACATGCATACTGAATTCCAAAAACAAAAGTAACACGTGTTATGTGGAAGTATACATACGAACACAAAGTGGCTAGAGTTTTAAATTCAGTGAGGTTGGCTCGTGGTTAAAAGACTTGAACACTTCACAAAAAAACATATGGATTGGGCTATGGGTAAACACTAACTTAAAAACCTATGGTCTTATGGATTCGACCATGTTTAAAACATTCGGTTCGGTTATTTGCGGTTATGAAACTAAGGGTGTAAGGGGTGCACCCCTCATGAGTTTGGGGGAAATTTTACCCACCCAATCATAATATGTCATGTCATTTCCCCTCTCATTCTCCTCTCTTGCCCAAAAAACATAGGGGGTGGTTTCCCCCAAACCATTTAAAAAAAAAACATGATTGGTTGAGAAGATACTGGGCCCCACTACTTACCCCTCTCCTTCATCTTTACCGCATGCGGCATATGTTCACCGCAATTCTCCTCCTCGCACACTCTTTATCGCATGGCGGCACAATACCCATGCGGCAAAAGCCTTCCCCAAATCATTCCCCGCTTCCACCCCAGACACCCTAATAATAACCATAACCGAACCGCAACATTCGGTTATCAAAAATATAAATAACCGACCCTCGGGTATTTCGGTTTTCGGTTATTACGATTACGGTTTGGTTAATTCGGTTTTATGCCTACCCCTAGTTTGAGTCGCAATTCATGAAGCATAGAAAGGGGGTTTGATGGCTACAGCCAACAATTAGCAATCAAATGGTTTTTGTTTTAATTTTTATTTTGGAAAATTGGTCTGTAATAATTCCTAATAGACGTCATTGGTCATTCGCAGTATCAATTTTGAATATTATCCCTGCCAGTTCAACCTTTCACCTATTTTTCCTCCACTGGTCCCCCGTTAAAAAAACTTAACGGAGTTAAGTTTTTTTTTAATTATAAACAGATGTTTTAGGGTTTTCGATCAGAACGACGATATGAGTCGATTGATATAAAACTTACCTCGAAACGGTGCTTCAAACGACTAGATTTTTGTTAATTGGAAGTTTAAACACCCAAATTAAAGCATTGTTTTCGTTGTTTGGAGCATCGTTTCGATGTAAGCTTTACATCAATCGACCCGTATCATCATTCTAATCAAAAGCCTTTAAAACATCTGTTTGTAATTCAAAAAAGAAAAAAAAAAGAAACCCTTAACGGAACGGAGGGCCAGTGGAGGAAAAAGATGTGAAAGGTTGGACTGGCAGGGAATATTCAAAAGTGGGACTACCAACGGCTAATGATGTCTACTAGGGATTATTACAGCCCAAGTTCCTAAAGTATTTTAAATGGATGACCGGTGAAGGAAAAATATGTGAAAGATTAGATTGATAGAGGGAATATTCAAAAGTGGAACTCACAATGGCTAATGACGTTTACTAGGAATTATTACTTTTATGTTCATTGCATGAACACAGGAAGTTTAATTGATCAAATACAAACTAAAGTTTTTTTTTATAGTGCTAGATTTAAACTAAAATTTTTTTATAGTGTTAAATTTTTCTACTTTGTTATTTTTAGTAGTCTTGACAAAATATATAAGTAAGTTCATGAACTTACTTATCCTTTTTGACATCCACATACTAAACACAAAAGATAGTGTTTTTTTTTATAAAACGCAATAGACTAAAAAACACATAAAATGTGTTTTACCTAAAACGCAATGCACTAAAAACACAATAAAATGTGTTGTTTCTAAAACGCAATGGACTGAAAATACAAAAAAAAATTACATCGGATCATGCTACCAGAACTCCTGGAATGGATAGTGTGTTCACATGAGTAGTGTGTGCGCATTGTTTACCAACGTATTAGGACATAGTTGTTTGGTTTCGCAACACGGCAAAAACGGCAATATAAATTGTAATGTTTTAACATGTCCTAATATTGCTAGACTTTGTAGGACTCAATCATTCACAATCAAGTCTACTATACGCAAATTTAAATGTAATAATAGTGATTAAGTTGTACGGAATTACCATGAAATTTTGCCGATTGTCACATACTCCCCTCGTTAAAAGAATTTCATCCCAAAATTCACGTTGAGTTACTGGTTGCAGGGGAGTCTTTGAACAAATGTGGTTACTTGGTCTTGATTTGGTCTTCAGGTTCCCATGTGTACTCATGCCCGTGACGTGAGTTCCAACGAACTTTGACCAACTTGACACGACTTCTAGTATTTGGGACCTTCCAGTCCATAACCTCAACAGTTTCTTCAGTGTATTTTGGAGTTTGTGGTCGATATGAATCTCATCCGCCGGGATGATTAAGGTTTCTTGAGTAGGACTATTCTTAAGATTTGACACATGAAATGTGTCATGTACACTGTTGAGTTCCTCCAGCAGTTTCAGTTTGTAGGCAACGATACTAACTTTTGCCAAGATTTCAAAAGGTCCTATGTATCATGGGTTCAATTTCCCACGCTTTCCGAATCTAATTACGCCCTTTCAAGACGAGACTTTCAACAAAACCTTGTCTCCGACCTCGAAGGTTAATGGTTTGAGTCGTTTATCAGCGTAACTCTTTTGTCTGTCTCGAGCCCCTTGATACGGTATCGGATTTGAAAGATCTTGTCCGTAGTCTCTTGGACTAATTCCGGACCAATTAATTGTTTATCACCGACTTCCACCCAAACTTGAGGCCACACTCAAATATTCACTTCCCCTCCGATGTCAGTTAAGCTAGATCTTAACACATTTTAAGTCTTATGTTTAAAGTTTGAATTTGGTCATGAGTAATGTTACAAGTTCAAGATCAGCTCATTTATTATTTTTGCTATTTTATATATTTATAAATATAATTACATGTGTCATCAAGTATGCTCATTTAAATTTACAAGTCGAACCAAACTTGATTACAAGCTTGTTTATTGAATGAACTTTAATTTAACCTTGAGCTTAAATAAACTCAGGAAAGAATTAACTCGTTTGCACTTGTTTATAAAAAATATAGGATTTGAGTTCTTTAAAAGTTGCATATCTTTTTTAACTCGAAAGCGATTTTACTTGTTAATTCTATAACATATAATAATTTTTATGAATCATGTTAGTCACCCAAAAAAACTTGTTTCACAGTTTGAGCTAATAGTGCCTAAAAGAAAAAAAATGCCAAATAAAATTAGCTAATTAATTTTATAAAATTTGAAACTAAATAAAATCCAAATAAGGATTTGACTTTACAAGTTGCAGATTTTGAATTTTTTAAATAACTATATATATTTAGGTTTAATATTCTTAGGTTGTCATTGTCATGAAAAGGAATAAAACTTACTTATCATTGTATGGCTCCTTCGTGATTGACTTTTTGAGAATAGAGGACTTTGAAATTTTCTAATTTATATTTCAAATTATCAATATCATCTTATTATTATTAGAGTTAAATGTCATTTTAGTCCCTGTGGTTTGAGCCATTTTGCCAGTTTAGTCCAAAGGTTTCATTTTTAACCTGTGGGTCCAAAAAGGTTTCACAGTTGCCATTTTAGTCCACTGGGTTAACTTCATCCATTTTTTCTGTTAACCAGAAGGCCATTTCGGTCATTTTATATGGCTGAATTGCCCTTTTAGTTAACAGAATTACATACAAAATGACCAAATTGGCCTTCTGGTTAACAGAAAAAATGGATGAAGTTAACCCAGTGGACTAAAATGGCAACTGTGAAACCTTTTTGGACCCACATGTTAAAAATAAAACCTTTGGACTAAACTGGCAAAATGGCCCAAACCATAGGGACTAAAATGGCATTTAACTCTTATTATTATTAGAGAAAAAAAATAAATAACTCTTGCCTTTTATATTAAAAACAATAATGAATTAATATTGTTATTGAGAACTAGATATGATGTGATTTAGCTTTTTTTTTTCTACAACCGATGTGATTTAGTTATATTTGTCTTTTCATTTGATCTCCATCACATACTTTATCGACACATCACCTAAAATCCTCAATATTTTGGCCTTAAACTGAAAACTGATGAACAAACAAATGGTTTCGACTAATGTCTTGATAGTTCCTCATTGCCTAGCACCATAAGTATCCATTATTCGATTTCAAAGCAAAGTTTAAACCCGTAGACCCCTGTCTTCATACCATACATCATTGTCTAATAATACCAACCATACAATCCTTTTTCTTTTTCCTTTCTAGAGAAAAGAGAGTAGAACCTTGGTTATTACTTATTAGACAAAAAAACAAAACTACCCATTGATACATTAATGTTAAAATGAAGTAGATACATGAATTATTTGTATATATCTATTGTTTTATAATTGTGTACTTAATAACCAACATTACATTGATTTGAAGGAACGCTAAAAAATAGCAATACATTTTAACCATGTCAAGCAAACTTCCTTTATTTATCAAATAAAACCAAAATATATATCATTGAGTTAAATGCTTGGTTGGTCCCTGTGGTTTTCAAAAATTTCATACTTGGTCCTAGTGGTTTACTAATTACACGCTTGGTCCCAAAAGTTGTCAAAATTGCACTCGGTTGGTCCCCAGCCCTAACATCAGTTAAATATATCAGTTAACATTGTGTAAAATGACTATATTACCCTTAAATAATTAAAAAAACCCAAAAAGAGATGCACCCTACTTCTTCTTCCTCAATCCCCATTTCACTGTCACCCAGTGGGTGTTTGGGATTCCTTATTCTTTCAACTTATTGACTTATTAACTTATTGAACAGTGAAAAAGGACTTTTAGGTGTTGTTTGTTTTTTCTGTAGGAAAATGTCTGCAGTCTGCGGACCACATCTGCAGGAGAAGAGGTGGACCAAATGTCTGCAGTCTGCAAGGAGAAGAGGGTTTGTTTTTTTTTTTTATATCAAACCTCTTCTAAAATCTGCACACACAAAACACACTTATCTCTCTCTACTCTCTCTCACAGATCTGCACCACCGCCATCATCACCACCGCCACCACTTCACCACCGCCACCACTTCACCACCGCCATCATCACCACCACCGTCACCACCTCCGCCTTCACACCGTCACAAGGCGAGTCACGTTCCGTTGTAACTTCGGCGAATGCTCCGAACTCCGAGATGACTCCGAACAAGGCGGAGGAGCTGAACAAGGCGATTTGCGGAGGAGCTGAACCCTCCGAGATGACTCGCCTTCACACAAAACACACAGATTTCGAGGTTTGTTCGATTTAGGGTTTTGGTTCGATTTGGGTTCGATTTGGGGGTTTTGATGATGATGATTTGGGGGTTTTGATGATGATGATTTGGGGTTCGATTTGATGATTTGGGGGTTCGATTTGGGGTCGGAGGTGGTGACGGTGGTGGAGGTGGCGGCGGAGCAGGGGGTGGCGGAGTGGAGGTGGTGGCGGAGCAGGGAGGTGGTGGCGGAGATGTGGGGCAGATGAATGTTTTGAAGAGGGTGAAGAGGTCTGCAGAGGTTAGAAGACTTGTGGATAGGTCTGCTTGGGGAAGAGGCCTCGCAGACGTTTTTGGTCTGCAGATCTTCAAGAAAACAAACACCCTGCAGGAACCTTATGTCTGCGCGCCTCTGCGCGACGCAGACATAAGTGCTCAGAAGAGCTTCTGGGCAAAAAACAAACAGAACCTTAGAGTGTTTGGGATTTCTTTTGATATGAGTGTAGAAGTCAATAAGTCAGGAAATCCTGACTTATTAACTTCTTGAATAGTGAAATATAAGTAATAAGTTGTTTTGAGAAGGAATCCCAAACATGCCCCCATATATATCTTTCTATGTACCTACCACCACTACCACAGATCACCTACCACCACCAAGGTCCCTCTCTCTCTTCTCAAACAAGCCCCACCACCATAGTAGCGGATGTGGTGGCCGGAGTTAACAGCGAATGCTTGATAAATCTATCAGAGACATGGCCGGAGTTAACAGCGAAGGCTTGGCGCTCGCAGAGTTGTTGCGGGAGAACAAGCATTTATGGCCGGAGTTGTTGCGGGAGAAGAAGGCTTGGCGCTCGCAGAGTCAATGTGGGTTAGAGATGGTGGAACAGAGGATTCCCCTGTTTCTGCTAATTTACCGAGGGTGATTCCGAGGTTATGAAGTGATTGGATGTAAACAACATGGGATGCTGCTAAATTGTAGCGTGAATCGATTGCTTGTTTCATGAAGGGTCTTCTTTCTTTGCATAATCGCAATGGTTCGCAGCAGGGCTCTGTTTTTGAATTGGAAACGCCCATTGTTCTAATGAGTTTGATGTTTTAGTTCAACAATTGGGGATGATGATATCTAGTAATTGGTGCAGTTAACCAATTTATACAGATTGTAATAGGGGAGGATGAAGAAGCTTAGTTAAGAGGGGAAATGAGTTGGGATTTTGAAGAAAAGTGAAAGGGGAGATATGGGGGTGTATTTGGAAGAAAAGGTGGATTTTGTGTGAGTTGAAATACAGAGAGGAAACATGAATATCTTAGTTTTAGGTTTTTAAAAATTGCAGAGGTTGGTGATGAAGATGGGTATTTTGGTCATTTAACATGGACTTAACTGAGAAATTTAACTGGTGTTAGGGCTGGGGACCAACCGAGTGCATTTTTGACAACTTTTGGGACCAAGCGTGTAATTAGTAAACCACTAGGACCAAGTCTGAAATTTTTGAAAACCACAGGGACCAACCAAGCATTTAACTCATATATCATTCTTCAAATTTTGATGTTCTCATCAATTTATTATCTTTTTTTTTTTTTTTTTTTGATAAAGATCAATTTATTATCTTTAAATAATATGATATTTGATTTAAATAACCCCAACTTTCCTCAATTAGCCGATAACACTCCCAACTTTTGATTTGTACACAGCACTCCCAACTTTCAACTTATTGGTCAATTAGACTCCCTAACTAACTAAACCCTAACTCAGTTAGTTTTTGCTGATGTGGCCATTTTTGCTGACGTGGCAGCTGACATTAACTAAATGTGTTAGGGTTCTGTTAGTTATGTGTTGTTTGTTTTTGCAGACATAAATTGTCTGCAAGCTGATTTCATCTGTTTTTATGTCTGCAACTGAAGATGTGATCTGAAGATCTGCAAGCTGAAAATATAAGACTGTTTGTTTTTTATAAGTTGATACCGGTCTGAAGCGCATCAAACAATGACGAAACATTCACATTCCGCTTCGATCCAGCGGAGGAGAAGAGGGAGGTCAGAGAAGGAGCTGGTCACCGGAGGAGGAATGAGGTCGCCGGAGAAGGAGGTAGGTTGCCGGAGGAGGAGGGAGGTCGGAGAAGAGGTAGGTCGCCGGAGGAGAAGAAGGAGGTCGCCGGAGGAGAAGAAGGAGGTCGCCGGAGGAGGAGGTAGGTCGCCGGAGGAGAAGAGGGAGGTCGGAGAAGCAGTGGCGAAGCTTGAATTTTTCGGCCGGGGGGGGGGGGGAGAAAACGTATATACCCAAAAATTTCTATAGAACCGGGGGGCGAAAACGTATATACCCACAAATTTCTATACGAAAACTACATATATAACACTACTGAGCGAAAAATTCGGGGGGGCGGGTGCCCCTCCCCGCCCCTCTTATCCTTCGCCCCTGGGAGAAGGAGGAGCGGCGGTGGGAGGGGCTGATGTTTGAGGGAGGAGAAGAGGGAGGTGTGAAGATGTTTTAAGAAGGGGGTCCATAGCTTATTTTTTAAGATGAAAAAAACTGAGTTCAGATCTGTTTAAAAAAAACAAACAGTCTTCAAGGGTAACGTCTGCGCGCCTGCAGACATCAGCCCCCTTGAAGATGTTTGAAGAAAAAACAAACACCACCTTAGTGAGTGTTATCGACCAATAGGTTGAAAGTTGGGAGTGCTGATATACAAATCGAAAGTTGAGAGTGTTATAGCCAATTGATGAAAGTTAGGGTTATTTAAATCCAATATCTCTTAAATAATTATCTATACATTTAAAAAAACTATATCTTAAGTTATACATCAAAGAAAATCACAAAATAGTTAACTTTATATATATATATTTACACATATAATCGTAGGGGAGGGTTCTCTTTAGAAAACTTAAACATTACGAGAACCGTAAGAACTAATGAAAAAACCAATCAAAATATTTTTTTTAAAATACAACCCTCAATAATAAAACACAACACTAAAAAAGGAATTTATTCTTTAACCAACTCTTCTCTCACTTTAAAATCATTTTAAAAAAATTTACACATATATAAATATAACAAATTTACACATATATAAAAAAATTATTCACAAATATATGTAAATTTAAATTTAAATGAATAATTTTTTTTATAAACAAAATACTTCATCAATCATACGTGAAAATAAAGTTGTTACATAAAAATAAGAAAATAAAAAGTAAACTGAATATTATTATTTTCAAACCGAGGCGCATTCATACTCGTCTTCTCCAACTTCCATTAATATTCTCAGAAATTTCACCCATTGACGAATTAAACCACTATTTCGTCTTCTTCTTCATATTTTATCCTTATAGTTTATACAACCAGTATGATAGCAATGCATCATGCTCTGATAATCTAAATCAGCCAAATTTAAAAACAAAACAAGACTTCTTCCTTTTGTAAGCTGGACAACATATCAAAAGGTAAGTGTTTCATTGTTTCAATCCACTTTTAATGTTTTTTTTTACCTTTTGTTTTGATCATTATGTTTTGGCCTTTTGCCGTTTAATGGTTGACTTGTAATCAATGAGCTCCCATTTTAACAATCAGATTTTGGTTGACTTTCTGTTGCATAATTGTTGTTCATAGGTGTGAAATGAGCAACCTAAAGCTAGGAGTTGAGGTCCATAGCGCCCATGGGCTTATGGCGAAAGACGGGCAGGGTTCGGCTAGCCCGTTTGTCGAGCTTCAGTTTGATCGCCAAAAGTTCCGAACCACTGTCAAAGAAAAGGATCTCAACCCGTATTGGAACGAAACTTTTTATTTCAATATTTCTGACCCGAATAACCTGTCGAACCTTACGCTTGACGTGTGTGTGTACAACAGAACCGAAGGGAATGACTCGAAGTCGTTCATGGGTAAGGTTCATATCAATGGAACATCTTTTGTTGCGTATTCGGATGCTGTTGTTTTTCATTACCCGTTGGAGAAACGAAGCATTTTTTCACATGTGAAAGGCGAGTTGGGCCTTAAAGTTTTCATCACGGATAACCCGAGTGTTAGATCCTCGGATCCATTTCCTCAAATGAATACTCCTTCCTCAGATCCATTTCCTCAAATGAATACTTCTTCCCGTGGTCGAAAAAAGTCGAAAGATTCTCGAAAAACGTTTCATCATTTGCCAAACTCGAACTTTGTCCAGCAGCCTCAGTTTCCTCCACAGCAGCCGTATGTGGCGGCGCCACAAGGCCCGCAACAACCGCCTGCATATGAAGTTGAGAACATGAGAAACCGAGGTCAAAGTCAAAGTCAATATCGAAGTCAACCAAATATTGTCCGGATGTACTCCGGATCTTCATCACAACCTATGGAGTATGCTATCAAAGAAACAAGCCCGAATCTCGGAGGTGGTAAGGTGATCCGGGGTCGGGTTGTGAGCGGTCAAAACCAACGGGCCAGCACTCATGACCTTGTTGAACCGATGCAGTACCTATTCGTTAGGGTCGTGAAAGCACAAGACCTCCCGCGTATGGACCTCACAGGAAGTCTCGACCCGTATGTTGAAGTACGGGTCGGGAACTATAAAGGAATCACACCACACTTTTCAAAAACATCTAGCCCGGAATGGAACACGGTTTTCGCGTTCTCTCGAGAAAGAATGCAAACGACGATATTAGACATCGTGGTTAAAGATAAAGACGTGATCAAAGACGACTTTGTTGGGATTGTTCGTGTGAATCTTCACGATGTTCCGAAACGGGTCCCACCCGATAGCCCGTTAGCTCCAGAATGGTACCGGCTAGAGAGCGAAAAGGGTGACAAGACGAAAGGTGAACTCATGCTTGCGGTTTGGATCAGGACACAAGCCGATGAAGCCTTTCCTGATGCTTTCCTTGTAGACCAAGCAACGAGTAGTGTCGATAGCTCGCTTATTTCAAGGTACACTCGATCAAAAGTCTACCATTCTCCTAGACTTTGGTACGTTCGTGTTAATGTTATCGAGGTACAAGATCTCGTTTGGGCTGAAAAAAACCGATTCCCGAATGTATATGTGAAAGCACAGATTAGTAACCACGTATCGAGAACAAGACCGGTTACCGCACGAAATGCCAATGCATTATGGAATGAAGATTTGATGTTTGTAGCTGCTGAGCCGTTTGAAGATCATCTGATACTTACTATTGAAGACCGAATCGGGCCCAATAAAGAAGAGACATTAGGGAAGGTGTTTATACCGTTAAATAGTGTCGATAGACGGGCCGACGATCGGCCCATTATTCCCCGATGGGTCATGCTTCAAGACCCGAGTGATAAAGATGTTGATGAGAAGATGAAGAAGAGCGATAAATTTGCTACCAGGCTCCAACTTCGGGTTTGTCTTGATGGCGGGTATCACGTGCTCGATGAGTCGACTCAGTACAGTAGCGATCTCCGACCATCAGCAAAACAGCTGTGGAAGCCATCGGTCGGGATATTGGAACTCGGTATCTTAAATGCTAGTGCTCTACATCCTATGAAAACCCGAGAAGGTGCGGGAGTGACAGATGCATATTGTGTCGCTAAATACGGTCACAAATGGGTTCGAACAAGAACCGTTATTAACAGTTTGGCTCCAAGATTCAACGAGCAGTACACTTGGGAAGTTTACGACCCGGCAACAGTTCTAAGCGTCGGCGTTTTTGATAACTCTCAGCTCGAGAATGACTCCAATTTGCAAGATATGAGAATCGGAAAAATCCGAATCAGAATCTCGACACTTGAAACGGGTCGGGTTTATACACATTCATACCCGTTACTGGTTCTTCACCCGTCGGGTGTTAAGAAAATGGGCGAACTACATTTGGCGGTACGTTTTTCCAGTGCTTCAATGCTGAATATGATGTATATGTACTCGAAACCCCTCTTACCGAAAATGCATTACGTGAGGCCCTTATCGGTGGTTCAGCTAGACATGCTCCGCCACCAGGCGGTTGTGACCGTTGCAACTCGACTCAGTCGAGCCGAACCGCCGCTAAGGAAAGAAATAGTTGAGTATATGACTGATGCAAAATCGCATCTATGGAGTATGAGACGAACTAAGGCTAATTACTACAGGCTAATTTCGGTTTTCAGCGGGGTTTTGGCGGTGAGTAAATGGTTTCGGGAAGTTTGTTTATGGAAAAATCCCATTACAACCGTGCTTGTTCATATCCTGCTCGTGATGCTCGTGTCTTTACCGGAACTTATTCTGCCAACGGCTTTTATCTACATGTTCTTTATCGGACTCTGGAACTACTGGTTTAGACCACAGTACCCTCCTCATATGAACATCCAATTATCACACGCTGATGCGGTTCAACCCGATGAGTTGGACGAGGAATTCGACTTGTTACCGTCATCTAGGAGCCCAGATATTGTTCGGCACCGGTATGACCGGTTACGAAGTCTTGCCGGTCGAATCCAGTCGATGCTTGGCGATATAGCAAGCCAAGGCGAACGGCTACAGGGACTTCTCAGCTGGCGGGACCCACGTGCTACACTTATATTCATGGTGTTCTGTCTTGTGGCTGCGTTTGTGGTATACGCTACGCCTTTTCAGGTGCTCGTGGCACTGACCGGATTTTATGTCATGAGACATCCAAGGTTCCGGAATAGGTATCCCTCCGCGTCATTTAACTTCTTTCGAAGGCTTCCAGCGCGTGCAGACATCATGTTGTGAGTCGGCTAAGACGGGTTTTTTTCACAAGATTTCTCTTTGCTTCTGTTTGAATTTATCATATTTGCATTGGGGTGGGTGGGTGTGGAGTTACAGAAATTGTTGAAGAACAGTTACATTGTTAAAAAAAATCATGAATTTGGGAATTGTAAATTTGTATATGGTTTTGAGTGTGCAGAAAGAATGTTGACCTTGTTTGTAAATGGGGGATGGATTTGTGGATTGTTTGGTATCAAATATGATATGGAAATCCAAAAAATATCCAGGTTTTTAAACTGTCACAAATTCAAAAAAATTTATTAGTTCAGTTCTAAGTCCATACCTAATAAATATATAACTGATCCGCCACATGTACCGATTCTGTAAGTCCAAGAAGTTTTTTTCTGTTTCACTTATTTTACCCTTTCGTATTCTAATATTTATTACTAACTATTTAATAACTTCTATATTCAACCAGTGTAATACACGGGTTTATAACCTAGTATAGCATAAAGACTTTTCTTAAAGCTTTTTGAACTAGCATACACCCAATACACATTGCGTTTACCGCATCTAACAGTTAGTTGCCCAGAACCTTATATTTTGGTCGGACGCATTTACCCCTCCACCTATGGTACGCATTGTGTCGCGACCTTATGGTTTCTCACACTTCTCAAAATTTTTATGTTGTTTATTGTAACCGACTCCTCTATCTAAATGCATATACATGCACATTGTTATGCTGTCATTTAAATTCAATTATAAGCTAAATGAATTTAAAAAAAAATGCAAAATGCACACCAAACAGATCTTATTAGATCCATAGACAAATAAAAAACATGATATGTCCTTCATCAAGAAAACTGTTGCAGAATTAGAAACTTTAGGGTTTCAGATATAAGAGATAAGGCACATGCACAAGCCAATTCAACAATGGCTTAGCAAGAAAGCGCCTTAACGTTTAAGGTTTTCCTAAGACGGAAGAAAAAATCATAACCTAAAAATGTCACACATATCTCACATAATAAAACCTTGAAATGGGTTCAGTCGTGAGTTATGGCACAAACCCGATATCTTTAAAGTATTCGTGTTCCAGTGCGGCCCGGGCTGTAATTCTTCTACTGGGATCCAAGCACAGCATTTTCTGAAATGAATTGCATTGATACTTGAATTCAGTGGGAGAAATATCGAATAAATGTTCCACGTTCGTCAAATAAAACAGAAAACTGAGGTAGCAAATTAGTTTAAACTTACACGTAGGAGATCAAGACCGGTTTTTTCGAGATTTGGGACAATAGTTGCCAGGTCCTGAAGAAAAGCAAAGGATGCACAAATCAGTTCTTTTATTACCATAAGTTTTTTAATGATTGAAAATGAGAAAGAATAATAAAGATTATATCTATTGATGATATAAAGAAAGAGAGCGATCACCTTTGATGACCATTTAATGATTGAAAATGAGAAAGAATAATAAAGATTATATCTATTGATGATATAAAAGAAAGAGAGCGATCACCTTTGATGACCATTTTGGAAAGGCAGACTTAAAGTCAGGCAGTGAAGTCACACCATGCCATGTATCTTCATTTGGAGTTCCCATGATTCTATAATTAAACAAATTATATGACTAAGAGAACAGGTGTTTGTTTACTGATCATATACGCAACAGACGTCGCAATATGAATGTGGATCGAGTTGAACTGATCGCTGACCCAAAACACTGTTAGCAAAAAAATTGAATGCTTCAATATATAACTAGAGTATCATACTATCATCATTAACATGTATGATTACAGAATTTATATCATTTCAATAAATAACTATCTTTATTAATGAAATGATTCGGAAGGTTTTATGCATAAGATGTCTTTCTACACATTTAAGCTGTTCCACATGTATGACCCGTTTCCTTTTAAACTAGCCTTTTTAATCTGTTTGACGTGTTAAAGATAAACATAACCCATAGCGGCACATTCACATAAAATGGACCAAAACTGGCACCACTATTATACAATGCTGAACTTCATTTAATGGAACCAAAGTGGCAAATATGCATAAAATTATCTATATATCTATCTATACTATACAATTAAAAAAACCAATCATTGACACAGGTCATCCATTGGAGTCACCATTTTTTGGTTTACCCGCCTCTCCCTCCTACTTAATTATGAATACTTATTTTTTTATTAAAAACAGTTATTATATCATTAACCTAATGAATTTAATATGAAACTAATTATCAACTTTTTAAAGAAACTTATATTTTTTACTTAATCTTTACTTGAAACCTTAACCATGTTTGAATTATGTTGAAAGGGGTGGCGGCGCAGCTTGTTGCCCGGCTACCTTTTGTTTTGATGTAACTTGGCAAGTATGAATGAAATTTCGATTTAACCTTTAAGTTGGATAAAATACTAAAAACGAAGAATAATGATGATAATTGTTTTTCTATGTGATTTCTAAAAATTTCCAATATCTAATGTGGTTGGATGGTAATAATGGTAAAAATACAATATGTTAAATAATTAAAAAATAAGTGTATTAAAAAACCAAAGTTAATACCCAGTTGAAATAAAAAATGTTTTAAAAATTAACTTAACAAAATTTATAACCGTCAAGTCAATGTTCATACTTTTAACTACACGTCTTGACGACTGTGTATGTTAATTGTTACATTATATATTTATATTTTATTCTATTAGTATAATACACGGGTCTATTCAACCCGTGTAATACACAGGATTATAACCTATTACCTATCTAGTTATATTTAGAAGCACTTAGAACGTCATTTTGCAAGAAGTGATGGATATCTACTGATAAAGAAACTAAAGCATAATTTCCCCTTGTTTACCATAAAATCACAGTATTCATGAGACAAAACCTGAAAATTTTGAACAGCTCATCAATCTCAGATTCTCCAGGGAAGAGTGGCCGTTGGTTCACCATCTCAGCAAATATACAACCGACCGACCACACATCAACAGGAGTAGAATAATGACGTGATCCAAGAAGAATTTCTGGTGCTCTATACCACAGTGTAACCACCTAAAATAGAACATCATTGATCAAGTAATATGTGAAAAAGCTCTTTTAATTTTCAGGTGGTTGATTTTATAACAGTCGTATATATATATAACAGAACAACAAGTCTATTATAAATTTATAATTAGTAACTACCTCGTGTGTGAATGTCCTGACAGGAATGCCAAAGGCCCGGGCCAATCCAAAATCTGCCAGCTTTAGTGCATTGGTACGACGATCGATCAAAAGGTTTTGAGGTTTTAAGTCTCTATGGAGAACTCTATGGGAATGGCAATAAGCAATGCCACGTAGGATCTGATATAGAAACATCTGCATATTGACGAACATAACATAATGTGAGATGGAATCAATTTCTTAGTTTTCAAATTAGAGGTTGCAATTCTGACACATTTACCTATGAATGGGTCGACTCGGATTATGTTTTATCTCAAACACGTCAAACATATGATGTAAGATTACGAAATGAAAATATGGGTAAAATGGATCGGAACGGACGAAGTGTACGTTTAATGCATAAAATCTCACTTTTACAAGGTGTGGATCCTTTGAAAACTCTGGACAAGAGTCCATATGCTTCTTCAAATCCAGGTCCAGATACTCGAAAACCAGATACAATCGTTTGTCACTGTGCACAACATCTTGTAACCTGTCACCAAAAAGTTACTATTTGCTCCATAATCTGCTTATAGAATGTAAAGTGAAAAAAATGTATATATAATTAATAACGAACTTGACGATATTTCCATGTTGCATCTCTTTTAACAGTGAAATTTCTCTGATGGCTGTGCTCGGGACACCCTCGTCTTCTTGCTCCAGACGAATCTTCTTCAAAGCGATTGTTTCATTGGTAATTTTGTCACGAGCCTTGTAGACCACACCATATGTTCCTTCACCAATCTTCTCAACCTTCTCATACTATGGTTTTATATAAATATTAAAATCTATTGAAAAAAAAACATAAATAATAAATATTACGGAAAAGATTGAAATGTAGTATACCTGGTCCATCAAAAGTTAAGTGAAATGGACTCGACTGTATCTACATCCAGACAGCACCAATTAATAAAACAATTTGAGAAACTTAATGTTACCAAAATGACATGTACACGAGAGCATTGATTGAACAAACAGAGCTGAAATCAATACATCCAACTAAATCGAATCTACCAGACGAGTATATTAATCATGACAAGAAAAAAATAATTCATACAACATTGTCAATTGTGCAAGTCGATGAAATTAGTACTGAAGTAAATGAAATGAAATGAAATGAAATGAGTTGTATATTCAATCAAACAGTGTTTTACACTGTTACTAGCTGGCTTCTTTTAGTTATAATCAATCAAACCTAAGTTCAAAACACCTACTGATCTTGCATTTCGACGTAAAAGCAACTGTGGCTTAAAACGCTAACAAATCTATGAACAGGAAAGTAACAAAACCCTCCGATCTCCAAACTTAACGAGCTAATCAAACCTCGAAACAGTTCAGTAGATTTTCCCCAAAATAACGCAATCTTCGTATCTAAAGTCAAATCGGACTAAATATCTAGTTGAAATCAGTGAACACAGAAACGCTATGAGAAGATCGCAAAACGTACAAAACTTAACCATCTACACTCTACATCACTCTAACTGCACTTCAATCAACTCAACGCACGTCAATTGTGACATGTAGTCACGTACATTCCGAACCAGCAACGTTCAATATCGATTTCAAACTTAACTGCAGTTTAATCAACAAAATTCCAATTCATGTACAACTTCATATTTATCATTGACATTTCCTAGACTTAATGCAATCTTCATACCTAAACTCAATTAGAACTAAATCTCTTATCAAAATCAGTAAAAACAGCAACGTTTCTAACAATTAGAAAATCAGAAAACTAAACAATCTACAGTCTACATCACTCAAACTACACTTCAAACAAGTCAATCAAAACATGTAATCATGTACGTTGTGAATCATTAACGATGAGAAGCTACGATTAATGGTGAGAATTGAAGCCCTAGATTACAGGAGGAATTAGAGAGTAGTTAGCGTACCTGAAATGAAGAACCGAAGGTTTTGCGTGAAAGAAAACGAGAATCCCCCACTACCACTGGGTTTGGGGAGAAATATATAATGTGTATGGATATTTTTCTTATACGTATTTCCTATCAATGAATATTAATGATGAAGTGTTCGAATCTAATAAAAAAAAAAGTGAATTGCAAATTTTGTCTGTCTTTATACATTTTCAGTTGGTGTCATTTATCTTTAGAATTGACGAGTTTTGTACTTCATATTTCCAAAGCTTGCACGTCATGTCCTTTGAGCCTAACCCAGTTAATTTTTTCTGTTAAATCAGGTCATGTGCCTTGCACATGAGGGCATGTTTGTCAATTCACCTTTGCAGGGACTAATTTTGTAAATATCATAAATATCCAACCATTTATTAAAGAGTAAATTATAGGTTTTGTCCTTTATGTTTGTACCAAATTGCAGGCGGTATCTTTAAATTTGACGAGTTTTGTCCTTAACGTATCCTGCACTTTATGTCCTTTAGCACTAACTCGGTCAGATTTTTTTGTTAAATATGGTCATGTGACTTGCACATGAGGGCATGTTTATCATTTTATCTTTCAGGGCTATTTTGCAATGAAATATTATTCAATGACTATTTATAAAACACTGAAAATTTAAAAAATATATATATATATATATAATTTATCCCACCTCTCTCTCTCTCTCATCTCTCTCTCTCTTCTCTCTCCTCTCTCTCTCTCTCTCTCTCATCACTTCTCCCCCAAATAACAATCAGATTTTTCAATATTCAAAATCTCCGCCTAACCGACACCATCACCCGTCACGCCACGACACTTCTTTAATGGGGGCTATTTTGAGGAAGCTGCACATTGACGGTTGGAAAACGAATAGGATAAACGATGAATGGTTGATTTGCGTGTCGAAGTATTGCGTTAATCTTCAAGATTTGGTGCTTATTGGTGTTGATTATACTCGTGTTTGTTTAGAGCTGAGATCGGAGACGGACGGAACAGGTCTGGGATCGGCGGGTGACGGTGGTTGTTGATTTCCGACATCTAAAAAACACCCACCCCTTTCTTCATGGAATGAACCAATATCTTGCCATCCAAAGGGCGAAACGAACTCATATTCTCCGGCATAAGGTTAGTAATCAACAAACTTCTCAGTGAAATCAAAACAATGACCTTCGTGTGGGTCAAAAATCGTACCAAACACCAACAGGTGGAGACAACTGGAGGAGTTTTGATTTTTCAAGTGTATAAAGATGATGTACTGATGTAATGTTGGTGATGTTTTTGCAAGTTTCTTTCTATTAGCTTGCTAGAAGATGCCTTGTATAAAGTTAGATGATAAGTAAAAGGGGTAACTTTATAGAAAAGTAACCAAGTTTAACAATTGTTCTAATTAAGTCCTTCAGATTTTTTTTGTCTCCTTAAAATCACTAAACTTTTATATGGTGTTTCATTCTTGCGTAATTATCATGTTAGCAGGTTACACTTGATGACTTGTCAGGTTTCACTACCTTCTATTTTTTAATGGAAAATATATAGCTACATTTTTTATTTAAAAACTAAATTAAAAAAAATTGTGATTTAGATTAAGGATCGAGAATATTGATCCATCATTTGCATGTTCCATATTTGCTTCACAACTTCATGTTATATTCATACCTTCATTCCCAGTCACGATTCATTTGTTTGATATAGAAACCTGCTATTCATGGGACTTGCATTCATTGTTTCGAGCATGGATTCCACTCTCTGGGTCCAATTTTCAAATAGGTTTTACAGGTGAGGATCCATGGAGGTTTGTGAAGAAGAATCATGTGGGTGTTTCTGTTTTTTTAAATAAAAAAGTTTTTTTTTTCATTTAAGCAGCAACAATATCAGATCCCTAGCCTATTGAAACGTCAGCTCTATTCATAAGCTCACACGCCTCTTCGTCGGATCTTAAACGTCGGCCATGGTTGGGTTTGTCGTCGAAGGTGGGTTCATTGTCAAAGGAAGGATCTGAAACCATGGTTGGGCTCGTTGTCGAAGGTAGGCTCTTCATGAAAGATCTGAAAAGTCGGCGAACATGATGTGCATCTGTCACACCCCGATTTCCACGTGTCACCGGTGGGGAATATCGTGACGTAGTTGGCAACATAAGAGTCAAACAACACAATATTTAAATGCACAGCGGAAGCAATTGAAAGATACATTTCAACCGAATAAAATATTGTAATATCATGTATCACAAACAGTTGAAAGTTTATCCACAGACGGATCGAAATAAATAGGAAACAGTAGTTCAACAGACGATAGGCATCTTAAGCTTGCGAGACTCTTTATTGATGCTAAGGAGAGAATCCAGCCTATTACGCTTAGTACCTGCATTTAATCTTTTTGGGAAAATACGTCAGTTTACACTGGTAAATACAATCAACTGACTCATTTTAAAAATGATTAAAAATTGATTTGGATGCACATGGCATAAACATTTTATAACTTGGGATAATCATTTAAATATGTAATCTTGTAAAAGAATTACATGTTCCTTATGCGTTCAGTAGCCCGGATCGTGTCGGGTTAAAGATCAATAGACACACCACATTATTTCTTTATGCACTGACGAGTGTACGCCTACACTCCGTGTCACACCCCAACCGATGGCGGAAACATCGGGATGAGACGAAGTGTGTATAGATTGCTCGAGACTTCATAACACTATGTGATAATATTTATTTAATTCAAATTTCATTGCAATACTAGATTGTCATACAAGATTAGAATAAGGAAATAACAACATTGTCTCAAATAACAACATAACATTAAAAGAAAGATATATTAAAGGTGTGTATCTAGTCCACCCTAAACTTGTTTCATCATTCATCCATACTTCAACTATCAACCTGCAACATGTATTAAAATAGAGTTTCAATGCAAAAGCAAAGGCGAGTATACAAGTTTGTTACATACCATAAATAGAATAAAAGTTTAAGTACTCGTATCCAACATGAACAACACAATACAAGTCATTAATATGCTGAAACAGTGTCACTATATGTCAAACCCAAGTTTCCAACGCAAACACCCCAAGACTCACTCAAGGGCGGAGCGTACTCCTATAGCATAGGAATTTAATAAGTATAAGAAGTCTAATAAGTCTCAGAAGTTTAATAAGTTTAATAAGGTTAATGAGCATATAGACACGAAAAGTTTACCTAACATACAAGATTAACAAGCATCAAATTGTGTCATGTTTAAAAATGGATAGAGTGTGCATATAACAAGTTTCAAGTGTTGCGTTTTTTTGAATATAGAATACATGTTGCACCCAAATGTGTTTAAAACGAAAATGGGATCGAGTATACTCACGGTTTACAAGCTTTCCTACTTGGATCCGTGAAGAGTTGATTAATGGAGAGAACACCACGTTATCCTACAAGAGGAAAGTTAAGGTGTATGAGTAATTTGGAAGAATGAGGGGATATTCGGACTTATGATTCAAAGAGCGACAAAGTATGTGTTAGGAAAATATTCACTTATGGTATTAGCACTTGTCTTGACACTATGGTAATCCCTAAGGATTATATATGATTTCATAGGTTCAATACCTATTAGAATCGTGACAAGGAACTACACACATAGTGAGAAACTTATTAACTTGGTAGTAGATTTATATAATCACCATCAAGGGTTCGGTTTATAATATATATATATATACATAATAATATAGTTAGTCACGTAGGAGGCGGGAGGTTAAACCTTCCACTTGGTTACCTCTTGGTGTCATATGAGTTATGTAGGAGGCGGGAGGTTAAACCTTCCACTTGGTTACCTCGTTTGTTATGTTAATATATAAGTTATGTAAGAGGCGGGAGGTTAAACCTTCCACTTGGTTACCTCGTTTGTTATGTTAATATATAAGTTATGTAAGAGGCGGGAGGTGAACCTTCCACTTAGGAACCTCATAAGTATGTTCAAGAAATAAAGGTACAATTATACTAAACAGAACATCAAGTGATGTGTGGACTTGTATGTAAGTTAGCCTATGCTAACTAAGTAGTCACACCATCTTCAAGTTCAAGACTTGGCACCACTTGTGAGTTAACAACTCTATTAAAACAGAAAGTTTAGAGTGTTAAGACACTCTTAATAAGTGTAAAACAACCTTGGTTTGGCTTTACTAATCATACAATAGACTAGAAGCATAAGAACACAAGTTTGTTTGAAGTATGCAAGAGTTTTAAGAAAGTTTCAACAAAACAGAAAGTTTATGGATAATTTCGGGGCAATTCCAGGTCTGATTTCTCCCAAGAGAAGTCAAGGAATCATACCCCATGATTATACAAGCAAGTAGGAAAAAGAATCAAGTGATTTGGTTGAGAAATGAGCAAGTTATGCTTACTTTTGTAAGCTAAGGTGAATCTGCCCGAATTTCAGCTTCTTGGAGGATTTGAGAGTGATTTTAGAGAGGTTTGAGAGTTGTGCAAGAGTCTAAGGCCTTGGGGAAGGTGTTTACTTATAGGGGATGAGTTGGGGGTTGGTGTAGAGGTCAAATGGCTGCTAAAATGGTGTCTAGAAGTCCAAACCGTGTGTTTTGCGTTCATAGAAGTTGCTGACGTGAATAGTACCCTGCAGGGTACTATTCACGTGCAGTTTTTTTTTTTTAATACTATGGATTAAAACAAGCACTTTTTATAAAAGGAACTTATGTTAAAACAATTTCTAAAAATTCATAAAAATTCTTTTGTGTAAAAATTTATTATAAAAATAATTTTTCTAATAATTTTTCTTTGTATAGTTTTTCGGTTTCTTATAAAAATCTTGTGTTTATCCATTAATAATGTGATAAAAAAAAGTATTACCATTATGATTAACGCCTCGAAAAGTAAAATACAAATATGAAAATACGAGGCGTTACACTCCGCGCTTAGGTCGTGGCCATTTCGTAAAATGATGCCAAGGATATCCGGGACATGGTCATTAACCCCCCAAAGGCTTTAAGCAAACAAAACAATTTAAACGGGCCGATCAAATTATTCAATTAACCAGCAAACGATGGAAGATTTGATGCCCGACCAAGCGGTATTTTATATACCGTAACCCAAGCCCGTATAGGGAAAATAAGTTAAAAGTATTTACCTGAGCAAAGTAATAATCACAATAAGCAAATGCAAGTAGCTTTTACTGGTCCTCCTAATCTGGAACGAAGGTTTATAATAACCTATTAGAATCCTAACGGGTCTTTAGTTAAGCTTAAGCTTAGACCGGTTAGTTTCAAAGATACGGTTCGTACGCATGATTAAGCGAAGACCGGATAGAATGTGATTTAGACCCGACAAGTTTGAAGACTTGCTTAATATGGGTATTTCATACACATTCTGGATTTTGAGATACAACCGATAAGGTTTGACCCGTTTCGGCTAATTTATGCAAACTAGTTACATAAACCGAACCGAACGTGCAAGAGGCGTAACGGGTAATTATTAGAGCCATATACAGGTTTCCTAATTTAATATGCTTCAAATATGTTGTGACATCAGTAAGATGTCTTTTATTATACCCGTAACGAATTTAAACGCAAACTATGCCCCGTAGGGGTAGTTTGGTCATTTACAAGGTTATAAAAGAGTTTAAGTATTATCCTGAGTTACAGGTCTGATATAATCAGCAAAATACTTAGTTTACTAAGTTATAACAGTAGGGTAAAGTATATATGTGAAATTTATCAATTATAAGCCGAAAAGCTCAAAACTGAAGTCTGAATTTAACAACCTTTTCTTACTGTTAAAATATTATAATTTACCCAAAATATCAGTAGGTATCAACCCTTGTATGTTTAAAATAGTTCTAGTACATACTATGCGTTAAAAACGCTTAAAAAGGCGATTAGAAGCCATTTCCGGGTTCTGTACATAAAGCTGATATTTTTATTATTCCAGAAGGCTTAAAATAATTTATTTATCATATGTAATCAGTAGCAAAAGGTTTGGAGTCAATTAGATATGTAAAACTCGTTTTATAGCCCGTAAGGGCAAAAACCGACAATTACCGGATTAAGCCTATGGCTATAAGTTATGCTCAGCCTAAAATTAATTAAAAATCTTCAAAAATCCCAAAATAATATTTAACATCAGTGGGTAAAGAGTTTGATATCAAAAAGTAGTTTTAAATAGGCTATACGCTAATTATGTCGTTTAATTAACATAACGCTTTCAATTTACGCTAATGAGCATAACTCTCAAACTATACCTCAAACTGGTGTCAAACTTTGGGTGCAAGTTTATATATCAGTAGCTAAGGTTTCTACTCTTTTACATTTTCAAAAATCACGTTTTAAGGTGAAAAGGGCATAATGGTCAACATATAGGCAATTAACGGAATCATGCGTATTAATTGGTTAACTAATGAACCATGGTGTATAATCACGGAGGGTTATACTAGCATGTAACCTGGTCCAAATAGAGCTCTAAGGTATTTCTAAATCATACCAAAACGGGTTAGAACTAAAGTCAAAGCAAAAGTCAAAGCTTTGCGACTTTCGGTTCCGAACCGGGTCTAAACATAAAATTATCGGGTTGAACATGTTTAGACATGTTCTTACACTAATTACCAAGTTATATTAATGATCAAATAGGTTGTATGTGTTCTACAATGCTAATCATGCATAAATTAGAAATTAAGTATCCTGTTGACTTTTTATTAACAAGTTTGACCCGACATTTGACCTAGTTAGAGTGGGAATCAGAGGGAACCCTTTTAAGGGTTTATTGCCCACATAATTACCAACTTATAACTACTTTCAATTCGACTAATCACTGGACCATTAGTGATTAATCGTAAAGTCAACCGTTAATTACGACGGTTTGACTTTTAAGCTAAAACTAAGCAAAAACTTAACTAAGAAAGGTTAAGCATACTTACCAAAGTCTTATGCTTGATTAGTGATCACTTGAGCCTGCTTTGGAGCTCCAAAAATGATCAGAATTGCTGAAGGAAGGTGTGAAGAATTTGTTGCAACCTTGGCCCTTTATATAGTGATCAAGAACTCATGGATCATTGACACACAAGTCTAACCAAGGCCATGGATCACTTCCAGATGTCCCTAAGTGTCTAGGGGTTGCCTAGGGGTCGTGCAAGATGTGGAAAATCGGATTAGAGTCGGTTAAAATGGCAAAGGCAGACAAGAACCGAAAGAATTCGGAATAGAAGGCCCCTCGCATGGCGCGTAGACCCCCCCCCAGGGGCCTCGCGTAGTGCGACGCCCTATCTGATCAAATCTGAATTTTCTGATTTTTGCGTTTTGATCCTTGGCTCTTCAAGACTTTGCTATGACTTTATTTCTTGCACTTTGAACCCTCTAAATTGACATATAAGGGCTTCAAGACATTTACCCACTTTGTTAAGTCCCCGGTTAACTTTATTGTTACCCGAAAAGTCCTAACTTTCAACGTTGATGCTTTAACCCCTTGTATACGAATTTGATCATAACTTTCTCATACGATAACGAAACTTTATAAAAATTTTATCATGCATTCTAGTGAGCAAAATTAACCATTACAAAGCTTCAAGTTTGTCAAAAGGTCACTCAGAGGTATAACTTAAACATGTTGACACATTTAACCCCTGTAGTTTGTAATCTCTCACTTTTAGCTTCGTATGATCCATGATTTATTCGTTTGAAGGTATGAGCATCAAGTAGGGTTAATGTACAATATATTTATTCACTGTTGACATTAAGAACTCATATATTCACATACTTTCCATGATTGTCAACTTTATTCCTTCTATAACATTCTTTCACACGTTCAAACATATGACACGTGTCAACACATTATAGGACGTGAATTTTCGAGGTGTTACATCCTCACCCCCTTAAAATAAATCTCGACCTCGAGATTTACTAAAATAAATAAGGGTACTTTTCTTTCATTGTGGACTCAACCTCCCACGTGTACTCGGGACCTCTACGGGCATCCCATTTTACCTTTACAATATGTACATGCTTCCTTCGAAGCTTCTTAACCTGTCGATCTTCAATCGACAATGGTTTTTCCACAAATTTTAAGCTCTCATCTATATGCACATCTGTATGTGGTACGACCAGTGATTCGTCAGCGAAACACTTCTTCAGATTGCAGATGTGGAATACATTATGAATACCACTGAGCTCTTCAGGTAAGTTTAGTTTATAGGCAACTGATCCGACACGTTCGATAACCTCGAATGGTCCTATGTATCTCGGGCTTAACTTGCCTTTCTTACCAAATTGCATCACTCCCTTCCAGGGTGATACTTTAAGCAATACTTTGTCACCTACTTCGAAGTGAAAAGATTTACGCTTTGGATCTGCGTAGCTCTTCTGCCTATATCTCGGGCAGCTTTGAGATGGTCTCGAATCTGGACAATCTTGTCCGTCGTTTCAAAGACTATCTCTGGTCCTGATAATTGGACATCTCCAACTTCCGCCCAACAAACGGGCGTTCTACACTTTCTACCGTATAAAGCCTCGAAAGGCGCAACCTTGATGCTGGTATGGTAGCTATTGTTATAAGAGAACTCAATCAATGGCAGGTGGTTATCCCAACTACCACCTAAATCAATTACACATGCACATAGCATGTCCTCCAATGTCTGGACGGTACGCTCACTCTGACCATCAGTCTGAGGGTGGTAAGCCGTACTGAAATTTAAACGCGTGCCCAAAGATTGTTGGAAACTTTTCCAAAAATGTGACGTGTATCTAGTATCTCTGTCAGAGATAATAGACACAGGTATGCCATGTAAGGCTACAATCTTATCCACGTACAACTGAGCTAACATGTCGGAGCTGTAAGTCTCCTTGATGGGTAAGAAATGTGTTGACTTAGTCAGTCTATCAACTATAACCCATATCGTATCATTTCCTTTCCTTGTCTTGGGTAACTTGGTGATAAAATCCATAGTTACCATTTCCCACTTCCAAGTGGGAAGTTCAGGCTGTTGTAGCAAGCCTGACGGCTTTTGATGTTCTGCTTTGACTTGCGCACAACTCAAGCACTTAGCTACATAAGTGGCTACAGACTTCTTTAAGCCTATCCACCAATAGTTTGCCCTTAGATCCTGGTACATTTTATCAGCTCCAGGATGAACGGAATATTTAGAACTATGGGCTTCTTGGAGGATGACATCTCGAAGTCCTCCATAAATTGGAACCCATATTCGTCCATTCAATCTAAGAATTCCATCCTTGCCAAGAGATAACTGCTCCTCAGTTACCCCTAGCTTTTCATTAGGATAGTTAGCTTCCAACACAGCTTCCTTCTGTGCAGCTAACAACCTTTCATTTAAACTGTTCTTTATTTCAATGCTCTTGGCATTGATTCTGATGGGTTTCACCCTTTCCTTCCTGCTTAAGGCATCAGCGACTACATTCGCCTTGCCGGGATGATATCTGATTTCACAATCATAATCATTTAAAGTCTCCATCCAACGGCGCTGCCTCATGTTTAAATCTTTCTGATTAAACAGGTGCTGGAGGCTCTTGTGATCAGAATAGATCACACACTTGATCCCATACAAATAGTGCCTCCACAGTTTTAGTGCAAATACAACGGCACCCAACTCCAAGTCATGGGTGGTGTAATTCTTTTCGTGCACCTTTAACTGTCTTGAAGCATAGGCAATAACCTTGCCTTTCTGCATAAGCACACACCCCATGCCAGTGTGAGATGCATCGCAGTAAACTACGAATTCTTCGGTACCTTCAGGCAATGTCAGCACGGGAGCGTTGCTCAACTTTTGTTTCAGAATATCAAAGGATTCTTGCTGCTTAGGGCCCCAAATGAACTTTACTTTCTTACGAGTCAATGAAGTTAGGGGTGCAGCAATCCTTGAAAAATTTTCAATGAAACGCCTGTAATATCCTGCCAATCCCAGGAAGCTACGAATCTCAGTAAGCGTCTTTGGCTCTTGCCAGTTCATGACAGCTTCAACTTTAGCGGGATCTACTTGGATACCACGCTCACTAACCACATGTCCAAGGAATTGGACTTCTCGAAGCCAGAATTCACACTTAGAGAATTTGGCATATAGCTTCTCATGATGTAGAAGTTTAAGAATACAGCGAAGGTGTTTCTCATGGTCAGCTTGGTTCTTCGAGTAGATAAGGATGTCGTCGATGAAAACGATGACGAATTTATCTAAGTATGGCTTGCATACGCGATTCATGAGATCCATGAACGCGGCCGGTGCATTAGTGAGCCCAAAAGGCATCACTAGGAACTCGTAATGACCATAATGAGTCCTAAATGCAGCTTTGTGTACGTCTTCATCTCTAACCTTCAGTTGGTGGTAGCCTGACCTCAAGTCAATCTTTGAGAAATAACTTGCCCCTTGTAATTGATCGAACAAATCGTCGATCCTGGGCAAAGGATACCTATTCTTTACTGTGACCTTATTAAGTTCGCGGTAATCGATGCACAGACGCATCAATCCATCCTTCTTCTTGACAAACAAGACTGGTGCTCCCCATGGAGACGAACTAGGTTTAATGAAACCTTTAGCTAGCAATTCATCCAGTTGCGTTCTCAATTCCTTCATCTCTGTTGGTGCTAACATGTAAGGTGCTCTAGCAACAGGTGCTGCTCCAGGGATGATGTCAATTCTGAATTCCACTTGCCTATCTGGTGGCAAACCAGGTAGTTCCTCAGGAAAAACTTCTGGGTATTCAGAAATGACAGGGATGTCTTCTAACTTCGGTTTAGGCTCATCAATAATCACTTGTGCCATGTAGATGACACAACCCTTCTTTAAACACTTAGAGGCCTTGAGCATAGTCACTTGCTCAGGCAGTCCATACTGGGTATCTCCCGAATGGTAAGTGATTCACCAGACGGAGTTTTGATCACTACTTGCTTTCTATTGCAGACAATCTGGGCCTGGTTATGAGATAACCAGTCCATACCCAAAACTATGTCAAAACCGGCTAACTTAAAGGGAAGTAGGGACAGAGGAAAAGAGTGGTTCTTAATGGATATAACACATCCATCTAACATAGTTGAGACGGTTTCTATGGTGCCATTTGCTAACTCCACCTCATAATTCACACTTAAGGCTTTGACAGGTAAATTCAGCAATTTGCAAAACTTATTATCTACGAAAGACTTATCAGCGCCTGAATCAAAAAGTACTCTTGCATAGACATCATTTACAAGGAAAGTACCTGTAATCACATTGTCGTCTAGAATCGCTTCCTTTGCATCCATTCTGAAGACCCTAGCATTGGTCTTCTTGGCCTCTTCAGGCTTCTTGGCGTATTTAGGGCAGTTGGTTTTAATGTGCCCTTTCTCATTACAGCTGTAGCAAGTTGCATCCTTCAGCTTTTTGCAATCCAAGGTCTTGTGTTCCTTGGACTTGCATATCCCGCAAGCAAAAGTTCTTGACTGAGTATGCGAGTTCGATTCGAGTCTGCACCTTCCAAAGTGCTGTTTCTTGCAAATCTTGCACTTGGGCTTCTCACCAGACTGATTCCCATCTTTCCTTGACTCAGATCCCTTCTTGTTGTCACCGTTTCCTCGGTGCTTCTTGTTCGACCTCCGTGAATTATCATCTTCACGTTTTCTCTTCTCAGCATCTTTGTTCCTCAGCGATCTTTGTCTGACCGCATCCAGAGTGAGGGACAAAGATATGTCAACTACAGATCTGAAGGTAGCTGGCCGAGAGGCCTTCACGCTTGCCTTAATTTCCGGGGCTAAACCACCGATAAAACGAGCTATTCTTTTTGGTTCCGGGGTCACCAGATACGGAACCAACCGGGACATTGTGTTGAAGCTCGTGAGGTAAGCTTGACAGTCAAGGTTTGTCATCACCAACGATAGAAAATCAGACTCTATCTTCTCCACCTCATGCTGAGGGCAGTAATTTTCCCTGATAAGGGCAATAAATTGCTCCCATGACATGTTGTACAATGGGATCTTCCCAGTGGCTTGAATCAGTGATCTCTACCAGGCTAAAGCTTCCCCCTTAAATGACTGCGACACAAACTTGACTATATCCCTCTCAGCGCATCCGCTGATATCCACAACTGTGTCCATCTCATCTAACCACGTCATGCAGTCAATGGCTCCCTTTTCCCTAGTGAAATCCCTGGGCTTGCATGAAACAAAGTATTTATAGGAGCAACCCTTAGTACAGGGTTCTTGATTAAGTACAACCTGTTGAGATGGAGCACTGTGGTGGTTTGAGGAGAGTCTATCATCATCTTTCTTGGGTTCATCCTTCTTGGAAGGTGGCTTTGTATGCGGTGTAGATAGGGTCCTACTTCGAGTCCCACTATACTCTTCGTACTGCCGCTCCAAGGCCTTTGTAACTGCGTCATCTACTAACGCTTTCAGTTCAGCACCCGTTAAATTAATTCGGGCGTTATCATTGTTCTCCACTGGGTGGCTATTAATTTCATCTGAGCCAGCCATTTTTAATTGAACTGTTACATAAAACAAGGACAATAGTTTACTTGGGAGTTTATTATGGAATTGTCTTTTATGGCAATTCATTAACCATGGTAACAGAGACCATATTTGGTTAATTTATTAATCATATTCATTTAGGATTTCTATTATAATTTATCCTAATTATAAAACAATAACAGTTTTATTAGTGGCACAAAAAGGCCTAGTCACAAGGACATTTATAAATTATAAACTATGATTTCAGAGCATCAAAGTTTTTAAGGTTTGAACATAGTTCATTACCTTTTTCGGACAGGGAGTCATCGCTACCACTGTCTTTTGGCTCATGTAGAAATGAGCAAGGCCCGTAGGCACTATATTACCAATGTATGGTCAAAATATGATCACCTTAATTGATGATTTAAACCCATGATTCAGAGATCATTAAATTGGGTTAGGAATCTTTTGAAGAATCCTTATATAAGAATGACGTGTGTGATTTTAACGAATCACATCTGCCAGGAGCGTTAACATGTTTATAGATGTTAACAGGGATTTGAATCTTTTAAACAGGTCTTACCATCATGGCCAGGTTTTTACAATGACACTCAGGCTAGGTTTCACACTTAAGATTCTTATTCAATAATTATTAGGCAGATTTTTATTAAAAGGAATGATTTTTTATTTATTTATTTCATGTAATATATTTATGCATATAATAGCAAAATGAAATTTATAAACATAACACTCCATTAATTATTAAAAGATTACATACTGCCCTAAACGGGACTTTTTAGACAAACAAGTTACCCACGCAGGGGTCAAGCAACATACTAGTCCACGCAGGGACTTAAACAAACATCATGCCTTTGTAGGGGTTAACAGAAAGATAGACCCACGCAGGGGCCAAAACAAACAAACATACCCACACAGGGGCTAATACGGCAAGACAGGCCCACGCAGGGGCTCAACTGATACAAGGAAATTACAACAACAGTGGAAGGATTCAATGGTCCTTCTTGCTCTTCCCTTTTATTAGGCTTGTCAATCCTTGGAAGAAGGTCTGTCGCTCCCTGCAATCTCGGTGAAAGTCTCGCTCGACCTGGTCCAGTCTATGAAGAATTTCCTCCCGTTCTAGGGGAGAAAACCGTGGTGGCTGCGATTGTGTCCGTATTATAGGTCTGGCAGGTATCTGGTACCCATGAGTTGGGTAACCTGCTCCCCAAGGAGCTCCATACGGTCCTTCAGGGTTAATGGCGTTGTAATTGGACGCTACCATGTATGGGTCGGCTTCAGCGTAACCGTAGTTGGTGTGAGTCGGCGGCCCAAACGGGTTGTACATCATAGAACCCGTGTATGCTGGTATCGGGTTATCAAAACCCATCGGTGGTGGTTGCGGTGCAACTGGGTTTGAAGGTCCACCCATTTGTGGATCTTCTTGAAGTGGCGGATAATGACTGCCACTTGATTGTCGAGGAGAGCTAAAATGAAAGTCTCCTCCTCGCGCGGACATCCGCGCTCCGGTTCTCCTACGCCTCGGCGGTTTTGGAGGTGCCGGCTGAACTGGTGGCGGTGGGGGCGGTGGCGTGACTGCCACGAATCGTGAATCCTCAGAGGGATCCTGATGCTGCTGCTGCTGATGAGGCGACGAATGATGCGAGGGTGTAAAATACCACTCGTGTTGATTAAATCATGCTTGATAACAGTCCGGACCATGGATGGTTGGGAGTTCCGGTTGCGGGCTCGACGGGATCGGTGTCCTCGTCCATATCCTCTGCATGATCGCCGGCGTAATGATCCTCCAGCCCCAATGGGTTAAAACCCACTGGTTCTTGTAGGTAATTTGCCGGGTTAAACCGGCCCCTAAAAACAGGTGTAGGGTCACCAAAGGAGTGGTGCGATAAAGATCGTTGTAGGGGTATGTAAGAAGGTTGAGGGTTGTCGGGCTCATTCTCCGACTATGGCCCGTATGAGTTGTGAATGGGAGGTGTCGAATGTGATTAGCCCATTTCCTCGTCCTCTTCGTCGAAAGAATCTTGGCGGCATAATTAATCATGTCAATACAACATGAGATAACGACAAGAATATATATAAAATAAAAGACAAAGTAAAAATAAATTGAAACAAATTTGGATTGTTCCTATGTTATTTGTCTAGACTCGAAAGTTTTCGAAATGTGCAATTGTGTAACTGAGATTAAACACAAAAGGCTAGTGTTTAATTCACTCAGTGTTGGCTCTGATACCAACCTGTCACACCCCGATTTCCACGTGTCACCGGTGGGCCCGGTGGGGAGTCTCGTGACGTAGTTGGCAACATAATAGTCAAACAACACAATATTTAAATGCACAGCGGAAGCAATTGAAAGATACATTTCAACCGAATAAAATATTGTAATATCATGTATCACAAACAGTTGAAAGTTTATCCACAGACGGATCGAAATAAATAGGAAACAGTAGTTCAACAGACGATAGGTATCTTAAGCTTGCGAGACTCTTTATTGATGCTAAGGAGAGAATCCAGCCTATTACGCTTAGTACCTGCATTTAATCTTTTTGGGAAAATACGTCAGTTTACACTGGTAAATACAATCAACTGACTCATTTTAAAAATGATTAAAAATTGATTTGGATGCACATGGCATAAACATTTTATAACTTGGGATAATCATTTAAATATATAATCTTGTAAAAGAATTACATGTTCCTTATGAGTTCAGTAGCCCGGATCGTGCCGGGTTAAAGATCAATAGACACACCACATTATTTCTTTATGCACTGACGAGTGTACGCCTACACTCCGCGCTTAGGTCGTGGCCATTTCGTAAAATGATGCCAAGGATATCCGGAACATGGTCATTAACCCCCCCCCCAAAGGCTTTAAGCAAACAAAACAATTTAAACGGGCCGATCAAATTATTCAATTAACCACCAAACGATGATATTTGATGCCCGACCAAGCGGTATTTTATATACCGTAACACAAGCCCGTATAGGGAAAATAAGTTAAAAGTATTTACCTGAGCAATGTAATAATCACAATAAGCAAATGCAAGTAGCTTTTATTGGTTCTCCTAATCTGGAACGAAGGTTTATAATAACCTATTAGAATCCTAACGGGTCTTTAGTTAAGCTTAAGCTTAGACCGGTTAGTTTCAAAGATACGGTTCGTATGCACGATTAAGCGAAGACCGGATAGAATGTGATTTAGACCCGACAAGTTTGAAGACTAGCTTAATATGGGTATTTCATACACATTCTGGATTTTGAGATAAAACCGATAAGGGTTGACCCGTTTCGGCTAATTTATGCAAACTAGTTACATAAACCGAACCGAACGCGCAAGAGGCGTAACGGGTAATTATTAGAGCCATATACAGGTTTCCTAAGTTAATATGCTTCAAATATGTTATGACATCAGTAAGATGTCTTTTATTATGCCCGTAACGAATTTAAACGCAAACTATGCCCCGTAGGGGTAGTTTGGTCATTTACAAGGTTATAAAAGAGTTTAAGTATTATCCTGAGTTACAGGTCTGATATAATCAGCAAAAATACTTAGTTTACTAAGTTATAACAGTAGGGTAAAGTATATATGTGCAATTTATCAATTATAACCAAACTATGCACCGTAGGGGCATTTTAGTAATTTCACATAAGCCGAAAAGCTCAAAACTGAAGTCTAAGTTTAACAACCTTTGCTTACTGTTAAAATATTATAATTTACCCAAAATATCAGTAGGTATCAACCCTTGTATGTTTAAAATAGTTCTAGTACATACTATGCGTTAAAAACGCTTAAAAGGGCGATTAGAAGCCATTTCCGGGTTCTGTAGATAAAGCTGATATTTTTATTATTCCAGAAGGCTTAAAATAATTTATTTATCATATGTAATCAGTAGCAAAAGGTTTGGAGTCAATTAGATATGTAAAACTCATTTTATAGCCCGTAAGGGCAAAACCGACAATTACCGGATTAAGCCTATGGCTATAAGTTATGCTCAGCCTAAAATTAATTAAAAATATTCAAAAATACCAAAATAATATTTAACATCAGTGGGTAAAGAGTTTGATATCAAAAAGTAGGTTTAAATAGGCTATACGCTAATTATGTCGTTTAATTAACATAAAGCTTTCAATTTACGCTAATGAGCATAACTCTCAAACTATTCCTCAAACTGGTGTCAAACTTTGGGTGCAAGTTTATATATCAGTAGCTAAGGTTTCTACTCTTTTACATTTTCAAAAATCACGTTTTAAGGTGAAAAGGGCATATTGGTCAACATATAGGCAATTAACGGAATCATGCGTATTAATTGGTTAACTAATGAACCATGGTGTATAATCACAGAGGGTTATACTAGCATGTAACCTGGTCCAAATAGAGCTCTAAGGTATTTCTAAATCATACCAAAACGGGTCAGAACTGAAGTCAAAGCAAAAGTCAAAGCTTTGCGACTTTCGGTTCCGAACCGGGTCTAAACATAAAAGTGTCGGGTTGAACATGTTTAGACATGTTCTTACACTAATTACCAAGTTATATTAATGATCAAACAGGTTGTATGTGTTCTACAATGCTAATCATGCATAAATTAGAAATTAAGTATCCTGTTGAGTTTTTATTAACAAGTTTGACCCGACATTTGACCTAGTTAGAGTGGGAATCAGGGGGAACCCTTTTAAGGGTTTATTGCCCACATAATTACCAACTTATAACTACTTTCAATTCGACTAATCACTGGACCATTAGTGATTAATCGTAAAGTCAACCGTTAATTACGACGGTTTGACTTTTAAGCTAAAACTAAGCAAAAACTTAACTAAGAAAGGTTAAGCATACTTACCAAAGTCTTATGCTTGATTAGTGATCACTTGAGCCTGCTTTGGAGCTCCATAAATGATCAGAATTGCTGAAGGAAGGTGTGAAGAATTTGTTGCAACCTTGGCCCTTTATATAGTGATCAAGAACTCATGGATCATTGACACACAAGTCTAACCAAGGCCATGGATCACTTCCAGATGTCCCTAAGTGTCTAGGGGTTGCCTAGAGGTCGTGCAAGATGTGGAAAATCGGATTAGAGTCGGTTAAAATGGCAAAGGCAGATAAGAACCCAAAGAATTCGGAACAGAAGGCCCCTCGCGTAGCGCGTAGACCCCCACCCAGGGGCCTCGCGTGGCGCGACGCCCTATCTGATCAAATCTGAATTTTCTGATTTTTGCGTTTTGATCCTTGGCTCTTAAAGACTTTGCTACGACTTTATTTCTTGCACTTTGAACCCTCTAAATTGACATATAAGGGCTTCAAGACATTTACCCACTTTGTTAAGTCCCCGGTTAACTTTATTGTTACCTGAAAAGTCCTAACTTTCAACGTTGACGCTTTAACCCCTTGTATACGAATTTGATCATAACTTTCTCATACGATAACGAAACTTTATGAAATTTTTATCATGCATTCTAGTGAGCAAAATTAACCGTTACAAAGCTTCGGGTTTGTCAAAAGGTCACTCAGAGGTATAACTTAAACATGTTGACACATTTAACCCCTGTAGTTTGTAATCTCTCACTTTTAGCTTCGTATGATCCATGATTTATTCGTTTGAAGGTATGAGCATCAAGTAGGGTTAATGTACAATATATTTATTCACTGTTGACATTAAGAACTCGTATATTCACATACTTTCCATGATTGTCAACTTTATTCCTTCTATAACATTCTTTCACACGTTCAAACATATGACACGTGTCAACACATTATACGACGTGAATTTTCGAGGTGTTACAGCATCCTCGAAGGAACTGGCGTTTCAAGAGAATTGAAAAGTTTAACTAGTGATACAAGATGAATAGATAACTGAAAGGTATTTTAAAATATATTTTGATGTTATAAAAAATAAAAAGAAAATAATGGTAACCTGATGACCTGGTAATTACATTGTATTATAACACTATAATAAAATTTAGTTATTTTAAGAAGATAAAAAAAAGTTTGAATGACTTAATTGAAACAATTAGTAAAGTTTGTTACATTTTTGTGGCCTTTTCCCTAAGTAAAATGGCAATTTGCCGTCCAAAAAAAAACTTGAAGTCTGTAGAGGTTATTTTAGAGAGAGAGAAGACTGAGAGAGAGTGAGGTTTGTTTAATTAAATATCATGTTAATTTTATAAAATAGTCCTTGTATATAACTTATTTACACAATAACCCCTGAAGAGGTGAAAAGACAAGGATACCCTCATGTGCAAGGCATATGACCATAGTTAACCAAAAAATCTAACTGGATTAGGGCTAAAGGACATAACGTGCATGATTTTGAAACATTAAGGACAAAACTCGTCAAATTTAAAGGCAAAGGACACCGCCTGCAATTTGGTACAAACATAAAGGACAAAACTTGTAATTTACTCTTTATTAAAAAATACTTAAAAAAGTTCTAAAAAATATCCAACCATTTGCAGGTTCTACTCTCTCTCTGTATGTATTTCTCATAGCTCTATCTTTCTCTACCCCACACCACCACCATCACCTGCCAAAGCCAAACCACCACCACCCACCCCTTCATTCTCTTTCTCAAAACTTAGCCTTCAATCACACATAATATCTCTTTGAATGTCGCAAGCAGCAACAACAAGATCTGCAAATAAGGAGCAGTTTGCTTCCTAATTCTTTTTTGTCTAAAAAACGATTTGCAAATTGAAAAAAAACTGGACTTCTCGTTTCTATTTTGACGGTTTTATTTGGGGTTTTAAGAAACTTGTCCGGCAAGTGTTGTTAGTTTTCCGGTGATCTCTGTCGCTAAATATCCGGCGATCTCTGCTTGATTCAGGCCCGGATCTGTTCTTGTTGACCAAGATTGGGTCGAAAACTATAAGATCTGACCTGGTACTCGTCGTCGATGACTGGAACGTCATCTACATCTACGAAGATAATTAAGGTGGGTTTGATTTTTCATCTGAAACGTCGTCCATAATCTAATTTGGATTCCAATTCAGATGATAATTGAGGTGCAAATTGATGAAAACCTGAGGTTCATTGAGAAATCGATTTCGATCGAGGATCGACATGTTAAAAGCTCTGAAAGAAATTGATCCCCATTGTGAAAGTCAAATGGGATTCCCGTCATGGCCCAGAATATACATGGGAGATTGAAAAAAATATGAGACAAAAATACTCCTATTTATTTGAATAAAATCTCGAGACGAGATTTCTTTTAAGGGGATGAGGATGTAACACCTCGGAAAATTATATTGAATCATATGGCAACACGTATCCAATCAACTATCAAATATGCCAAATTATTTGGACGAGAGGGACTAAATATGTAAAAAGTGTGGAAGATTGGATGTGGACGGATCAATTGTGACAAATTGCCAAAATTTAGCTTCTGAAGGACCCTTACGGACCGCAAGGCATATGTCTTACGGACCGTAAGGCAGTTATAAATATTATTTCTGGTAGTCCTTTACTGACCGTAAGGAATTTGAATACCATGGGCGTGTTAGGTCCTTACGGACCGTAAGCCATCACCCTTACGGTCCGTAAGGGGTTGTGCTGGCAGTTTGTGCAGACTGCCATGGCAGCCCGCACATTGTGACACATAATCCGCGAATTACCACCATATCTCTGCTTCAAACACCTCATTAGGCACTTGTTAAAATTTGGAAATCATTGCCAACACTTGGCATGATCTTGTTAATCTTGTGCAAGTATAAATAGAGGCCTCCATGAGCCTCATAAACTTGCACCTTCACATTTCTTTCTGTCTAATCACTCTTTGGAGTTGCTTCTCCTTATAGAGGCCTCCTACTGAAGTTCAATCTTCTCCTAGAACACTTGTAAGTGTTCTTTCCTAGTACTTTTCATTTATAGGCTAAGTTATTAGCCGAAAGTCAAGCAAATTGACTTTTGCTTTGACTTTTGCTTATGACCGTTATGGTCAAGCCAATGTTCGAATCGAACATGGCTACGTGATCGTAATAAGATAGGTGATAATGCCACACCCCTTTCAAAGTCGGAAGCACGAGGTGTGATCTGAGCGGTTCTCATTGCATACGATAAGTAAACATGCTACATGATATAAAACAAACTCCATCTTTCCATTCAAGTTTAAGTATCCAAAATACAAAATTTGGTTTAAAGTTTACATCATAAATAAAAGATAGTTGTTTGAAAGTTTACAACACCATTTCAAAACAAAGATCAAGGTTTTGCTTCCTATATCACCGCAAGAAGACGGGATATAGTAAACAAATCCAACAAAAGATGGCAAAGGAGGACGGACACTAAACATCTTGAAATACTACACTACATCTTGACGAAGAGCCCGCGAGCATTTCCACTAATTTCCTGAAATACATGTAAGTTTAAAAATCTTCAACAAAAGTTGGTGTGAATTCATGCAGATTGTGTAAAATGTAACATTTGTAATTGTATAAACGCATGGTATGTAATTGTAAAATGTAAGTTTGAAAGTTGTAATGAAATGGAATCGAGATCGCTAATGTTTCGCGAGGACATTAACATATGTGACGACATAGGAAGCATCCAAACCTAGGCGACTTTTAACATCAATTACTGATGCGTGTCGAGTGTGATATGTTTTTTTATTATATTTTAAGCCCTTTTTAACACTTTAGTCAAGTTTTAAATTTATAAAACACGATATTCTACTAACACTAAACACACATATGTCCGCTGGGCACGGGGCCGTGGTCAGCCTTATGTTTCTTTGTTTTTGCTTGGGAAGATGCTGTCGAGGGGTCGGGCATGCCATGTTTATTCCTTTTCTTTGTATTTATGTTAGATTTGGCTGCATATTTGTTCCTTTTGTTCAATTAAGCTCATTTGGTCCTGAAACTACAAAAGGAAGACAAGAGCATACTTTTTCCAACATTAGTACTAAAAAGGGTTAGTTTTATGCCACATTTGATGTAATTTATATGTTGCATTTTACACACATCAAATACCCCCACACTTGAATCTTTGTTTGTCCTCAAGCAAAACTCTTTAATTTGTAGCTTACACACCCAAATGGAATGGGTAGAAGAGAAGTTTTGGGCTTGTCTTGAGTGTCGGGAATCCAAGATCTTTATTGGGTTTTATTTTTATTCTATCGATAATCCTATTCATTATGATTTATTTAGAACGTTTCATAAGAGAAATTACTTATTTGGGCATAACATGCCTCTTTAAAATTCCATTTATATACAAGTTCACATACCTCACGGGAGATCACTCAACACTCGGCCGAAGATGTATTTTTGTGAAACACTCGAGACCGGCATGGAACTTATTTCTACCATAAGCTTGCCAAGCAATCAATCCTCCTCCTTTTTAACTATAAACCTTTGTAAATATCAAGAGGACTTGGGGAAGGGTTAGGCTTGGGTTAAAGGTAGGTGGTTTTGGGTTAGTGGTTAGTAAAAAGGGCTAAAAGCGTAAAAAGCGTCGTTCGTCGTAAAACGTTTTTTGTTTTTGTGACTTTTATTCAAACTAAATACTTTTAAACAAAGTTTCTTTGAGGAACTTGTTTGTTTATTGCTAGACTTCATTTTTTTTCGATAAGGAATCGTCACAAGAAGACTGAGCTTTTTACTAAAATAAAGGGTATAAAAGAAAAAGGGTTTTAGTGGGTGAAGGGTGTTTGTTTTGTGGGTTTAGAAATGAAAAAGGAAAGTGTTAACTAGGGGGATTTTGGGTAGGTTAAAAGAAAAGGAAAAATAATGGTGTTGAAAAGAAAATGAGTTAGTCCTAATGCCTCCATCATTTACTTACTTGGGTTTAAGTTGGTAAGGACCGGGAATGTATCGCCGTGGCAAGTTCTAGAGTCGTAAGAAACCAAGCGGCTATTCACACAAGAAACGAAAAAATGAGCATTTTGTTTAAAGATGTATGCTTGTATGCTCAATAAAGGCTCAAAACTCACTTTTTGTGGGAATGGGTTTGTGATTAAGTATATATAATCAAATTTTAACTAGATTTGTCATGCCGTTTCATAATTTTCTTATGTTGGTTCTTTTTATCACGACGCAATCAGTTCTAAATTTGTAAAAATATAACCTTTTTAGAACTTGTTATTCCCAAATTAAACCAAGACAAGTAAAAAAACGAAAAGTTTTTGAAAAAATTTGGGGTGATTAGCGGTTCCAATAGAGGTTTGTGTAAGGCTTGTTATTAGGACTTGTAAAATTCAAGGTTTAGCATCCCCCCCCCCCCCCACACTTAAATTACACATTGTCCTCAATGTGTCCAAAAAATAAGTTTTTAGATTGATTGAATGTGTAAAAAGGTGTATGAAACAAGGTTTTGGTGTTACTGGGCATCTGGACACGGCCTCGTGCTGGGTGAGCACGGCCCCGTGTTCAGATTGCCAGTAACGAAAACTTACAGAAGGTGGACACGGGGGCGTGCTTGGTGAACACGACCCCGTGTCTGGCAGATTTTAAACAAACAGTTGTTTCTGGGCAATGGACACGAGGGCGTGCTGGCTGGGCACGGCCCCGTGTTGACAATCTGCAATTTCTGAAAACAGATTTTGGCTTTCGGTTCTGGTTTACGGGCTTATGTAGCACTAATACTTAGTGCTTCCAAGCCTCCTAGGTACCTATTTTACTTAAAAATACCACACCACACAAATAACAAACATCCTACCTTATCATAAGTTTAACATCCACAACAAAAACTAAAAAAGAAAAATGCAGGAAAGTAAAAGAGTTACGGAAAGTAAATTGTTCAACAATGGCACGCAGGCCAGATAATTATTTTTAAGAGAAAAGGGGTTAACCTGTTAAGACCTTCAACCGTGTCACATCACCTCCTACCGCCTCCATCTCAATCCATATCTTCGTCCTCGTCATCTCCTCTTTGGCACGCCATGTACTCCCGGATGTTGCTGATGTCATCCTGCATTTCGGAGATGTTTCTCTCTATAACTCCGACTCGGGTGTACGTGTTTCTTGCCATATTGTAGGTGTTACGGGTGCACAAGAGGTTTTCTTGCAAGAGATCATGTAAACTTTGAAAATTAGGAAAACCACCTCATTGGGAGGAGGATTGGCCCGGATCACCATGATGCTGATATTGGAACTGGGGAGGAGGACGGATCTGTGGGGCGTGAAGGACGAGAGCCTCTTGTGGGTTCCACACATGTCCCTGAACTGTTTGAAATCTAATCGTTCTGTCACCCACTTCATTAATAATCCCCATTGAGCGGCATATGACGAGATCCACCTTACCCGACCATTGGCCCCTATGGAAGGACCTTGGCATCCCTTGCACAAAGTTCTTGAAGAGGCGGTAGATCCACCCTCCAAAGAAGATAGGGTCAGGGGATTGGCTAGCTGGTTCAGGTGCATGTTGTGAAGGAGCAGGTGTGGAACATCAAGGTGCACACGGTTGTGAATGCAGTAGAGGACCGTCAGATCACGTGAGCCTACAACACCAGTACTGTCGTGCCTTTGGTAGAGGGAGTTACTGAGGACCCTATTAATGTAGCGGTATAGAGGGTCCCGCATGTAAGGACCTTCAAAAATGTCCCAAACCAACCCATAAGTGAAAACCCGGACCCCTGAAACCCTACTGTGCATGATAAACTAAGAAATCAAGGTTTTTGGGTTTCAGGCGGGCCGCGTAAGCCATAAGAGAAGCTTACGCGGGCCGTGTCAAAGTATGGTTGACCAGATAAGCGTTCAGGGCCACGTGGCAGAGCTAGGTGTGACACGGATGCCCTAGTCTACGCATAGATGACCCTCGCGGACCGCGTAAGATCAAGAGGAGGCTTACGCGGGCAGCGTAAACCTCAAATTTTTGCTATAAATTGCTTGGATCATGAGCAGTTCAGTGGTGTTGAAAACTCTTCACAAAAACGAAGTTATACTGCTCGAAATCATATTTTCAATTAGGGAGGCGCTGCTACGATACAGGGTATTAACTCGAACGCTGCTACGATTCAATGTCCGATCAATTTAAACTATCCAATGGATGTTTAAGTGCTGCCCAAATTAGGGCTATACTTTGTCATTCGTCGTGAATTCGATGGATGTTTATGTATTGCACTTTGTCATTCGTTGTGAGGGTTTTAATCTCGTGAGTTATCGTAAATGTTGTATTAGTTACGGACCTAGTTCGTGTGCATTGTTATTTAAATTAGGTTACAAGGCTAATCAGTAGGCTAAACTCTGCCCGTTTAAATCTGCAATGTGAGTCATTCTCTTTTTATCAACAATGTTTTACAATACTCCAATCATTTTCAAAAAGTTATAATTACAGGGATTAAGTCATGGTTATCTTGAATCACTGGCTAGTGGGGTATTGTGCACATTACTAATTCCTCACGGTTAGGCTAATAAATCCTAACAGTGATAATCGTCACTACTTGGGTGAAAGGACCCAATAGTGGTATGACCATCGTCACCAGGAGGTGACACGGCGCCAGATAAAAATAAGATAGAAGCCATTGTAATCGCTCTTATGCTGTAATTTATAACTATGTGTCGTTTAATCAATTTTGAATGACTCGCCAGTATTTACCCGCTGATAAAATATTTTCAAAATATGTTTCAGGTGACTACTGTGAACCAAGGAAAAGTGCTACGGAGCACTAACAAAGCTTGAAGTAGTGGCTCAATTAAACAAATAAACATGTTTTGTAAATCAGGGAATTTCCTTGTGAAATTCCTCTATTATAACAATTACGGGGTTTATCCCGACTTATGAAATAAAATAAACGGGTCTTTCAAGTTTTAAAAGATCCTGTAAATCTTCCACTGACAACTCAATTAATAAATACCACGGGTTTCTGTCCCGCGGCTCCTGGACCGGGTAAAACCAGGACGGGGGGCGTGACAGAAAAAGGTGGTATTAGAGCCACTGATTTAAGCCAATTAAGTATTTAGAAATACTTAATTTTTCTGATTACCATCCTGTGATTATGTGTTTTTGTGTTATTTGACTATTTGTTTACAGTATGGGTAAGCAAAAACTTTCAGACATCTATCGTCAATTAGATAGTTCACCAAAAGATAAGGGAACTTCATTTCAATCAAATTCCTCAAGATACTCAGCAGATACTGAGGAAGGAATATTTGTTCGTAAGGCACAGTTTGAGAAACCACTTACCATTAAGAAAAGAAGTTGGATTATTAGAAAAAGTTAAGAGAAAATAAAGAAGTCACAACCAAAAGGAATGATGAGTAATAAGGAAACTCAGGAAATAGGCAATAATCCACCAGGGGAAAATGAAGTAGATGAACAATGGGCAAATCTCTATATGTTAGCCACTACAGCAGCAAATGTTAACTTTTAAATAAGTTAAACTGCCAACACCCTGACCCAGTACTAGCACCCATATCATCTACAAACCAGAAATTTTAAAGAAACTTTGCCCATTAGATAAACAACTTAGTAAGAAAAGATAGACTAAAATAAATTATCTCTAGTATATTTTAAAGTTCAGTTGTAATTTGTAATAAATATATATATATATATATATATATATATATATATATATATATATATATATATAAATCGCAATATTTTGTTTTAACCAATTTGTTTGTATAAACGTATTAGATAATTGTAATTAATATTTAAAATTTTTAATTGCCTTTCTGTGATTATTCAATTTACAAAATTTTAACTAAGAATTTTGTGTGTTTCTTCATATCTGCTAAACAGCATGAATGAATTATCTGAAGCTCTTCAGAATCTCAATCTCTATTCTGTTAATGTGGAAGTTTCCAGAGACTTTACCGGTTATTGTGCCGACAAGGATGACCCTAAGGAATTTCAAGCCCAACCTCCGGAGAAACCCAAGCCAAAGAAAAGAAGAAGACTTGTAGGCTGGAGGCGTGTGCGCAGGAAGAAACCAGCGACACAGAAAGTTATAAAGACTGAGGATCCTAAAGATAAAGGCAAAGGAATAGAAATTGGAGAAAGTTCAGGGCAAGCCCTAGAGATGCCACCTTGGGAGGAACTAGACCGCCAACTGACGAACAGCGATTTCATCGGACCTGCCGATGAAAACCTCTTTGGTTACCCAGCTGAAGCCCAACTTCCAGTCAACCTGGAACCTGCTATTCCAGACCCCCTTGTTAATCCCCGACCTCTAGGAGAACTAGATGAATGGTGGACCACTGACTGGCAGTTTCAGAATCTCCTAAATAACCCTAATACCTTTTTCCCTCAGTTTGACCCGGAGACTCCACTACACCCACCTATGAGCTCCGAAAACTTGGCAGAACTCCGCCACTATGGCGAGGATCTGATGGACGCCGGAAATAAAATCCGAGAAGTAGGGGAAAGAATATCTTGGAAATACGACGAGAGGGAACGTCGTTTCTGAAATGCCAAGCTGATGGGAATAGTGTGACTATGGTTGTGTGATTGTAGGAATATATGTTTAATAAAATATAATTATGTGAAATAACCTAAAAAATAAAACTTTTGTAATATAACGGGTGTGTACGGAAGCATATTATAATATATAAAAATGGAAGTCGAACAAATCAACAATTTTGGCTATACGTGTTAACGTGATTATGTGCAATTATTTTATGTTTGATTATTAATTATTTTCTGCTAATCATTTATATAAATTAATTAGCAGATGGAACACGCTGGAAATGAACCCATTAACGAAGTTAACCAATCTGAACAAAATCATGAAGATCAATTTCTGAATAGGCAAGATATCGAGAATATCGTTGCTCAAAGAATAACCAATGCTATCCCAACAATTCTTGCTGCTGCTCGAAATCCAGTTGAACCTCAACAAATTATTCCTAGCAAACGTACACACGGCGACAATTTCAGTAATAGTGTAAACGGAGGCGGCAACCATACTAATAATGATAACGATGGGATGCAAGCCCCACTCCTTAAGAAAATGAAAGCTGCAACGCCTGGTTGCACTTATAAGGAATTTCTTGCCTGTAAACCGGTTGAATTTGCAGGCAATGAAGGGGCGACTGCTGCACTGCGTTGGTTAGAGAAAACCGAGGCGGTGATTAAAATAAGTAAATGTTCAGAGGAAGACAAGGTCATGTACGTGTCGCATCTTTTTAAAGAAGGGGCGCTAGAATGGTGGAATACGGTACTTCAAGCCAAGGGAAGCGTTGCGGCCTATGCCATAAGTTGGGAAGAATTTAAGCGACTGGTGGAAAGAAAATTATGTCCCGAATATGAGAAAGAACAAATGGCGAATAAATTTCTGATCCACCGGATGGTGGATGTAGATTGTCGAGGGTATACTTCGACATTCTTCGAATATGCTAGAATGGTACCAACCCTGTCTTCGCCAGAACCGGTACTTATTTCCCGCTATATTTGGGGTTTGATTGGTGAAATCTGTGATATCGTTAAAGCTGCGAGACCTCACACAATTGACGATGCAGTGGAATTAGCCAACACTTTAACGGACGGACTAGTGCGTACGCGAGAAGAAAATAGAAAGAGGGAAGTGGCCCAAAAGATTACCCAGGGATTCCGTGTGGGTAACCGTAGCAATTTTAAGAAAAAGGGAACTGGGCAATCTTCCACTGTTCCATTTTGCAATGCCTGCAAAAGAAAGCATTTTGGAAGATGCAAAGGGTATTGCAATTTCTGCAAAATTCCGGGGCATCAAGAAGAAGATTGCAGGAAGAAGAAAGCAACAATCTGCTACAACTGCGGAGAGGCTGGACATTTTAGGCCAGACTGTCCCAAATTGGTCAAACCAGGTGATAACAAAGCCAAACCTGCAGAAGGAACTACCAAGAGAAATGCAAGAGCCTTCCAGTTGACTACTTAGGAAGCATAACTAATCCCTGGTGTGATAGATGATACGTTCCTAGTTCACGACGTTTATGCAAAAGTATTATTTGACTCTGGTGCAAACCAAAGTTTTATAAATACTTCATTCTGCCAAGCTCTTAACTTACCCTTAACCAACCATAGGCAGATTTTTACAGTCGAAATGACAGATGGGAATTCTGTTAACATAGATAAGGTTTTGCAAGAAGGAAAGATAGAACTCTTAGGCCATAAATTCTCTGCAAACCTGTTACCTATGAATTTAGCCGGATTCGATATAGTATTAGGAATGGATTGGTTAGTAGCCAACCATGCTCGAATTCTCTGTGATAAAAACTCCATAGAAATTCATACCCCTACAGGAGAATTAGTGGTGATTATAGGAGATAAGCCACGAAAGCCACTGAAATTCATTTCAGTAATGAAATTGGCCAGTTATTCAAGAAAACAAGAAGTGGTGTATATGATTTCAGTAATCAGTAACACGAAAGGTAAGGAACTTAAAGAAATTCCTGTAGTAGCAGAATAGCCAGATGTATTCCCAGAAGAACTACCGGGATTACCACCCAATAGGGAAGTCGAATTTAGAATTCATCTAATTCCTGGAACTACACCGATAGCCAAGGCACCTTATCGGTTAGTACCCACCGAAATGCTAGAATTGAAAAAGCAATTAGACGAATTATTAAGTAAAGGATTCATACAACCTAGTTCATCCCCATGGGGAACTCCAGTGTTGTTTGTGAAAAAGAAAGATGGGTCAATGAGAATGTGTATCGATTATAGGGAATTAAATAAGGTTACAATTAAGAATCGATATCCATTACCTAGGATTGATGATCTTTTTGATCAATTGCAAGGAGCTAGATACTTTTCTAAGATAGATTTACGCTCAGGATACCATCAGTTGAAGGTACAAGAAGAAGACATACCTAAAACTGCTTTCCGAACTAGGTATGGTCATTACGAGTTTACAGTCATGCCCTTCGGACTAACAAATACTCCTGCAGCATTCATGGACATGATGAATAGAATCTGTAAACCGTATTTGGATAAATTTGTAATTGTCTTCATCGACGATATACTTGTTTATTCCAAAAGCCAAGATGAACACTGTCAGCACTTGCATGCACTCTTAACTTTGTTAAGAAAAGAGAAGCTTTACGCCAAACTCTCGAAGTGTGAATTTTGGCGACAAGAGGTACAATTTTTAGGACACATGGTGAATCACGAAGGCATTCACGTAGATCCCTCCAAAATAGAAGCGATCACCAAATGGAAGGTTCCGCAATCAGCTATGGAAGTTAGAAGTTTTATCGGATTAGCTGGATATTATAGACGATTCATTAAGGATTTTCCAAGATAGTCGTACCATTAACTAAGTTAACCTGTAAAGCAGTTAAGTTTGAATGGGGACCTAGGCAAGAAGAGGCTTTTAGGATTTTAAAGCAAAAGCTACAAACGTCCCAATTCTAGCCTTGCCAGAAGGAACAGAAGATTTCGAAGTCTATTGTGATGCTTCTAAGCTAGGATTAGGATGTGTGCTAATGCAACGCAAGAAAGTAATTGCGTATGCCTCAAGACAATTGAACTAGCACGAGGAAAACTACACGACTCATGACTTAGAATTAGGAGCCATAATTTTTTCCCTTAAGATTTGGAGACATTATTTGTATGGAAGTAAGTTTACTGTCTATACAGACTATAAAAGCTTAAAATACATATTTGGGCAAAAAGATTTGAACATGAGACAAAGAAGATGGATGGAAATCCTAAGTGACTATGACTGTGATATTCAATATCATAAAGGAAAAGCAAACGTAGTTGCTGATGCTTTAAGTCGTAAGTATCATGAGAAACAACGACGAGTTTGTGCTCTTAGATTAAGTCTACAACTAGACTTAATGGAACAACAGAAGAATATTCAAGAAACAGCAATCAAGGATGATGCTGAAGGAATGAAAGGAAGGATAAAGGAATTAGAGCAAGGATCTGATGGAATTTGGAGATTCCATAAGAAAAGGATTTGGGTACCTAAGCAAGGAGAGTTAAGAAATAAGATTTTAGAGGAAGCCCATAAATCTAGGTATACCATGCACCCGGGAAATAATAAGATGTACCAAGATTTAAGAAGTAACTTCTGGTGGATAGGAATGAAAAAGGAGATAGCTAGGTATGTTTCTAAATGTCTTACTTGTTCACAAGTTAAGGCAGAACACCAGAAACCTTCAGGATTACTACAACAATTAGAAATGCCTGTATGCAAATGGGAACTTATAACCATGGACTTTGTTACTAAGTTGCCCAAAACCAGAAAGGGTAATGACGCGATTTGGGTAATTGTGGATCGATTAACCAAATCAGCTCATTGCCTACCTATGAAGGAAACCTTTAGCATGGAAAGGTTAGCCAAATTATATGTAGACGAGGTAGTATCCTTACATGGAGTTCCACTCTCCATTGTATCGGATAGAGATAGTTGTTTCACTTCCCACTTCTGGACAAGTTTCCAAGAAGCATTGGGGACACGATTAAATTTAAGCACGGCTTATCATCCTCAAACAGACGGACAAAGTGAAAGGACGATTCAAACCCTGGAGGACATGCTTAAGGCATGTGTGATAGATTTTAGGGGAAATTGGGATGACCACCTACCCTTAATTGAATTCTCCTATAACAATAGTTATCACTCAAGCATTGAAGTTGCCCCGTTCGAAGCACTATTTGGACGGAAGTGTAGAACTCCAGTTTGTTGGGCAGAAATAGGAGAAAGTCAATTATCAGGTCCTGAAATAGTGCAAGAAACTACCGACAAGATCACTCAAATCAAGGAAAGACTGAACACGGCTCGAGATCGCCAGAAAAGTTATGTCGATAATCGACGCAAGCCACTAGAGTTTCAAGTTGGAGACAAGGTACTCTTGAAAGTTTCTCATTGGAAAGGAGTAGTTCGGTTCGGTAAGAAAGGAAAGCTAAGTCCAAGGTACGTAGGACCATTCCCAGTAATACAACGAATAGGACCAGATGCTTATCGCTTACAACTACCAGAGGAACTAGCTGGAGTACATGATGTATTTCATGTATCCAATCTCAAGAGATATCTATCGGACGAATCTCTGATAGTACCTCTTCAAGATGTAGAGGTAAATGAAAAGTTAAAATTTGTTGAGAAGCCATTGCAGATAGAAGACAGAAAGGTCAAGTTTCTCAAACACAAAAGATTGGTACTAGCCAAAGTCAAGTGGGATTCAAAAAGAGGACCAGAATACACCTGGGAATTGGAATCAGAAATGTAGCGAAAATATTCTCACTTATTTCAATAAATCTCGAGGACGAGATTTTAAATAAGGTGGGGATAATGTAAAGACCTTCAAACATGTCCCAAACCAACCCATAAGTGAAAACCCGGACCCCTGAAACCCTACTGTGCATGATAAACTAAGAAATCAAGGTTTTTGGGTTTCAGGCGAGCCCCGTAAGCCATAAGAGAAGCTTACGCGGGCCGTGTCAAAGTATGGTTGACCAGATAAGCGTTCAGGGCCACGTGGCAGAGCTAGGTGTGACACGGATGCCCTAGTCTACGCATAGATGACCCTCGCGGGCCGCGTAAGATCAAGAGGAGGCTTACGCGGGCCGCGTAAACCTCAAATTTTTGCTATAAATTGCTTGGATCATGAGCAGTTCAGTGGTGTCGAAAACTCTTCACAAAAACGAAGTTATACTGCTCGAAATCATATTTTCAATTAGGGAGGCGCTGCTACGATACAGGGTATTAACTCGATCGCTGCTACGATTCAATGTCCAATCAATTTAAACTATCCAATGGATGTTTAAGTGCTGCCCAAATTAGGGCTATACTTTGTCATTCGTCGTGAATTCGATGGATGTTTAAGTATTGCACTTTGTCATTCGTTGTGAGGGTTTTAATCTCGTGAGTTATCGTATATGTTGTATTAGTTACTGACCTAGTTCGTGTGCATTGTTATTTAAATTAGGTTACAAGGCTAATCAGTAGGCTAAACTCTGCCCGTTTAAATCTGCAATGTGAGTTATTCTCTTTTTATCAACAATGTTTTACAATACTCCAATCATTTTCAAAAAGTTATAATTACAAGGATTAAGTCGTGGTTATCTTGAATCACTGGCTAGTGGGGTATTGTGCACATTACTAATTCCTCACGGTTAGGCTAATAAATCCTAACAGTGATAATCGTCACTACTTGGGTGAAAGGACCCAATAGTGGTATGACCATCGTCACCAGGAGGTGACACGGCGCCAGATAAAAATAAGATAGAAGCCATTGTAATCGCTCTTATGCTGTAATTTATAACTATGTGTCATTTAATCAATTTTGAATGACTCGCCAGTATTTACCCGCTGATAAAATATTTTCAAAACATGTTTCAGGTGACTACTGTGAACCAAGGAAAAGTGCTACGGAGCACTAACAAAGCTTGAAGTAGTGGCTCAATTAAACAAATAAACATGTTCTGTAAATCTGGGAATTTCCTTGTGAAATTCCTCTATTGTAACAATTATGGGGTTTATCCCGACTTATGAAATAAAATAAACGGGTCTTTCAAGTTTTAAAAGATCCTGTAAATCTTCCGCTGTCAACTCAATTAATAAATACCATGGGTTTCTGTCCCGCGACTCCTGGACCGGGTAAAAACCAGGAAGGGGGCCGTGACACCGCAACTGTGTGGTCTTGGTCTGGCTTGGGTTATAGTGTCGATCTGGCCCACTGCTTCTAAAGTGTCTAGGCAGACTTGTCATGAGTTTTCTTCGGGCCTTGTCTTGAGAATTTTAAACCGGGCTTGAGCAGCCCACTCATTCTGGTTGAATCTTGTAAATTTCTTGGCCATCTGAAAGAAAACACCAAACAATTAGTACGAAACAATAAATTTTCGAAGGAAACTGGAAACAACCAGCTGAACATGGCCCCGTGTCTGCTGGACACGCCCCATGTTCGCCGGAAGTTAGCTGGACACGCCCCCGTGCTCGCTGAGCACGGCGCCGTACTCAGGCGTCTGTTTCCCAAAAACCAATTTTTCGACCTAGTCCCGAAAACTTGAAAATTTTTGGTTGAGTAGGGGCGGTTTTCGCAAAAAATGAAACCCCAAGTGCCGTTTTTTCAAAAACAAACCGTTTACCCCTTCAATTTTATCTTTTTCGGTTCAAAAACAAGGGTTTGAGGTTTTTGTTTGAAATCGGGCAAATCTATAAACAATTCAAGTTGATTTACTTCCTATAACATGCAACTATACTACTACTAACAGATCTAAGCAAAAATTTGAGGTTTGATTCGGTTCAAGTTGAAGAACCCTATATTTTCCCCAAATTTTTGATGTTAAACTACATGCAAGTGATTAATTTAACTAACTATAATGATAGAATCATACCTTGATGTTGTTGGAAGTCGGTAGAACGTGAAAATCTGCAGAAATTTCCGGTGGAACCAGAGAGTTTTCGGGGAAACGGGGCGTGTTGAAGTGAAGAAATGAAGGAAAAAGGGGTTTTATCCCCGTCATTTTGCATATATCTTTTTAGAGGATGAAAAAATGCTAAGTGTGGGGATGTTTGATGTACTGCAAAGTACATATGTTTATAGTGTATATTTTGGTCAGTTTTTGGTCATTTTGAGTCTAGTTTAGGTTAGAATTTCGATGTTGCTGACGTTAAGCTATGATTTCAGGTCCCGTGGCTTAAAGTGATTAAAAACGAGTCAAAACGAGCAGTTTGGAGGAAAAACGGGATTCGAATACGAGTTGGATAGTCGAATAAACAAGAAAAAAATAAAACAACAGGTTTAGGGGCGCCACCGTACGCGACCCCCTAAGTGGGTACCCGTCGCTTAGCGTCTAGCCCCCGTATTCGCAGAAAACTTGTTTTTCAGCTAGGTTTTGATGAGATGTTCGGGTATATATACGAAACAAATTTGCCGTCAATGGAGTTACGAATTTGTGGAGTCGAAAAGCTTATTTTGGAGATTGAATTGCTGCGTTTGAAGATCTTTGATCAAGGGAATCATTGGTTCGAGTTCGGTTTGAAGATTGAAGACTTGCACGGGTCCTTTAGTTCCTTGTTTGTTTGATTTTTCTCTTTCAAAACTTGTAACCATGAATTTTTGTTTGAACAAATTTGTTTTGCTTTCATTGATTAACATGCTTGGCTAAACGTTTAAACCGCCTAGACTACGATGAATGGATTTGAATAAAGTTTGAACCTTTTTAGTTAATTGCATGTGTTTATGGATTAATTGTGTTTTGTAAGAAGTTTGGTTTATTAATTTGGTGTGTATGCGTACTTTGATTTGGTTAATTATTAACAATTGCTTCGTGTGAATCTAGGTGGTTGTCTGCTACGGAATAGGTTCATACTAGATCTTTGACTTTGTGTCTTTGACCTTTAGGGTGAATTGGCCAATAAACCTTAGAAGTGATAGTTAATAATTTGCTAGATTTCAGTATTCTACTAGTCCTTATAGCTGGAAGGTGCGGGGCTATTGGTATGTCTTACCCGGCGAATTGTTTTAGACAGTCTTTGGAAAAAATCATGCCTTAGTTGCCCTGTCGGTTTATTAGTCTATCAAGTCAAGTTAAGAAACCCAAACTACCCTAGATCTATAATTGGAAAAGAGTAGATCAATATTAGGGTACTTACACAATAATTAGATAACCAGAAGAAAGTCTAATAACCGGTAGGATTAACGGCCTAGGTAGTGCCATAAGTTTCACCTCGAGAAGGGTTGAGGGGCTTAGTTGGTGTCTTAATAGGTTTAGTATCACAAGATCCCGGTTCCTTAAAACGTGTGGTTAACTTAATTGGTAAATTCTTAAAATCAATCCAGGATTCTAGTCTAGGTGGTCTTCATCATCTTCTAAGAAAAGTCTTCATATTAGTTCGTATTAGCATAGTTTTAGTTAATAATTAGTTTAATAGATTTCCTTAAATTTTCAGTAACCCCCCCCCCCCAAAACAATTAAACAGTTTGAGTTGTGTCTGTCAGAGTCTGTTAGAGTTTAATTAGCGTGATTAGTAGAGTCTCGTGGTTTGATATCCGGACTTCCTTAGGTCATACCACAGTGATCGGTACACTTGCCGATTGTGTGATTTAGCTCGAGTCTAGATTTAAAGCTTTTTAGTGTCTAGCTTAGAGAGTCTAAAATAGTTAATTTTAGTAGCCTGTTTAGCTCACATCACCAGGAAATAATCGAAGTCGTGAATTAAACAATAGAACTTGATCTCCTACCCGAAATTCATTAGGTTTAATGTGTTTATCATGCAAATTTTTCATTCTTTCCTTATAAATTTCAGAGTTAGAGTATGCGTGATTCCTTAATTCGTCTAATTCATTTAATTGACAAAATCGATTTTACCGGCAATTTCTATGTCTAAGTTTACGTTTTTAATTGCCCAGTAGGCTTTGTGTGCTATCTCTACCGGCAAATGACAACTTTTTCCATAGACAAGCTTATATGGGGTGGTACCTATTGTTGTTTTATATGCAGTTCGAAAAGCCCATAAAGCGTCGTCTAATTTATCGGCCCTTTCCTTTTTATTTAACCCTACGGTTTTTTCAAGTATTCTTTTTAAACCTCGATTAGTCACTTCGGCTTGTCCATTTGTTTGAGGGTGATATGCTGTTGTGATCTGGTGATAGACCCTATACCTTGTTAAAAAAAATTCAAGTTGATGGTTACAAAAATGGGTACCTCTATCACTTATTAATGCTTTTGGTGTTCCAAAACGAGAGAATAATCGTTTCAGAAATCTTACCACAACTCTTCCATCATTTGTAGGAAGGGTTTCGGCCTCGGCCCATTTAGACAAGTAATCCACTGCCATAAGTATATATTTGTTTCCTTTCGACGGTGGGAAAGGTCCCATAAAGTCGAGTCCCCACACATAAAAAATTTCACAAACAAGAATACCATTTTGTGGCATTTCGTTTTTGGAAGAAATATTACCTGATCGTTGGCATGCATCACATGTTTTGATAAGACTTTGAGCGTCTTTGTAAATGGTTGGCCAATAAAATCCTGAATCAAATACCTTTCGTGCGGTACTAGCGGCACCATGATGTCCTCCGTATGGACCTTCATGACAATGGCGGAGAATTCTTCTTGCTTCACTACCATGTACGCATCGACGGATAAGTTGGTCGGCACACATTTTGAAAAGATAAGGATCTTCCCAAAAATAACGCTTTACATCGACAAAGAATTTTTTTCTTTGATGATGTGGCCATCCTTTTGCGACTATTCCGCTAGCTAAGTAGTTAGCATAGTCAGCGTACCATGGCTCTTCTTGGTATTCCACCATTTCTAGGGACTCCGTTGGAAATTTTTCATTGATTAGCTCGTCCCTAGTTGCCTCTAAAGCTGGATCTTCCAAGCGGGAAAGATGATCTGCAGCGGTATTTTCTGCTCCTCTTTTGTCTTTTATTTCAATGTCAAATTCTTAGAGGAGTAGAATCCATCTAATTAAACGTGGTTTAGCATCATGTTTCTTAAAGAGATATCGAATGGCTGCGTGGTCTGTATAAACTATCGTTTTAGAAAGAACAAGATAAGAACGAAATTTATCAAAAGCAAATACTACAGCTAGTAATTCTTTTTCTGTTGTTGTGTAATTTTCTTGTGCATCGTTAAGTGTTTTACTAGCATAATATATTGGGTGAAAATGCTTATTTTTTCTTTGTCCCAAGACGGCTCCAACTACAAAGTCACTTGCATCACACATGATTTCGAAAGGTAATTTCCAATCAGGCGCTATCATGATAGGTGCATTGACTAACATTTCTTTTAGTGTGAGAAATGCTTGGTTGCAATCCTTGACAAAGATGAAATGAGCATCTTTTTCAAGTAATTTTGTTAAAGGCCTTGAGATTTTAGAAAAGTCTTTGATAAACCGTCTATAAAATCCGGCATGCCCAAGGAAACTTCTGATGGCTCGAACGGAGGATAGGGGTGGTAATCGAGAAATAGTATCTATTTTTGCTCGATCAACCTCCATTCCTTCGCTTGAGATTTTGTGACCGAGTACTATTCCCTCCGTTACCATGAAATGGCATTTTTCCCAATTAAGGGCGAGGTTGGTTTCCTCACATCAGGATAGCATTCGTTCAAGGTTATCGAGGCATTGGTCATATGAATCTCCAAAGATAGAAAAGTCGTCCATGAAGACTTCCATGGTCTTTTCTATCATATCATGGTAGATGGCCACCATGCAATGTTGAAAAGTTGTGGGGGCATTACATAGACCAAAAGGCATGCGTCCATGTAGGATCGAGAATCGATCTGAACGAGTCTTCAGAAGAGCTCTAAACTGATTCAAAGGCGGAATACGATGAATCAGAGTTTGTTTCAGCTTGATATTCACTATTAACTGTCTCTTATATTGATTCTAGAACGTTTACAGATGAGGAGACACTTCGGCAGAGCTTCGCTACCGGAATCCAAAAGTTACAAATGAAATGACAACATGACCTATTTATAGGAAGACCAGGCCGTCTGAGCTTCATACGAACTGGACAAACCCCAGTTCGTATGAAGTGACCACTTCGTTTGAACATCCACTTCGTTTGAACATCCACTTCGTTTGAACATCCACTTCGTTTGAACATCCACTTCGTTTGAACATCCACTTCGTTTGAACATCCACTTCGTTTGAACATCCACTTCGTTTGAACATTCATGCGATCTTGACATCATTCTTGTTCAGATCCGCAACGAATTCAAGACTCGATATAAGACGAAGTCGACAGACGCATGCACCAACAGACTCCCCCTCGAATGTTGACAAGTCTTAAGTGTCGAGTCTTCAACGTCTTCAGTCTTTATCAGTCTGAACGTGTAAGCATCCTCAAAATTTATCTCTTTCTCCTCTTCAGCATAAACAGACTCCCCACGAACAATCTTTCCTCGGATGTTGATTGCAGTTTGACTTTCACAGAATCAGGATCATGACCTGGCTCTATACTCAGACTTCAGAATCCAGGCTATCCTGCACATCCTCTACCCAAAAGTAAATTTTCACAAATTTAACATTTTCCAAAATTTATACAACCAAACTCTCCCTTAAATTTATTCAGGATGATTTAACAATGTTAATAACTGATGAACCACATGTAGATAAAAATTCAAAATCTTTTCTCATTTATACACACACTCTCTCTCACCACATGCTCATCATGTTTAGCACTAGGAATTTTGAAAATCAGTTATCCAACTTCAGTTTATGAGTTTGTGTAAGAGGATCATATCAGTTTATGAGACATATCACCAACACCGTTAAGCTTCATTTCATTTTAAGTTCTAAACGATTCACCTAGATTGTCAGTATACTGGTCCACTTAAATTCTCACACAAAGTTCAACTGCTTCGAGATATGATATTAATGTATTAAGAACTTAAACTCAATTGCGTGTCCCACCTCAGAATATACTCCCGTATCCAGATCCCAATATTCAGTCTTACAGGTAATTATGACACAAATGATATCTGTAGGGGTTAATAAATTATGAAGAATCATGAGAGCTCAGGTCAGAACTACCGTTCAGCAGAGAGATCATGACTCAACTTTTGGGTGTGTCCCCTTTAGAGGATCTTTTTTACAACAGCATTGCTAAGCAATTTTATTGTCTTATCATATATGCTGAGGGTGATGCTATGTTTCAAGCATTGCAGAAAGTATTATTCGAGGACTAGGTCAGAACTTCCATTCAGCAGAAGTCCAAGAATAATACCCCAGATATCACTGAGTATAAAGACCTAGTATATCAGAAAAAGGAATCTTTCAAACAAGATTTCGGGGGTTACCCATATATCCGAGAGATGTTTCCCCACGATATAAGCAAGTTTGAAATTTAGGTTTATATCTCGTCACAATCTACTAAATGTGCAAAAACCTACTGGCACATCATCAGTGAGACCGTTTATCACTTTTAACTTTCCAATTCTTTAGCATGTTGTGATCGTCCACTGATGTATTATCATTTCCTCTTCTTGAGAACAAAACTCATTTTTGTTTTATCATGTTTTTGTCTTTTTCAAATTTTCAAATGTTTTTGAATTTTCTAAAAATTCTTACTCCCCCTAAAATGCAAACACATTTTAGGAAATTTGAAAACAAACTGTACAATAAAATGACAACCAATATCGAATCACCTCAATTCGCCATTCACTTGGCATAAACAATCAGAACTCCCCCTCACAACAAACCATTTTCTCATTAAGATTTCAAAACACTTAAGTTTGTTTTAATCAAAATGATTTTTCCGGAAAATAAGTTTGTTTTTACCACTTGTAAAGTTAGGGATGTGGTTCATCATTTTATCTTCAACCACTTGTAGAAAATCAAGTACAAATTAATGTCCCTGATTTACCACTTGTACAAAAAATCTAACTAAGAAAGATAGATGCCGATTCCTGCTCCACGCTTACAAACCTGGGAGCTCCGGCAAGTCAGGTTTTTTTCATTTAAACAGACTCACCCAAGCCTGACGGTCCTTGGGTGATTTTGAGTTCTTGTTTAACAATGGTAGAAAATTTGCATCATCCATTGTTAGACCAGAATTCTCAACTTTTACCTCAACACATGGCTCTTCTGGTTTTACCACACCAGATTCATCGCCTGCACATGGCTTGTCTGACTTTGATTTGTCAGATTCATCGCCTGAAGGTGGCTTGTCTGACTTTGACACGTCAGATTCATCGCCGACCATTTTCTTCTTCTTCTTTTCTTCTTTCGTCCTCAGATTTGTATCTGATGAATTCGTCTTGCTTGACTTTGCAATCGAGGGAGTCGATTCATCAGAACTCTTATTTTTAACAGATGAACCCGAGGACAAAATCTTCTCCAGATACTCTCTGGCCTTCTTCCTCTTCTTCCTCAGTCTGTCTTTTTGTCCTGAGAAAGTTTCACTTTCTTTTCTTGAACTTTAGGTTCTTGAACCTTCTGTTCTCTAGGCTTGACATTGACTGGTTTCTTCACCTGCCTCTGAGATTCAACCCTCGATCTTCTCATTGATCTCATTAAGCAATCTCTAGCAATATGGTCAATGATGTTGTAGTTAAAGCATCTCCTTAACTCAAACCTCCAACTCTGGCAGTTAACAGCAATGTGTCCTTGATAGCTGCATCTGTAACACACTCTGTTATCATACCAATCACCATTTTCAGTCCAAACATTCAGATCATAGCACTGTTTGGCTTGGTGATAATCCTTGCTCCTCTTGTTTGCTGGATTTGACTTTTGAGCACTGTGGTCAAACCTGCACCACTTATTACCAACAATTTTTGAGTTTTGATTTTCTAATTTGTGTGGTTTTTTATCACGATTGGATGATTGAACTGATGAGCTTTTATTTTCTTTTTGAAGATTTTTCGGTTTTTTATCTTTTTGTTTTTGTTCCACATTCTTCTTTACAGGTTTATGCGTTGAGCATTCACCTTTTTCAGTAGAATGTAGAACAGTTTCTTTAAACATTTCATTTAATTTCAAAAATATTTTTCTTTTTTCAACTTCATCATCAGTTTTCTCATCACAATCTTCAACTTTGACTTTGTCAAAGTTTGTGACATTGTCACTTATTGGAAACCTGTATGATATCACAATCTTCAGCTCTGATACCACTTGTAGGATCGAGAAACGACCTATATGAGTCGATCAGAAGTGTTCTAGACCAAAACGAGAGGCGGAAACAGACATTTCGGTTTTGAATCAGCTTGATTTACACTTGAAAGTAGTTTAACTATCTCTTGTATTGATATGAAAGCTTTACACGATCTGGAGATACCTCGGCAGAGCTTCGCTACCGGAAATGCCAAAGTTACAAATGAAAAACTCAAGTCACATATTTATACTATTTCCAGTTCATTTGAACAGGCATTTCCAGTTCGTTTGAACAGTCCACTTCGTTTGAATTGTCCACTTCGTTTGAACAGTCCACTTCGTTTGAGCTGTCCACTTCGTTTGAACTGGCTTGTTCACCTTTGTTTCATGTTTAACTCGAACTGCGTGACTTGATCTTTCATTACTAATCTAAGACTCGAACGAAGATGAAGTCGACAGACAACTGCACTAACAGTCCATAAGCAAAAGTTCCGTAGGGACATGTGAATGTTGTCTTTTCTTGGTCTTCGGGTGCTATCGGTATTTGAAAGTAACCTGAAAAACCATCTAAGAAACAATAAAATTTGTGACCGGATAATCTTTCTAACATTTGATCAATAAAAGGTAAAGGGAAGTGATCCTTCCTTGTTGCCTCATTTAATCGACGATAATCTACACATACTCTCCATCCTGTGACGGTTCTTGTTGGTATTAATTCATTTTTCTCGTTAGTTACCACCGTCATACATTCTTTCTTAGGAACTACTTAAACGGGACTTACCCAAGGACTATCGGAGATTGGGTAAATGAGTCCGGTGTCAAGTAACTTGATGACTCCATTTTTAACCACTTCTTGGACGTTTGGATTTACTCTACGTTGTGGTTGTATTACCGATTTATAGTCATCATTCATTAAAATTTTGTGCGTGCACATGGAAGGGCTTATTCCTTTAATATCTACAAGCGTCCAAGTGATTGCGTTTTTGTGTTTTTTCAAAAGTGAGATTAGTTTATCTTTTTCTACACTAGTTAATTTTGTCGAAATAATTACAGGTAATTTACCATCTTTGTCGAGAAAAGCATATTCCAAACATTTTGGAAGTTCTTTGAGCTCAAGTGGTGGGTCTTTAGGAGACTCCTTATTTGGTTGCTCATTTTGATCAAGAACCAAAAAGGTTTGTTCAATGGCGACCTCTTCTTCAAAAAAGTGGTCGATTTCTTCTCTTGTTTCGGGTGGCTCATCTTCATCTTCAATTAGGAGGTCATCATTGCCGAATGGATATTTCATTGAACGCTCAAGATCGACACTTCTTTTGAATGCCCCTAATTGAATGGGTAGATTGTTATGCTTTCGATTTTTCAAAGCTTCGTGGGTTTTTACAAAAAGTCGTCCCAACACTAGCGGAGCGTCATCAAGGATGACGAAGTCGGTTGGGATTACCATTTGATTTGTTTGGACTAACATATCTTCAACTACTCCCATTGATTTTATTGCTTTCTGATTAGATAGAAAAATGGGTATTTGAAGTGGAGAAAAATCACCAATACATAATTTTTCGAAAATGTAATTGGGCATTATATTAACACAAAGATCTTTATCAATTGTAATATTACTAATAAAGGAATTTTGGAAAAAAACACAGAACCGGTGTAATGTTAATTTCAAATGGATCATCTTTTATTAGCATAGTTTGATCATTTGTTAACTTAATGATTACCATTTCGTCAAGTTTAGTGTTAGTGTTTAACTCTTTTAAAAACTTAGGTACTAAACAATGGTTTTCGAAAGAAGGTGACAAGAGATTAATTTCTTGAAAATTAGACTCTTTTTGAATTTTAGCGTTATCAGACTCACCTTTTTCGTTGTTTAACTCATGTGTCAGCTTTTCACTTACTTGTTCTACCATTTTTACCTTTTCAACTATCTCTTCTTTATTACATGTTAATTCTTCCCTTGCGCGGGCTTCTTTTATATAGCGCTCGATAGTTTTAAGGTGTTCTATTATTTTTTCGGCTACGAGTGAGATAGTTGGTGGTTCGTCAAATTGAGTTGAATAAGTATCCTCAAAGCTTGAATTCGGAAGTTCGATCCTTGGTTCCTCATAGTACTCATATGAGGTAGATGGTTCACACCATGGTTCCTCATTGTAAGTATATGATGGATAAGGGTCGTAATTTGGTTCTTCATAGTACTCATATGAGGTGGGTTGTTCACGCCATGGTTCCTCATAGTAAGCATATGAAGGTGGAGGCTCATATCTTGGTTCCTCAAAGTATGAGTATGAAGGCTCGTACCTTGGTTCATCAAAATATGAGTATGAGAGAGAAGGTTCATACCTTGGCTCTTCATAGGATGTATGAAGTGGATGGCTCGTACTTGGGCTCCTCATAGTAGGTGTATGAAGGGGATGGTTCAAATAGGTCACAATATTGTACCGAATGAGGATTACCACAAATGGTACAATAGTCTTCTCTATAATCATCCTTCTCATAGTGGTAGTTGTAACCTCCTGAGTATTGATCCATAAGAATCACTCAGTAGACCACAACAGAGTCTCGGGACCAGAAAACAAAAATAAAAACAGGAACAGAGGTTGGACACGGCCCCGTGTTCAGTGAGCACTGCCCCGTGTTCAGGTTCTGTATCTGGGCATTTTTTAAAAAAATGTGACTGGTTTTGTGCAGCACGGGGGCGTGTTCAGCGAACACTCCCCATGTTTAGACTCTTTATCTGGGAGTTTTGTAAAAATAATGCAGTACGGGGGCGTGTTCAGTGAGCACGACCCCGTGTTCAGAGTACTGTAATGCAAAAACTAACTAAAATAAAAGAACTGTGCACGCGATTTTAAAAAGGTTTTGAAAAACTAATTAGGCCGTCGATTTTAAGCTTTCTTAAAATCCATGCGTCCCCAGCAACAGCGCCAAAAACTTGATGCGTGTCGAGTGTGATACGTTTTTTATTATATTTTAAGTCCTTTTTAACACTTTAGTCAAGTTTTAAATTTATAAAACACGATATTCTACTAACACTAAACACACATATGGGCAAGTGCATCCATCGTGAGCGTAGTATAGCGTTGGTAAGATACCGAGGTCGTCCAAGGACACAAGAGCTTTTAGTACCGGTTTATCCTCAACGTCTAATCAAATCAAAAGTTTTAGAAAAGGTTTTAAACATGAAAATAAAAATTAAAAATGCGGAAAATAAAATAAAATAAAAACAGATAGACAAGTGAATCACTTGGATCCGACTCGCCTTTAATGTAACCTTTGATGATTTCCGCACTTTTGAACTTTTTAAGAGATTATCTTAGTTATAGTAGTAGACCCCTCTTTTGAAAGTGACGTTACCCTCAACCCAGTAGTTTGAGTCAGCAAGGATACAATCCTAAAGGGTCGGAATATTGAAAGATAATTAATTAAGTTATTAATGCGTAATGTGGTAGGCCCCTCTTTTGAAAGCGACGTTACCCTCAGCTAAGTGGTTTGAGTCAGCAGGGATACAATCTCAAGTTGCCGGGTTAATGTATTAATAGTAGTTTACATATGAGGGGATTAAGCCATTCGCACCCCCGCCATCCAATACCAGTGGGTATTAAAGGAGGTCCTAGTAAGCTTGACCCAGGTCCTTGCAGGATCTATACAGTGAACAAGGCAAGAACCTTACCAAACCATTCCCTTAACCCCCGACCAGGTAGCCAACATATCTCTATATAGACCGTAGAGATATGAATGGTGTAAATCTTTTATTTTATATAGACAGTAAAATAACACCACAGACAAATGATAAGGAAGTTTGACCTTCAACATAAGAAACTAGTTATTAAAGTCATTAATACAAAACCAAATAAAAAGTACGAAAAGATTAAAAATCAAAAGTATTACATTAAATGATTGTCTTCACTAAGTGATGTAAGAGACTTAGGCAAACATAGCCTTTGATTGTCAAGAACCCTTACTATCAATCTTGGATCCCGAGTCTACTACACACATTCTAAGGTGGATGATGGATGATGGTGGTGGATGTGGGTGTTGTAGTGGTGGTGGAATGTGGTGAAGTGGGAGAGAGGTGGTTTGCCAAGGGATGCCTTTGAAGTGAACCAAGCACCCCTATTTATAGCCTGCATAGAAGCCAGGACACGTCCCCGTGTCCATCCTCTTTCTCTTTCTTCATTAATTGCAATTGTTTGTATTAGGCTCCACACGCCCTCGTGTTCGCTGGGCACGACCCTGTGTGCAGAAGCGTATGTGTACTATCAAGATTTGCTGGATTCTGCGAATCTTAGCGTTGACCACGTCCCGTGTTGAGCTGGGCACGCCCTTGTGCTGGGAATAGAAGCTTCTATAGCTTTGTCTTTTCTGCAGGTATATGGCCACACCCCCGTGTCCGTTGGGCACGGGGCCGTGGTCATCCTTCTGTTTCTTTGTTTTTGCTTGGGAAGATGCTGTCGAGGGGTCGGGCATGCCACGTTTATTCCTTTTCTTTGTATTTATGTTAGATTTGGCTGCATATTTGTTCCTTTTGTTCAATTAAGCTCATTTGGTACAGAAAATACAAAAGGAAGACAAAAGCATACTTTTTCCAACATTAGTACTAAAAAATGGTTGGTTTTATGCCTCATTTGATGTAATTTATATGTTGTATTTTACACACATCAATTACCCTACGACTGTGACCCAAGACACTCCATGACTATGTGTTGTCAAGAGAGTGAGGCTGCCCGGACCTGCTAGATCTAACCCTTGTTCTTTCGGTCTAAACTAGATTGATGGTGCTTACGTATACCCTATTCGTGACATGATCTATGTATGATTCCTTTGTTTTAAACATACCAATTTGTACATGTATTTTCCCCAAAGCTTTGAAAACAATAAAAATGTTTAAAAGTGGGGACATGAACTCACTGTTTTGCGTCTCGTGCGTCAAGCTTCACCGGCGTCCGCTACTTGGATGTCGTAACCTATAGACGTTCTAAGTTTTTTAAACATCTAACTTGTAAATCCCTAAGTACAACTTACCATTTGGATTTAATGTGTCCTATTGTGTCTTACATGTATATGTTCTTGTATCATTAGTGTATAAATTTTACAATATATTAAGTGTCGTATTTGTTATATATATTTTTATCTCCAGAATATATATTTGTGTAAGTAGGATTTGAAAATGTTATGTATTAAAATAGTATATTTTTAGCCTTTTCAAACATATGTTACTTATATTGTTGTCCAAAAATAAATATAAGTAATTTGGTAAATAATAATTCCAATATTATTTTTGGTATAAGTATACTTAGGAAAGTATACTTGTATTTTAAGTGTAAATACTTGTGTATTTGTATTAATTACCCAAAAATCAATTCTTTGATTTTTTTATTACTTTCCATAATTTTATTTCTTAAAAATAATAATATTTTTAAGGTTTATTTGTTATATATATATATATTGTCATGCTTTGTTTGAATCTATTATATATAAAAAATGAAAGTTATTTGGGCCACGTGTCAGTAAATTAGGGCTTCATTTCCCGCCTAATAGTGCCATCCCCTTTTCCTTTTATAATCTCTCTTCTCATCTTTGTTTAGAAACGCCTAGGGTTCCTTCTCTCTCTATATTCTGGCGATTCAAACTCCATCCAAACCCTAATCTTCTTCCAGACGCCACCATAAAATCTTCTTTTGTTCATCGATTATCTTCATTCAAAAGGTTTTTTTTTTATTGAAATACTTTCATGATTTCCTCTTATTTATACTAATCCTTTGTGTTTTGGGTCTTTTCATGTAACCATTGCTAGGGTTTCGTTCGAGAGTTAGATCAAGAGATGGGGCGCCTGCTAATGGTTCTGTGGTGTTTCTCTTACAAGATTCTTTCATCTTGAGGTTTGATTTGTATGTTTATAGATCTGTGTTGATTTTTCTTAACGGTTATGATATGAGTACAACATCTGTTGATTATTGATCTGTGAATATGTTCACCGATTATTCTTTTCGAAATTAGGGTTTCATTTACTTGAGATTTGAATCTTTCGATTCTTTGGTTATTTTTTGTTGATATGTGGTTTGCCATGATCATGGTATGTGTTTTTGTTTTTTTATTTTTACTAAAGTTTTGTTATCTGAGTTGTGACTAAATGATGATTGTGAATGATCTGTGACAGATGATAATGATGATGATTGTTCTGCGGTTGTTTCTAGTATCATTGTTCCAACATTTTTTAATGTATGTGTTTTTTGCTACTCTAGTTTTGAAATTTTGAGTTTTTAATTTTGAAGTGATATACTCTAATTCTCGCTTTATATTTCAGTCTAATCACAGTTGTTTGAAATTTATACAATCTGCTGCTGGTTATTATAGGTTTGTATTCAAAGAAGCATAAAGTTTAATTAAACACAAAGAAAGATTATTAAATTTCCAGTTAAAATAATTTTTTCTTATGACTAAATGATGATTATAATTGATTTGGGTAGAAGATGATGAGGTAGAACCCACAGTAGTTCCTACTAAACGCAAGAAAGGATCTGCTACTATTGTAAGATAAGATTTTATGTTACTAGAGTAATGGTCTTTCCTGCATTTTTTGTATTAAAAGAAGCATAAAGTTTGGTTTAAAGCACCTCTTTATGAACAAAGTTAAGGATTAAGTATATGAGGACAGGGCTACTCTTCAACAGCTGAAGAAGTGTTTTCATGTACTGCATCTTGGTATGTTCACTAGAGATCAGGTTTCTATAAATCCTGATGTTAATGCATTGAATACTTCCGTGGAGTTCATGGCGATTGTCGGAGATATACATTGATGGAGTTTAAAAGCTAAAAGCACTAAATTTTAAGCTAAAAGCTCTAAAGTTTTGCTGTTAGGTTCGTAAATTTCTTGGTGTTGTTCTTAGATTTTAAATTTCGTTGTAATTTTAAGCTGAATAAGTATTATTATGTATATTTAATATCATCTGATTATTGCAGATGATGATGTTGTGTTTCATGTTGTAAAAAACCATGGAATTGTCAGATAATACATTGCTTTGCCCGATTAGATTATGTGTTAAATTATAGTTCTTTATTAAGTCATTGTTTCGTTTTCTTGAATTCTATGTAATTTTGTAAAGAAGTATAATAACAAACACTGGTTTTAACATCTGTTTGCATTTTGGTCAATAGTTAATGGAAAGTCATGTTAGGTTGAACATAGTTTTTAAGAGGAAAACAGTGTTAGAAGACAGTAGATCTTATTAACTTAAACATCTGTTCAGGGTTAAATAGATGTTTTGCCTTTAACAGATGTTTGGCCTTTTATATCAGAGGTTTGACTTAAACAGTTGTTTGACCTTAAACAGATGTTTGACCTTAAACATATGTTTTGCCTTAAACAGATCTTTCGCCTTCTATATCAGATATGCTTACTTAAACAGATGTTTGACCTTAAACAGTAGTTTGGCCATAAACAGATGTTTGCCTCTAAACCAAACATCTGTTTAAGGTCAACATCTATTTGACTATTGGTCATGTTGTGCTTTTTTTTTACCTCTAATATGGGTTCATGATCTAATCTGGTGATTTGAAGACATTGTTGTTTCATCTTTAAACTAATAAATAAAAAATCAAGTCCAGATAAACATCTCTTTATGGCCAAACATCTGTTTATGGCCAAACTTTTGTTTATGGGCAAACATGTGTTTAAGGTCAAACTTCTGTTTAAGTCCAGACAACTGATATATAAGGCGAAACATATGTTTCTTCAATCTTCGTGTTGACCATTGACTGACCAAACATCAGTGTTTAAAAAATTGTTGGGTATCCACTGATAGGAAAAAATAGTCACTGCTCACTTTTTTTATTGTTGACATCTATTGATATTGACCATCAGCGGTTTTCCTAAATAACAGCTACTGCTCACATTTTTATTATTGATGGTGTTAATTAGTGATAGATTGAAATTATCAAATAAAAACTAGAATTACAATGAAATCACCATTTTACCTAATCGTTACATTCCAATGAGGTAAGATTTCCTCCAACATTGTTTTCAGCATAAAATTTAAAGTTAAATTAAAAAATAAAAAAAAATCTTGATAACTATTTGTTGCAAATCAAATCAGTAATTAATGCTAATTTCTTGAGCTTTGGACATTTAAAATATGCAAAATGTGAATTTCAAACTGACGGTTATTATCTCTTAAAAAATAGAAAAGTCATCATGACAATTGCTTTGAAATCAGATCAATAATTACTGATAATATCAGTAATTTTATGCAAAATTGTAATTTAAAATTGACTTTCTCTCTTTCTTTTTTTCCTACTTTGCATATCAATTCAGATATTTAATATTTAATAGTTTAATAAAGCAGGATATAAAGATATACACTACTGTCGATTACCAATAAACATCAGTTCCCAATAAATAAGATATAATTATCAGTTCCCACATTCAAAATTCAAAATTCAAACCGTATATTTTAATCCTATAAATAAGATATAATTATCTGCTATCACATTCAAATCTCGCTCGCTCATATATGTGAGCGTATATATCTCTCTCAAATGCATTTTTCTCGTGATTCAGCCGCTAATCTCCGATTACACTTATTTGTTCGAATGTTTGTTGATTATGTTTACATGTTATCGTTCCAGTATCATTGTTCCAACATCGTAGTTTCAATGAAGCTTCCCATCACACATCAACCTTTCAATATTGATGTTGCAGTATCATTGTTGCAACATCGTGAAAAGTTGCGTTGTTCAATTTTCGTTAAATTGAAAGTCAGGTTTTCTTGCGTCAGGTTTGTCATTGGGATTTCTTCTTTTATAGAAAGTATGGATAGATTCATGCAATATCGTGAAAACTCAGATGTGCTACAATAGTTGAGAAGAGACCTTTGCATTTTAGGTTTGTTTCTTATTTGTTTTGTCAGTAATATAGAGTGCGGTGATAGAGACATGCAGTTCATGGCGATGCTGAAGGACATACATCGAGAGGTTCAGCAATCGATGGAGTTGAAACTAAAGTTTCTTAATTCTTGTTGTTATTCTTAGATTTGAACTTTAATATTGTTCAGTATGTTATGTAATTATTGGACTTTTAGTTTTAAGGTCATGTATAAATGAATAAATTTAACTTTATGAATCTATGTTGTATTTTATTTTTATTTTTTATTTAGTGATTGAGAAAGATTTAGATTATGTTGATGTTGAATTGTATCTGAACATCTGTTTGGTAAGTCAACAGAGGTTTAATAGTGTCAATGAGTCCTCTCAAATGAATAGACGGACACTTGCTTCCTCTCAAAGGGTTATGTTGTGGTTATAACAGCTGATCATGCTAAGGACTGTTATAATTAACCACTGCTACTTATAAAGACTGATGTTCTTAAAGACTGTTGAGGCCTATCCACTGTTGAAGACAAAGCCATGTTAAAGACAAGCACTTATGTACGTAAAGCCTGATCAACGAAAGGAAAACCACTGCTCAGTAGCAGCAGTGCTTCAGCATCTACAGCGGATTCAACTTTAGTATTTATGTATCAGTGTTTCTTTTGTAACAGTGTCTAGTGTAGCAGTGGTTCGCTATATTTTATCTCTCGAGACAAACCCTATATAAACTCAAAGACGAACCACTGCCCAACAACAACAGTGGTTCAGCATCAACAGCAGATATTCTACCTTTGTTTATGTTAACAATATTTATATGTAACAGTATTTATCACATCAGTGTTTTATACTATGTTAGATTGTTAGATTTCATATCACTGAGATGTTTATATGTAACGGTATTTATCACATCACCCCACTACTCCTTATAAAGACTGATCTACTTAAAGACTGATGAGGGCGATCCACTGTTGAGGACAAAGCCCTGTTAAAGACAAGCACTTACGTACCTAAAGGCTGATCAACGAAAGGAAAGCCACTGCTCAGTAGCAGCAGTGCTTCAACAACTACAGCGGATTCAACTTTAGTATTTATGTATCAGTGTTTCTTATGTAACAGTGTTTAGTGTAGCAGTGGTTCATATAGTTTATCTCTCGAGACAAACCCTATACAAACTCAAAGACGAACAACTGCCCAACAACAAAAGTGGTTCAGCATCAACAATAGATATTCTACCTTTGTCTATGTTAACAGTTTTATATGTAACAGTATTTATCACATCAGTGTTTTATACTCTGTTAGATTGTTAGATTTCATATCACTGAGATGTTTATATGTAACGATATTTATCACATCACCCTAGCATGCTAACTGATTATATCTAATACTTTATTTTAATAGTCTCAACATCCATCTTAAAAATAGTTAAAATGAAAAATTTTCATGAATTATAAGCATTAAAATGTTTTCAGGCTATCCACTGATTACTTAAAGTCTCCCACTGTTTTCAATGTAATCATTGCTGTCACACCCCAACCGATGGCGGAATCATCGGGGCGTGGCACTGAGCGAAATAGATTGTCCAGAAGTTTCCATAACAAGTATCAATACTATTCAATTTAAATAATACGTCCCATACCGTATCTCAAACAGCAAATAATTATTACAGACATAAATCCAGTCAAATATTCTGTTCCGACAACTCAGATTTAAATAGACAGCAATTGTTTATCTGCTTCTAGAGACCCCTGATTTGTTATCTACAGACAACTATTTGTTGGGCTCTAAAGCTTTATTCTAGCTTCAATTTCCTACCACATATGCATCCTAAGCACCTGTCACATACGTTAAAATAAAAGTCAATACATATAATGTAAAGGTGAGCATACAAGTTTGATAATAGCATATAGAGTTCGAATTCGTTTACGCATAACCAGCACGTACACATAGTGAAATGAAGCACGTTAGTTATCGACATAGATCCATAGATACCAATGACTGCGGGTTGACTGCCCGAGGCAGTTCGCAATACATGATTACCACCGTAATCCATGCAAGTAAAAGATCCTTAACAACCCCCGTGTTAACGGGTGCTGAGTCCAAACTATAGTACTATCGTTGTTAAGGCAGGTAGACAGCATTCCATGTGTAAACATAACAAACAAGCATTCATAAGCCACGTATAACATGCATTAACGGTTAGCGTTCAAATAGTTTGAGTGGTGTGATAATTGTAGTTTGAATATTCGTAACATATGTAACACCCAAAAGTGCCTAAAGCAAAAAGGGATCGAGTATACTCACAGCGATTATGGATTGAAGGGAGTGCTTAGCGAGTGCGGTTAGCCTGAATAGATTCGGTAGCATAACGATAAGCGATTCGTAAAAACGTCACAAAGTATGAAAGGGTCGAATAGGGGTTCGTTCGGATGGTAATTCAATCGAACAACAATTCGTGCGGGTAACAATCCGTTCGGGTGGTCATTCGATCGGATGGCAATCCGGTCGGGTGACGATTCGAGTGGATTGTTTCTTCCTATGAGAAGGATGTGTTTGTGTATGATGGTTTGACTTTTGAAGTTTTCGTTGTAGCATTTTGAAACAACGAAGTATCTCTATCTTTCGAGTCGGTCGATCGGATGACTAGTCGTGCGGATGGCAATTCGTTCGAATGGTCATCCGGTCGGGCGGCGACTTCATGATGAGGTTACTTATTGGAAACAAGTTCACTACATAAGTGTCATTCGATCGAATGGTAATTCGATCGGATGACAATTCGTGCTATTGAACATGTTGAAAATTGTTAAGTCCTTTAAAGTCTTAGTATCTCATGATCCGAAGAGTAATCCTTTCAAAGGGTCGTTCGATCGGATTGCAATTCGTTCAATACCCAAACTTTAATTATGATTGTTTAAAGGTGGGACCCAAGTGTAATCCGTTCGGGTGGCAATTCGTTTGGGTAGCCTATCCGTTCAAATGGTAATTCGATCGGTTGGCAATCCGCTCTGATTGTCCTGTTCGTTCTACACTTGGTCGTCTTGAAGGTTTGTCGTTATGTCGAGTCACTTCGACAACGTGTTAGCCAACAGAACCCTTCGTTCGACCCAGTTGACCAACCTGACCAGGAATCACCCTAGTCCGGCCGGTTACCGGCTCGAGACGGTTGTTCTTGACTAACCCGAAATCGGTAGTCTCGTGAGTAGAACCTAGATCTAAGCCAGTACAACACTCAGAGCGAGTAGGAGAATAGATCAGAACCTGATTCTACCGGTTTTGAGTGTTTTAAGTGTAAAAAGAGTCGAAATAAAGTTAAAACCATCTTTCAATCCTTTTTCACCACACTTGTGTCGATATCTTTACAAGATCTTTGTGGAAATCGGTTAGATTTAAGTTGTTCTTAGTGGGTTGAGGTCAAAACATGAAGTTCTTGAAGAACACATGATGACATCACCTTAGAACACCCGAAATCCAGTGATTTCACGGTTAAAAATTAAGATTTAAAAGATAGAAAGGTGTAGGAGTGCGTGTAGATCAAGAAAGTACAAGATTTAAGACGAGATCTTACCGGAATCGAGAGAAATCTGAGAAAAGGTTGAGTTGAGCGTGCTGGTCGAACAGGGATTTCCAAAAGTGGAAAAGATGACAATGACAGGGGTATTTATAGGATGCCAAAAGAGGAAAGGGACTGTTCGGTCGAATGGCACATCGCCTGGGTGACTGTTCGGTCGAATGGCTATTCGATCGGATGGCACCTGTCATCCTTTACCAAGTGGCTATCCGGTCGAATGGCCATTCGATCGGATGGCCCTTGGTTAGGGTGTTTAACGCGTTGATCTTTGCTGATTCGATTTCGATTGCGATCGATGCGATACGGTAGATTCTCCTAGTCAAATTAATCTCAGTCCTAAACACTCATATCTCGCAAAATCTATTTTCCACCATTACTAGAGTTCGTTCCACGATTAGACTTCGATTGCATTTCGAGTTAGATTTCGAGTTTCGATTGAGTTCGCTTGCTTATCACAACATAACATAAATAAACATGCACAGGTAACACGTAAGGCACACATACACGTATAATAACAAGTAAAATTCATAGCTCGAGTTGCGATTAGAGGTCGATTCGATTAGCATAGCTTGATTATTGATTAGTTAACTTTATCGCATTGTTACTTCCTGTATTTCACAGTCGTAAGTCGATTTATTAACGATTAACACACATCGATTATTGCATTAACGACACTTACTCCACATAATACAAATAAAATAAAGAAATTTCTACGAGTCAAGTAGCGCGAAATCGGTCGTTGACTTTGACCTTGACTTTGACTTTCACTTGTGAAAACACAGGGTGTTACAGCCTCCCCTTGTTTAGGGAATTTCGTCCCGAAATTAGGCTGGAAGCTGTACAACGCCGTGAATCACGTTTGAGAACTTTTCCGTTTGGACCGGTTTTGACTTTGAAACGATCACTTGTGACACGGAATCCGTGAACGTGCGTGACCAAACTAGGGGTGTGCATGGGTCGGTTTGGGTCGGTTTTTACTATTATCCATAACCGCTAGTTTGGTTATGGATTTTTGGTAACCATAACCATAACCAAACTTCGGTTATGGTTAATCGGTTATGAAGTCGGTTATGGTTCGGTTTTGGTTAATTTCGGTTAAGTAACCAAGCAAGGTTTGAAATAAATAGGGTTGTGCACGATTTGAACTTAGCTTGAGCCTATTTTATAAGATAACGAAGACTAAACTTTTTGGTTAAACTACCGATTTAGAGTTCTTTTTAATAAGGTAATTCTCAAACAAAAACAATTATGGTCATAACACCTTAGTTCTTTATCAAAATAAATGACATCTATATCAAGATCATTTTGTTACTAACATACTTTTATCTTAATAAAAACCCTCTATATGGTTTTGTAAAACACAAATCTATTATATAAAGTTAACATAACAACTTCGGTTCGGTTTCGGTTATAGTTGGTTAACCAAAGCTTCATAACCATAACCATAACCGATGGAGCGGTTATACAAAGTTTCATAACCATAACCATTGGTTATATTGGTTATCGGTTATTAGTGGTTCGGTTATGTTGGTTATGGTTCGGTTATCGGTTATGGCGGTTAATTTGCTCACCCCTAGACCAAACACACTAGAACGTACTATAATCGGTAATTCTATAGATTGATAAGAAATCGTACAAAGCACTAGAATCACAATACTACTTTCTCTCTCTAGCTCCTCTCTTGAAACAACTGCGGGTACTTAGCTTTCATGTCGCTTTCGAGTTCCCAAGTAAACTCTGCGCCTCGTTTGCCTTCCCATCGGACCTTCACAATAGGAATGCGTGAGCGTCGGAGTTGCTTGGTCTGGCGATCCATGATTTCGACAGGCTTTTCCACGAAGTGTAATGTTCCATTCACTTGTAGATCGTCTAGAGAGACATGTAAATCGTGGTTGGCGAGGCACTTTCGGAGGTTTGACACGTGGAAAGTCGGGTGGACGTTACTAAGTTCCTCCGGTAATTCGAGTCTGTAGGCGACTTTTCCGATCCTTTCCAGAATCTTAAAAGGTCCAACATATCGAGGCGCGAGTTTCCCTTTCTTGCCGAATCGGACCACACCCTTCCAAGGTGACACCTTTAGGGGTACACACCAACGCCAAATTCACGGGGCTTGCGCTTTTTATCGGCGTAAACTTTCTGTCGATCCCGAGCTTTCACCAGGTTGTCTCTGATTTGGAAAATTTTGTCTGTCGTTTCTTGTAATAGCTCAGGACCGGTTAGTTGTGAATGACCGATCTCGTGCCATACAATAGGCGATCGACATCTTCTTCCGTATAATGCCTCGAATGGTGCCATTTGGATACTAGAATGGTAGCTGTTGTTATACGAAAATTTGACTAACGGCAGGTATTTATCCCAATTACCACCGAAGTCTAAGACACACGAACGGAGCATGTCCTCAAGATTACCAATCGTTCTTTCAATCTGACCGTCGGTTTGAGGGTGGAAAGTGGTACTTAGATTAAGCGTTGTACCGAGTGCCGTTTGAAACAAACCGAGCATCACGATCAGAAATGATGTCACGAGGCGTTCCATGATTACAAATGATCTCATCGGTGTAGATTCGGGCTAATCGTTCTACCTTGTAGTTTTCTCGTATTGGCACAAAGTGAGCTGATTTAGTCAAACGGTCGACCACAACCCATATGTTGTCGTGACCTGATGACATGTGTGGTAGCTTGGTTATGAAATCCATGGCTATGCTCTCCCACTTCCACATGGGAATTGGTGGTTGTTCGAGTAAGCCAGAGGGTCTTTGGTGTTCAGCCTTGACTCTAGCATAAGTTAGGCATTTTCCGACGTAGAGAGCGATATCTCTTTTCATACCCGGCCACCAGTACTTATAACGAAGATCCTGGTACATTTTGTCGACACCGGGGTGGATAGAATACCGAGATTTGTGGGCTTCGTCCATTAGGATTTGTCGCAATTCCGTTCGTTTGGGAATCCAAATTCGGTCTAAAAAGTGGAATATCCCGTTTGATTTGCTCACAAGCTGGGCTCCATCGTGGTAGATTCTTTCTTTCTTCAGGGTGCGTTCATTAAAACATGCATGTTGAGCGTCGCGGATGAGGGTTTCGAGATCGTGTTGGGCTTGAACATTACGGGTGCTAAGTAGGTAACTCCGTCTGCTAAGTGTGTCGGCAACGACATTTGCCTTGCCTGGGTGATAACGGATCTCACAGTCGTTATCGTTGAGAAGTTCTACCCATCGGCGTTGACGCATATTAAGTTCCTTCTGATTAAAGATGTGTTGTAGGCTCCTATGATCGGTGAAGATCGTACACTTGGTACCATACAGGTAGTGTCGCCAAATCTTTAACGCAAAAACAACTGCGCCTAGCTCGAGATCATGGGTCGTATAGTTCTTCTCGTGGATTTTGAGCTGACGAGAAGCGTAAGCTATGACCGTGTCCCGTTGCATGAGAACGCAACCAAGACCAAGGTTGGAAGCATCACAGTAGACAATGAAATCATCGTTTCCGTCTGGCAAGGTGAGAACAGGAGCGTTGCAAAGCATGTGCTTGAGGTTTTGGAAGGCAGTCTCTTGTTTGGTTCCCCAGACAAAAGGCTGGTCCTTATGCGTAAGAGAGGTAAGCGGTACAGCAATCTTTGAGAATCCTTCGATAAATCGTCAATAGTAGCCCGCTAGTCCGAGAAAAGAGTGGACTTTAGACGGGTTCTTAGGTGTAACCCAGCTCTTGACAGCTTCAATCTTTGCCGGGACGACGTGAATGCCTTGACTATTTACGATGTGACCCAGAAACTGAACTTCCTCCAGCCAGAATTCACACTTGGAGAACTTGGCATAGAGTTGGTTCCCCTGGAGTAACTCGAGAACCAAACGTAGATGTTGCGCATGTTCGGTTTTCGATTTGGAGTAAATCAAGACATCGTCGATGAATACGATGACGAAACGGTCGAGATATGGTTTACACACGCGATTCATCAGATCCATGAAGACTGCTGGTGCGTTGGTTAAGCCAAAAGGCATGACAATAAATTCGTAGTGACCGTTACGGGTACGAAACGCGGTACAATCACGGATAACGGAATTGACAGCGACGGTTCTTCCGGTAGCGACTTCAACATCGAATGCCGAGGAGAGTTGGGAACGTTTACGACTAAGGAGTTTCTCAAATTCGAGCGACACAAAGCAGTTATCGGCTCCAGTATCAAACAAACATGAAGCATAAATACCATTCACAAGGAACGTACCATTGACCACATTGTTGTCGGCCTGGGCTTGACGCACGTTGAGGTTGAAAGTTCTGGCGCGTGCGGCCTGTTGTTGCTGCTGTGGTTGTTGCTGCTGTTGTTGTTACTGCTGTGGCTGTTGTTGCTGAGGCTCTTGCTTCACGACCCTGTTTGGGCACATGTTGGCGAAATGGTTCGGGTCGCCACATGCGAAGCAGGCTCTGGCCTTGACTGCGGGTGCCGGAGGAGCTTGTTGACCCTGTGGGGCAGTGAGCAGGAGCTTGTCGGATGCGGCAGTTAGCAGTAAAATGGCCGTATACGTTGCAGTGAGCACAATAACGGCAAGCAATGGCAGTTGGGTAGTGGTAGGTGCAAGTAGGGCAGAGCGGGTGTGGCCCAGTGTATGCACGCTTTGCAGGTAGTGCATTGGCCACAGGCGCTGCTACTTGACGCTGTTGGGCAGGTATGGCTTGAACTGGTGCAGCAGTGATCGCACAGTTCTTGTTGCTGGAGCTGTTCTTTCTCTTGTTCTTTCTCTTGTTGCCTGATGAGGTAGGTTCAGCAGTTGGTGCGGCAGTGGTAGCTTGATGCAGATGCTTCGAAGTCTTATCCCAGACACCAGCCTTAACCCGTTTGTCATTGATTTCAGCGGCCAGCAGATAGGTTTCCTCGATCGTCGTAGTCTTAGCCGCTTGCACGAAATCAGCAACGCAGTCGGGCAGGGCCCGGATGTACTTCTTGATCGTCATGTCGGGAGTCTTGACTTGATCGGGACATATAATGCTGAGCTGTTTAAAATGAGCAGTAAGACCAGCATTGTCACCATCCTTTTGCTGGATGTGCCAAAATTCATCTTCTAGCTTTTGACGCTCGTGAGGAGGGCATAATTCCTCTAGCATAACTTCCTTGAGCTCGTCCCACGACAGACCGTAGGTTGCATCGTTCCCTCGCTTGTTCCTCTCGGCCGTCCACCAGTCTAGTGCTCGGGACTGGAAAACGTCGGTAGCGTTCAGAGTTCGAAGGTCATCAGGGCAACCACTTTGTCGCAGAGTAACCTCAATAGAGTCAAACCAGTGAAATAGTGCAGTGGGACCTCCTTCGCCAGTGAATTCTTTTGGCCCACAAGACTTAAATTGCTTGAAACTGAAAGGCCTTGCGGCAGCTTTGGGAGCGTCGGTTCTTGATTCCTCAGATGATTTGCTGGCATTCTCATAGACATCACTCACAGCCTTTGCTACGCTTTTAGCGATGATGGAAGCAAGACGTCTGTCTCTCTTTTCTTGACGAGAAAGTGCATGACGGGATCCAGACAACATTGTCTGCAATAGACATCGCCACGGAACTCAACACATTGTATTCGAATCTCACCTCACACGTTTACTACTTATGTCACAACCCCCGACCCGGTTTGACCCGTTTCAGGAGCCGCGGGACAGAAATCCCGTGGTATTTAATTAATTGAGTTTAACAGCGGAAGTTTAACATCAGGATCTTTTTAAGACTGAAATATTTCCCGATTATTTTATTTCACAACGCGGGATAAAACCCGGTAATTTACAATCTTGAGATTTCACGAAGAAATCTTTTATTTTACAAAACATGTTTCTTTATTTTATACTGAGCCACTTCTTTGAGCTTGTAGTGCTATATGGCACTTTTCCTGGATCATAATAGATTACCTGAAACATGTTTGAAAAAGGTTTTGTCAGCGGGAAATACTGAGTGAATCATTCTATTTTGCATAATGATGCATAGTTATTAATTACAGCATAAGAGCAATTACAATGGCTTCTATCTTATTTTTATCTGGCCTTCTGTCACAAGGGTGACATGTCACAATGGTGACGATGGTCATACCACTATTTAGATCAATGAACCTAAATAGTGATGATTATCCCTGTAGGTCAATGAACCTAACAGTGATTATCCCGAGTAGGTCAATGAACCTAACTGGGAGAAAATTAGTAATGTGCACAATACCCCACTAACCAGTAATTCAAGATATCCACGACTTAGTCCCTGTAATTATAACCTTGAAAATAATTTGAGGTATTGTAAAATATTTGATAAAAAGAGAATGACTCACCTTGCAGATTTATACGGGCAGAGTTTAGCCTACTGATTAGCCTTTTATCCTAAATTTAATAACAGGCACACAATTCGGGGTTAGTAATCAATACAGCATTTACAATAACTCACGAGATCAAATTCTCACAACGAACGACAAAGTGCGATACTTAAACATCCATCGACTTAACGACGAACGACAAAGTACGATACTTAAACATCCATCGATTTAACGACGAACGACAAAGTATAGCCCTAATGTGGGCACCACTTAAACATCCATTGGATATATTGATCGATCGGACAATGAATCGTAATAGCGATCGAGTTAATACCCTGATTGCGGCGTCGATTAGTGATCCGTGTGTGTTAATTGTGATAAACAGAGCTTATCTCAAAGCATAGAACGAATTTCTTTGTCGAACATACGCAGAATTTCAAGTGCCAATCTCTGCTATTTATACACAAATTTGGCTTAGCTTACGGACCGTAACAAATAACACTTACGGTCCGTAAGGGTCTTGAACTTAGCATAGGGTGGCCACGTGTGGGACTAGCTTAGCTGAGTCGATGAATTTCATTAATTTGATTTTGACAGCACATTATGTAGATAATCGTTAACTAGGAAATACCCCCCCTGAGTTTTAGGGGCCCTGATCCTGATTCTGATTGTTCTGAAAATTTTAGGATTTGTTCAGAATCACTTGGGTGTCTCAATTAGGGTTTCCTATTAGTCAAATTAATTTAATAAATATGACTTTTGATGAGAGTTGTTACATTCTCCCCACCTTAATAAAAATCTCGTCCTCGAGATTTACTGGAATAATTAAGGATAATTTCGCTTCATTTCTGATTCTAACTCCTAAATGTATTAGGATCATATCTTTGGATCCTACTTTACTTTAACTAACACTACTCGTTTGCCTTTATATCTTGGAAAGGTACTACCAAAGATTCGTCTGATAGACATTTCTTGAGATTGGATACATGAAATACATCATGTACCCCAGCTAACTCTCCTGATAGTTGTAAACGATAAACAACTGGTCCTATACGTTGGATCACTGGAAATGATCCTATGTACCTTAGATTTAGCTTTCCTTTCTTACCGAATCTAACAACTCCTTTCCAAGGAAATACTTTCAATTAGCATTTTGTCTTCAACTCGAACTCCAACGGCTTTCGTATATTATCTGTATAACTTTTCTGACTATCTCTAGCCGTCTTCAGCCTTTCCTTCGTGATACTGAATATTACAGTCGTAGTCACTTAGGATTTTCATTCATCTCCTTTGCCTCATGTTTAATTCTTTTTGCCTAAATATATGTCTTAAATTCTTATAATCCGTATTGACAGTAAACTTACTTCCATATAGATAATGTCTTCAATCTTAAGGGCAAAATTTATGGCTCCTAATTCTTAGTCATGAGTGATATAGTTTTCCTCGTGCTTTTTCAATTGCCTTGATGCATACACAATTACCTTCTTGCGTTGCATAAGCACATATCCACATCCTAGCTTTGAAGCATCACCGTATACTTCAAAATCTTCAGTTCATAAGGCTAAGATTGGAGCATTTGGTTAATTTCTGCTTTAAGATCCTAAAGGCTTCTTCTTGTTTAGATCTCTAATCAAACTTAACTGTTTTTATAGGTTAGCTTAGTTAATGGTATAGTTATCTTGGAAAAATCCTTAATATAGTATCCGACTAAACCTATAAAACTTCTAATTTCCATTGCGGATTGCAGAATCTTCCGTTTGCTAATTGCTGCTATCTTAGCAGAATTTACGTGAATACCTTCATGATTCACCATATGACCTAGAAATTGCACTTTTGGTAACCAAAATTCACACTTCAAGACTTTGGCGTAAAGCTTCTCTTTTCTTAAAAATGCTAAGAGTGCATGTAAGTACTGACATTGTCCTTCCTGACTTTTGGAATAAATAAGTATATCGTCTATGAAGACAATTACAAATTTATCCAAAAGTAGTTTACAGATCCTATTCATCATGTCCATGAATGCTGGAGGTGTATTCATTAATCCGAAGGGCATGATTGTAAACTCGTAATGACCATACCTAGTTCTGAAAATGGTTTTAGGTATGTCTTTCTCTTGAAATTTTAATTGATGATAACCGAAGCGTAAAAATATCTAGCTCTTTGAAGTTGACCGAATAGATCATCGATCCTAGGTAATGGTATTGATTCTTAATTGTAATCTTTATTCAATTCCCTATAATCAATACACATTTTCATCGAATCATCCTTTTTAAATAACACTGTGTTAACCGATAAGGTGCCTTGGCTTATCGGTATAGTTCCTGGATTTAAAGGAATTCTAAATTATATCTCCCTATCAGGTAGTAACCCTGATAACTCTTTTTGGGAATACATCTGGGTATTCTGAAACTACAGAAATTTCCTTAAATTCTTTATCTTTAGTATTAATGATTACTGAAATCATGTATACTATTCCTTGCTTTTGTTCATAATTAGCAACTTTCATTACTGATATGAACTTTAGGGTTTTACATAGCTTATCTCCTGTAATCATTATTACTTCTCCATTGGATGCACAAATTTCTATGGAATTCTTGTCACAACTAATTTGAGCATAATTGTTTTACTAATCAATCCATTCTTAGCACAACCTTGATTTCAACTAATTTCATAAATAATAGGGTTGCAGAAAATTTATGACTTAAAAGTTCTATTTCTACGTGTTGCAGAACCTTATTTATTTTAACTGAATTCCTATCTGCCATTTCTATTGTAGAAATTTGCCCAATGCTGGTTAAAGGTAAGTTAAAAGTTTGGAAGAATAAAGTATTTATAAAACTTTGGTTTACACCAGAGTCAAATAATACTTTTGTGTAAACGTTGTGAACTAAGAACGTACCGGCTATCACATCTGGAATGAGTTCTGCTTCCTTAGCAGTCAGTTGGAAGGCTCTTACATTCCTTTTTGCTCCTTCTGCAGGTTTGGCTTTATTGTCAGATGATTTGTTCAGTTTTGGACAATCTGGCCTAAGATGTCCAGCTTCTCCACAGTTGTAGCAAACTGAAAATTTCTTCCACCTGCAGTCTTCTTCTTGATGCCCCGGAATTTTGCAAAAATTGCAATATCCTTTGCATCTTCCAAAATGCTTTCTTTTGCAAAAATTGCAAAATGGGCTAGTAGAAGATTGCCCATTCCCTCCTTTCTTGAAATTGTTATGGTTAACTGGACAAAATTCTTGGGTAATCTTTTGGGCTACTTCCTTCCTTCTATTTTCTTCTCTTGTTCGTACTAGTTCGTCAGTCAGAGTATTAGCTAAATCTACCGCATCATCAATTGTGCGAGGTTTCGCAGCCTTGACGATATTACGGATTTCGGAAATCAATCCCCAAATATAACGAGAAATAAGTACCTGCTCTGGCGAAGCCAGGGTTGGTACTACTCTAGCATATTCGAAGAATGTCGAAGTATACCCTCGACAATCTACATCCACCATCCGGTGGGTTAGAAACTTATTTGTCATTTGTTCCTTTTCATACTCAGGACAGAATTTTCTTTCTACAAAGCTCTTAAATTCTTCCCAGTTCATAGCATACGCCATCCTTCTTCCTTTTGCTTGTAACACCGTATTCCACCATTCTAGCGCCACTTCTTTGAAAAGGTTTGACGCGTACATGACTTGATCATCCTGAGCACATTTACTTATGGCAATTACTGCCTCGGTTTTCTCTAACCAACGCAGTGCCGCAGTCGCTCCTTCATTGCCTGCAAACTCAGTGGGTTTACAAGCAAGAAATTCTTTGTAAGTGCAACCAGATGTTGCAGCTTTCCTTTTCTTAGGGAGCGGAGCTTGCCGTGGTTCATTATCATGATTAACATGATTACTACCTCCGTTTATACTATTACTGAAGTTATCTTCAGAAATACGTTTACTAGGAACAATTTGTTGCGGTTCGATTGGATTTTTAATAGCAGCAACGATTGATGGAATAGCATTGGCTATCCCTTGAGCAACTATTTCTGGAATAGCGTTGGCTATCCCTTGAGCAACGATATTTTCTATATCGTGCCTAGTCATAAATTGATCCCCCGGTTGTTGCTCAGATTGATTAACCTCATTAACTGGTTCATTATTAGCGTTTTCCATCTGATAACTAATTTATAGATAAATAATTAGTATCAAAGAAATAATCCAATGTTACAATTATTTGCACATAATCACGTAAACAAATATATAACCAAAATTGTAAATTTTCTAATATTTCTTTTGTTTTATAGATTATATCATGCTTCTATATACAACCGTTTTATTATTTATTTTACACATACTGATTTTACTATTACTATTACACAACCACAATTTCATAATCCCCTATCCTTTGTCAGGTGATATTCTAGTAACGGCGTTCCTTCTCATCGTATTTCCAGGAGATCTGTCCCAAAATCTCTTGGATCCTATTCCCAGCATCCATTTTGTCAAAATGATGGAGTTTAGCCATATTCTCGTTACTCATTGGTGAATTTGGTAAAGGTTCTGGATTGAACTTAGGAAAAAGCCTATAGGGATGGTTTTGTAACAGTATTTCATTAGTCACCCATTCGTCTATTTGTGAGTGGATTGAAAGGTTTGGAATAGCTGGTTCTAAATTCATTGGTAGTTGTGTTTCAAGAGAATGAATAAAATTATTTTCATTAATAGGCTCAATAGTATTATCGGTTGCCATTATAAAATCTAGTTCTTCTTGAGATGGTAACCCCTCAATTTGCCTAGAGCTTTCCCCAATTTCCATTCTCTTAGGCTTGGGTACAGCGTTGAATTCTATAGGTTCTTCTATGTCTGGAATATACCTATTGAAATCTCTGGAAACTTCTATTCTTACCGGATAGAGATTTAAATTCTGAAGGGCGTCAGACAAGTCACTCATGCTGTTTAGCAAAATACACACAATTACTAAGTCATAACAAAATTTTATAGAACAACTTTTTAAATAGTATTTCATACTGGGTAACTACCAAAACAACTGAAAATTAAAACACACTAGATTTTATTTGTAAATTTATTTATTTACTGAATAAGGTTTCTGGACTGTAGATAATAAAGATGCTAAACTTAAATTATTTAAGAATTTGTATTAATTGCTACATTAGTTAGCATATAAAGATCTGCCCATACTGTATACAATTAGTTAGATAATAAAATATATAATCACAAAATAGCAATTAATAAAAATTAAGTATTTTCTCAATACTTAATTGGCTTAAATCAGTGGCTCGATAAGTGGCTCTGATACCACCTTTTTCTGTCACAACCCCCGACCCGGTTTGACCCGTTTCAGGAGCCGCGGGACAGAAATCCCGTGGTATTTAATTAATTGAGTTTAACAGCGGAAGTTTAACATCATGATCTTTTTAAGACTGAAATATTTCCCGATTATTTTATTTCACAACGCGGGATAAAACCCGGTAATTTACAATCTTGAGATTTCACGAAGAAATCTTTTATTTTACAAAACATGTTTCTTTATTTTATACTGAGCCACTTCTTTGAGCTTGTAGTGCTATATGGCACTTTTCCTGGATCATAATAGATTACCTGAAACATGTTTGAAAAAGGTTTTGTCAGCGGGAAATACTGAGTGAATCATTCTATTTTGCATAATGATGCATAGTTATTAATTACAGCATAAGAGCAATTACAATGGCTTCTATCTTATTTTTATCTGGCCTTCTGTCACAAGGGTGACATGTCACAATGGTGATGATGGTCATACCACTATTTAGATCAATGAACCTAAATAGTGATGATTATCCCTGTAGGTCAATGAACCTAACAGTGATTATCCCGAGTATGTCAATGAACCTAACTGGGAGAAAATTAGTAATGTGCACAATACCCCACTAACCAGTAATTCAAGATATCCACGACTTAGTCCCTGTAATTATAACCTTGAAAATAATTTGAGGTATTGTAAAATATTTGATAAAAAGAGAATGACTCACCTTGCAGATTTATACGGGCAGAGTTTAGCCTACTGATTAGCCTTTTATCCTAAATTTAATAACAGGCACACAATTCGGGGTTAGTAATCAATACAGCATTTACGATAACTCACGAGATCAAATTCTCACAACGAACGACAAAGTGCGATACTTAAACATCCATCGAATTAACGACGAACGACAAAGTACGATACTTAAACATCCATCGATTTAACGACGAACGACAAAGTATAGCCCTAATGTGGGCAGCACTTAAACATCCATTAGATATATTGATCGATTGGACAATGAATCGTAATAGCGATCGAGTTAATACCCTGATTGTGGCGTCGATTAGTGATCCGTGTGTGTTAATTGTGATAAACAGAGCTTATCTCGGAGCATAGAACGAATTTCTTTGTCGAACATACGCAGAATTTCAAGTGCCAATCTCTGCTATTTATGCACAAATTTGGCTTAGCTTACGGACCGTAACAAATAACACTTACGGTCCGTAAGGGTCTTGAACTTAGCATAGGGTGGCCACGTGTGGGACTAGCTTAGCTGAGTCGATGAATTTCATTAATTTGATTTTGACAGCACATTATGTAGATAATCGTTAACTAGGAAATACCCCCCCCCCCTGAGTTTTAGGGGCCCTGATCCTGATTCTGATTGTTCTGAAAATTTTAGGGTTTGTTCAGAATCACTTGGGTGTCTCAATTAGGGTTTCCTATTAGTCAAATTAATTTAATAAATATGACTTTTGATGAGAGTTGTTACAACTTACAAAAGCTTAGTCACACGTACACTTACGTACACACATAACACATAGAGCACAAATCACATACACACGTAGAATCACATAATCACATAATTCCTAAGCACGTAGAGTAAATAATCACATAACGCCTAAGCACGTAAAACACAGGATCAACGAAGCGCATACGCATTGAGTCACTTAGAAGCAGTCAGAAAACAGAAACCTATTATTCCAAGCTCGCGATCGTTCGAGTATAGCGATTGCGCTTAGTATATCGAATAGCGTAGTATAGTATAGGTTTATCCAAAACTTGGCGATTTGTTAGCGATTTGAGATAAAAATGCAGTGCGAGTCGTGCGTGTCGATCGAAATGAAAGTAAAATCGAGTAATCCTTCAAAAATTTAAACATATAAATAGGTAAAAGCACATAAAACACATAAAATCGACGAATTAGAGCGACAACTGCCGACTCCAAATGCATAAAATCGAGAATTAGATTGTCTGCGGCTACTAGACGTTGACTACCCAAAGTGATTCGACTATTCTCAACAGACTTGTCGTCACACTTCGACTTTCGGGATCGTGTTTCTGCCTCGATTCTTGGGCATGCAACACGTACTCCCTGGGTCATACTCATGACTCAGGTCGTTGAAGTTCGTCGAGGCTTTGGTGAGATGAGTAAAAGTTTGGAGCAAGTTGTCAAGGTTAGGGTTTCACCCCTAGCTTAGCAACTTCTTCCTTGTTTTAGCAAAATTGAGGAGATTATTCATCAAAATATGGATTTCACTCCTGATTTGGTATAATTCCCCTCGTTTGTTATTGAAAATAATGAGGAAATCATCGATAAATTGATAAAATCAGCACTGACCAAGCAATTTAGTCGAGAGTTTGCGGTTTTCACACCTAATCCCAACGAAATCGTTTGATCCTTTTTGAGAATTCGAGTGCAGTGATAGCGAGAAATAGCTGAGTACAGCACATAAGTTCGGTCTGTTGGTTCTTAACTATAGTCTAGGTCTCTAAGACATTGACCCGGACTAGGTCGAGTCTTGCCTAATTCCCTATAGTTATGGCTCGGATACCAATCTGTCACACCCCAACCGATGGCGGAATCATCGGGGCGTGGCACTGAGCGAAACAGATTGTCCAGAAGTTTCCATAACAATTATCAATACTATTCAATTTAAATAATACGTCCCATACCGTATCTCAAACAACAAATAATTATTACAGACATAAATCCAGTCAAATATTCTGTTCCGACAACTCATATTTAAATAGACAGCAATTGTTTATCTGCTTCTAGAGACCCCTGATTTGTTATCTACAGACAACTATTTGTTGGGCTCTAAAGCTTTATTCTAGCTTCAATTTCCTACCACATATGCATCCTAAGCACCTGTCACATACGTTAAAATAAAAGTCAATACATATAATGTAACGGTGAGCATACAAGTTTGATAATAGCATATAGAGTTCGAATTCGTTTACGCATAACCAGCACGTACACATAGTGAAATGAAGCACGTTAGTTATCGACATAGATTCATAGATACCAATGACTGCGGGTTGACTGCCCGAGGCAGTTCGCAATACATGATTACCACCGTAATCCATGCAAGTAAAAGATCCTTAACAACCCCCGTGTGAACGGGTGCTGAGTCCAAACTATAGTACTATCGTTGCTAAGGCAGGTAGACAGCATTCCATGTGTAAACATAACAAACAAGCATTCATAAGCCACGTATAACATGCATTAACGGTTAGCATTCAAATAGTTTGAGTGGTGTGATAATTGTAGTTTGAATATTCGTAACGTATGTAACACCCAAAAGTGCTTAAAGCAAAAATGGATCGAGTATACTCACAGCGATTATGGATTGAAGGGAGCGCTTAGCGAGTGCGGTTAGCCTGAATAGATTCGGTAGCATAACGATAAGCGATTCGTAAAAACGTCACAAAGTATGAAAGGGTCGAATAGGGGTTCGTTCGGATGGTAATTCGATCGAACAACAATTCGTGCTGGTAACAATCCGTTCGAGTGGTCATTCGATCGGATGGCAATCCGGTCGGGTGACGATTCGAGTGGATTGTTTCTTCCTATGAGAAGGATGTGTTTGTGTATGATGGTTTGACTTTTGAAGTTTTCGTTGTAGCATTTTGAAACAACGAAGTATCTCTATCTTTCGAGTCGGTCGATCAGATGACTAGTCGTGCAGATGGCAATTCGTTCGACTGAGTTCGCTTGCTTATCACAACATAACATAACATAAGTAAACATGCACAGGTAACACGTAAGGCACACATACACGTATAATAACAAGTAAAATTCATAGCTCGAGTTGCGATTAGAGGTCGATTCGATTAGCATAGCTTGATTATTGATTAGTTAACTTTATCGCATTGTTACTTCCTGTATTTCACAGTCGTAAGTCGATTGATTAACGATTAACACACATCGATTATTGCATTAACGACACTTACTCCACATAATACAAATAAAATAAAGAAATTTCTGTGAGTCAAGTAGCGCGAAATCGGTCGTTGACTTTGACCTTGACTTTGACTTTCACTTGTGAAAACACGGGGTGTTACAATTGCAACCACTGATATTATTCCATCAGTGGCTTCATAAAACAACTGTGTTGCATTACTCATCAGGGGTTGGCTCGTGGACAGTTCATAGCCATCAGATCTTTTGTAACCGCTGCCACGTCAGCATTCACTTTTTCCCCTATAAAACCCTAATCAAAACCCCCAAACAGGGTTTTAACTGTCGAATCGAATTCAAAATTCCTTTTTCAAAGCAGTTATCCTCTATTTCTCTCAAAATTCCTCATCGTCCTTCTTCCTCAAATGGCAAAATCACGGTCTTCATCAGTTAATAGGAAATCCAGTCAAAAGGCCATAGAAATTCGATACAAAGCTCCCCATAACTACTTGGGTCTGTTTACAAAACCAAGTAACACTGAAACGTTCAATTCCGTCATAGATGCCCTTTCGTCTTCAAAGTACAAAACTTTGTTGACTTCTGATGCTCCGATTTACTTGGCAACCCAGAGGGAATTTTGGAAAAATGCAAAACTTGAATCTCAAGATGAAACACCCATAGCCATCAATTCCTCGATAAAGGGTGTTGATGTTAAAATCACACCACAAACCATCTCTGAAGTGTTTGAACTCAATGATCTTCAAGGTAAAACTTCTTTCCCTAAAATAAAGTATCAAACAGATTTTTTAGAAAGAGGGTATGCAAAGCAAATGAAAAAAGACACTTTGCAAAAAGGCAGTTTTCCCCCTGCCCTAAGGTTTTTGTTTCATACCCTCTTAATGTGTGTTTCTAATAAGACCACTGCTTTCAATGAAATTCCATTAAAGATCCAATACCTGGCATATGCTATCTTGCATGGGGAAAACTTTAACTATTCACAGGAGATCTTTGATGACTTGGTAAAAAATGTTAATAGCAAATCATTTTTACTATTTCCAAGGTTCCTAAGCTTTTATTTTCAAAAGAAATTTGGAAAGGATGATGCTCATGTACTCATCCAATGTGAACCTTTTCAAATAAATGGCCTTACACCTGAAACATTTACAAGGCTATCAAAAATGTCCAAAACACAAGCAGAGGCTCCTGAGCAGACTTTAGCAGCTACCACTGCTCCTCAGGCACCTGCTGCTGAGCCCACTGCTCAAGGTGATCACAGCAGCAAAACAAATGCTGTGAAACCCACACCTAAATCCACAAAAAGACCAAGACAAAAGAAAACACAAAAGCCCCTCAAACCTAAAACAAAGGTAACTCTGGAAGATGAGATCCCAGAGCAGCTGCCAGTGAAAACACAAAAGTCACCAGAAACCACTGCTGCTACTTCCTCACAACAGATGGTAGAAATATCTCAACATGAGCCTCAAACTCCTCCTGCTTCTTTTAAAAAAGAACAGGTTGTAAGAATAGGGACATCAAATTATGTTGCTCTGGACTCACTTGAATCCATCATCCCCAGCCCACTGCCCAGGGCAAATTCTCTTTCCACTCCTATACTCACTACCACAATTCCACCACAAACAAAACTTTTGTTGGATGCACTTGATATAACTTAGATAGCAATCAGTTCCTCTCAACCACCTATCACTGAGAGCATGCCACAGAAAGTGACTGAGTCTGAGCTCCCTATCATTGCTAACCCACCAACAACACCTGACGAGGTTACACTGCAGGATGTACAAGTACTTCCTGTCAGTAGTTCAAGTGAAGCAGCTACTACAAGTGTTGAACCCACTGGTTTACACTTGGACAGTAGTTTCATTAATCAGACTTCCTTGAAGGAAATTTCTTCTATGGGAACCTTTCTAAACACTAGTGTGTATCCTGTATTGACTGGTGAGCTTAGATTGGTAACCTCTGCTGAGGAAAGAAGTCCTCCGTTCTAAGAAAAAGGGGCAACAGGGGATGACTTTTGGGAAAGTCTCCCTCAGTCAACCACTGTTACAACCACCTCTGGTGGGAAATCAGATAATCCCATTAAATTGGGTGATGGTTTAATTTATGAGAATTGACGGAGAGGGTTAACAAACTGGATACATCTGTTGCAGAAATCAAAACCATACTGCAATAGTTGTTACAAACACAACAGGCACCACCTGCTCCCACTGACCTTTGGGCATTATTTCAACCTCTGCTTCACCAACAAAGAGCAAATGCTGATCAATAACATGAAATTCAGCTTCAAAAGATTAGAAATATCATGGAAGCCAGGTTCAAAGACACTCAGGCAGATATAAAAGCCATGAAGGCTCACTTGCTGAACACCACTGGCACTGCTCCTCCCTCTATCATCTTTGTGGGCAACCCACCACCAAATGATGCCAAAAAGGCGGAGAAAATGAGGCAGTTGAAGAAAAAGGGATATGAAGATGGTATGTACATTGCACCAGATAATTCAAGTATGCTTGCACACATCCCTTTGCCAGATGGTTCCAAAAAGGTTGATGTAACCTTAAATGCCATTGCTGATGCAAAAGCAAGGGTGAAAAAGGATATGGAGGCAAAGGATAAAGGAAGGTTTGAACAGAAGAAGAGAGTTTTTATAGAGATGAATGAGCAGGGTATTTCTGAGCCAAAGGATCAAGAAAATCCTCAGCCCATAAGAAAGTCTACTAGAAAAGTCATACAACCCAAAACCACACCTCCCAAATCCACAAAACAAACTCCCAAACCTTCCAAAAGCTCCACACATCAATCTTCCAAACCAACAGATGTTAAAACACCTGTTGTATCAACATTTGTTGCTACTTCAGTGGTTTCAACATCTGTTATCCAAACAACTGCCACCACTACCACTTTAACACACACTACATCCACTGCCTTATCACCATTACCAAAAATCACTTTACCACCACCAATACCACCTGCCAAAAGGCAGAAGACAACAGTTGACCCATCATCTGTGGTAATGGCAACAGTGGTTGAAACACCAGTTGTTTCAACAGCTGTTAGTCAGACACACACCATCACTACTCAAACACCACAAACAAAACCATCATCACAAAACTCATCACCTGCCTTAAAGCAAAAGACAACTGTTGATACATCAACAGTTGTAGTGACAACAGTGGTTGAGACACCAGTTGTTTCGACAACTGTTAGTCAATTACCTACCACTTCTAACAATCCTTCCCAAGCGATAATTCTTTTTGCTCCAAAACCTCAAACAGAAACACCTCCTCCTGAACTTACTCTATTTTTAATAAAACTTAGACCCAAATGTAGACAAAAATATTCTGGTTCTAATGACATGTTTATTATTTAATAAAAAGTTATATTTTAAAAGTTATACGCGCCAAATAAATAAAGCAATTAAAATTATAATATATAAATAAAATATATATATTCGAAATTTGATAACAGGTTTTTTGTACCTTTTTCAACTTTCATGTCCTATTTTCAAAGTTTGTTTACACATACTTTTATCCAAATATAATAATAATCATAATAAACTACATGAAGTGTCTACATATGTTTGTTTGAAAGAAAACGTGTCATCCTAAAAAGGACTTTCATATGGATGACAACACATAATAGTGAAGTAGCCTTCAAGCAAGTTTTTCACTATAAATAGTAGATAGTATTCAAGTTGTTCGATTCCATCTCTACATCTCTTCCTCCAAAATTCTTTACATATTCATATTTTTATAATTTTTCTATTATTTTATAAATAATAAAGCTCTGCCCCGTTTTAAGTGTTTTAACTCCCGATCACCGCTACCCTTTCCGATTGATCTGAAACCCATAACACATGTCAGGGCTCTGCTCGACTAAGTTGTTGGGATTCTGTCTCGGGACATCGGGACAAGGTTGAATTAGGGGTACTATACTTAACACGAGTGCATTATATATTTTTAAATAGCTCATAAGTTATACCCAAAATTTATACCAGGAGACTTTCTAGTTGAACCCTAAAGTTACAAAGTGAGTCCATTTTCTTTTCTCACTATTTTATTCCCTTTTTCTTTGTAAAATAATTATATTCAAAAATGTCCCAAACCATAACAACTCTCACCAAAACTATTATATTATTATTATTATTATTATTATTTATATTTTGTCTAAAAAGAAACCCTAATTGAGATACCCAAGTAATCCTACACAATTCCTAAAATTTTCAGAACAATCAGAATCAGGATCAAGGCCCCTAAAACTCAAAGGGGGTATTCCCTAAATTATGTTTATCCTTTGAAAACAGTTCTAAAACACGTAAACTCTAATTTCGTCGACTCAGCAAGGCTATACAAGACACGTGGCAGGCCTAGGTCGGGCCGACCATCGCCGCGATACTCGGGGGTTACCCCGGTGCCTTCCGCGACTCGCGGGAGGTGCCAGTTTGGGGTATATAACAGGCAGCAGTGGGACTTGATTAAATTGCTCAGTTCGACGGTCTAAAACGTCGTCCTAATCTTTGTATCTCCGTTTCTTTCAATCAAACCCCTAAACCTCGAAACCCTATTCATTATCAGGGTAATAACTCGATCGCTGCTACGATTCAATGTCCGATCGATTGAAACTATCCGATGGATGTTTTAGTACTATCCTTTGTCATTAGTCGTGATTCCGACAGGATGTTTGAGTACCACCCGAATTGGGGGAATACTCTGTCATTCGTTGTGAATCCGATGGATGTTTAAGTGATTGCACTTTGTCATTCGTTGTGAGGATTTTAATCTCGTGAGTTATCGTAAATGTTGTATTAGTTATTTACCTAGTTCATGTGCACTAGATTACAAGGATAATCAATAGGCTAAGCTCTGTCTGTATAAATCTGCAATATATCAAGGATTATCTGTAGACTAAACTTTGGCCGTATGAATCTGCATGATTATAATGTGAGTCATTCTCTTTTTATCAAATTACTTTACAAAAGCATGTTTATTTTCAAAGGTTATAATTACAGGGATTAAGTCTATGTAATCTGAAATTACTGCCAGTATGTGGGGGGATGTGCACATAGCTACTAATTATTTATCATTTGTGGGTGAACGGACCCAACAAGTGATATGTCCACAGTCACAAGTCCGGTCAAGTGACAACTGGGTCAGTTAATTCAAAAGATAGAAACATTGTAATCGCTCTTAATACTGTAAATTATAACAAACAGGTCGTTTTATTTAAATAAGAATGATTCACTCAGTATTTCCCGCTGACAAAACCTTTTTAAAACGCGTTTCATGTAATTACAGTAGATTGGAGTAAGAGATGGATACGGCACTGAAAGACTTCAAGAAGTGGCTTATTTTATTAATTAAATCAAATTAATAAATATTGTTTTATGTAATCAAATAAATTTTCTTATTAAAGCTACCATTGTAAAACATGGGTTTATCCCATCTATTTAATAATTAAAAATCCGGTGTTTTCTAAACTCTGATATTTTTTCTAACTCACGGTCCTGATGAAATTTCCGCTGTAATATTTTTCAAAATAATCACCGGTACCACTGGGCTGTTTGCGGCTTCCGATTCTGTCCAGGGGGGTCGGGGTCGTGACACCATATGACTTTAATAAGACCCGTTAACATTCTAATGGATCATAATTCCATTCATTCCAGACTAAGGGCGTCCATTAAATGGCAACCTTGTTAGTTGTGTTGACTTAAACGACTGTGCTTATAAATATCTTTGGATTGTAAAGATTTAAGCTCAGGTAAATACTCTTAACCTATTTTCCCTATACGGGCTTAGGATACGGTAAATTATTACCGCTTGGTTGGTATGGGATCAATGACCAATGTGTCCAAAATCCAAATAACTCGTTTTAATTCGTTATGCTTGATAACTTAAACATTGGGGGTTAATGTGACCGTGTCCTGGATATCCACGGCTCACTTAATTGCAAGTGGCCATGACCTAAGCATGGGGTGTAGGCATACACCTGACAGATGCGAATGCTATGATAAAATATTTTCTTACCCAATATGGGAATTAAAGTGGTGTGTAGGTTAATCATGTATCGGAGTTTACTTCCGGGCCCCATATGTATTGACAAGCATGTAATACTGATAACAATAGATATAGTTCGTCCCAAGTTATTTATGAAAATTGATATACTAAATGGTATATAAAATGATTTTGAAATATTTTCAAAATGTGTCGGTTAATTATATTTACCAGTGAAGACTGACGTATCTTCTAAAGACTAAACGTAGGTTTGCAAAGTACGAAATAGGCTGGAAGCTGCCCGGTAATTGCTTATTGGAACTCGCGACTCCAAGCAAAAGCCTAGTAGTCTTTTATGTAATTATTTGTTATTCGATCCGCCTGTGGATCTTTTAGTACACTCTCGTTTGTATATTTTTGAACTTTTAGACATTGTATTTTGTAATAATTATTTATACTACTAAGACTTCCGCTGTGTTAATGCGAATATCTATATCAATTTGTCACGCATAAAGCCCAAGTCCGGGCCCACCAGGAAATCAAGGTGTAACAGGTACCGGTATTTATGGGTAAAACACCAGTAAGTACCGGTACCACTTTTCCTCGTTTTTCATTACCGGTACTTTCGATACCGAACGGGTACCGTGCTCATCCCTACCTTGAACCGGTAAGAAGACCAGTTCGACGTTCGACCCGGTTCTAAAAACATTGTATGTTTGTCTACCTCTTAATAGGCCTCTTAATGGTGCAGACCAGGGGTGTGCGTGGGTCGGTTTTGGCCAAAAATCATAATCATAACCGCAATGTCGGTTAGTGGATAACTATAACCATAACCGATCAGTTATGGTGGTTATGGTAAATCGGTTTTAAAGATTATAACGGGTCTGTTATGGGTGGTTAACTGTTAATTTAGGCCGAGCTAAAAAAAGCTCAATTTTTCTAACATGAAATAAATTGTTATTACATATTTATATATTCTTATAAAGAAATGTCGGTGATGTTTTGATTGTCCAGTATACACCCTTCAAATTTTCTCAATTATCTTTTTTACATTCTAATCGAACATATATTTGGGTTTTCCTCTTTTGAGTTTTGACACTCAACTTTACACCTCACATGCCATCATCACTAACTATTATGTTTTTATATTATCTACTCAGAGTTCTCACTGGTTATTATTACTTAACATGCTAATTTATATACTATTATTTTGTAACAAAAGTATGCATTTATAGTTGTACATTGTGCTTAAATTGTTGTATCTTAATAAAAACTAGTATTAAGGCCCCCGCGTTGCGACGGGGGGCATAAAACCATGCAAAGTAGCACCAATGCCACACCACTACCAGCGATCAACGCCGAAAAACTCATAAAAACAAAATAAATCAAAAAGGAGAAAATGAAACCGAATGAAAAGCAGATGTAAAATCGTTGAACCACGTACACCCATTGCGAAAAATTTAGGTTGAAACGTAAAACATAGAAAAATACCTAAGTCGATCTAGGACCCGTGCGTTGCGACGAACTTCTCAAATGAGTAAAAATAGACGAAAAATTTTTGAACCCCACACGCACGTTGCGGCGTGTTAACTCGCAAAATTTTGAATGAAACGTAAAACAAAAAACTTGCGAAAGATGAAAACTATGGGGGCCAAAGTTGAAAGTAAAAAAATATTGGGGTTAAATTGCAAAAGATGAAAAACTTTGTGTTAAAAGTAAAAAAACCAAAGGTGTTAAATTGCAAAGAAAAGATGTTTTGGGTTAGAAGTGAAAAATATTAAAAACTTTTTTGAAATACCCCTAAACATAGGGTATAACAAAATGAAGCACATACATGTTATTAATTTATAGTATGGAAATAGTTGTAGATTGTGTTTAAATTGTTGTTTATTATCTAATTTATTTATGTATTATTATTTTGTAACGTTTTTGTAAATTGTGCTTAAATTGTTCTACCTTAATCAAATAATGGTTTCATTATCTAACCAAATTCAATCTGTTTTGTATGCATGTATGATTGTAAATTGTGCTAAAGTGGTTGTACCCTAATCAAATAATGGTTTCATTATCTTACCAAATTCAATCGGTTTGATCCATTCAAAGTTGTGTTGTTTTATTTGTAAATTTACACTCCATAAATTAGCAACAATTTTGTGCATAAGGTGTTGTAATTTATGTTTTGGGGGGTTTAAAAAAAAAGTTGATTTTTTAACTTTAACCCAAAAGCTTTTTATGTTTTGTAATTTTAACACATATAAATTGTTTTTTTTTTTTTTTTTCATTTTGAACTCAAAAGTTTTATTATTTTCAATTTAATCTCACAATATTTTTAGCTTCAACTTTGGTCCCTATACTTTTCATCTTTTGCAAATTTTCGTTTTACATTTCGTTCTAAATTTTGCGAGTTAAGACGACACGACGTATGTGTGTCGTTTAACGTTTTTTTTTGTTTCGTTCAAAATTATGCGAGTTAACACGATACAACATGCATGTGTGGTTCAATGTTTTACATTTATTTTTTTCGTTTGACAAGTTTGTCGCAACGCGCGGGTCCTGGATCGACTCAGTGTTGGTAGTCGCTGACGGTGGTGTGACATTAGTGCTATTTGGCATAGTTCTACGCCCCCGCCGCAACGCGGGGAGCTTAAATCTAGTTTTATCATATTATTTAACTAATGTTTCTTTAACTTCTTTTTACACCAAAATTAAGTATTTGAATGTTTATTTAATGTAATTTTTTGGAAGTGAATCAGGTTAATTATAAATTGCTTTATTTTTTATGTACATTTTGAGTTGGATTATGCTTTGATGTAAATATTGTTTATAAATAAATTGGATCAAATATAATACATTTTTATTTGGCAGTACAAATTTGAGTTACTATATGTTTCGATGTAAATTTAGTATGAAAACGAGTAAGGTCGATTGTAGTCTATATTTTATCACGTTGTGTACGACGCCACCGCACATGTTTAAATTATGTCCGTTTTGAGTTGGTCTACGTTTTGACGTTATTTTTTTTAAATAAGTTGGGTCAAATATTATAAATTTTCAGTCAACGATATGAATTCAAATTACTCTCCGTTTCGGCGTAAATTTAGTTTGAAAACGAGTCAGGTTGATTGTAGTCTATAATTTCTCACATCGTTCACGGCGTCACTGCAACGCGTGACGGGTATAAAAACTAGTTTCTATATGTTATATATTACATAATATTAAAATACATGTAATCTCTATTATTGATACTGATTATTTAAACAAAGTGATATGATATATTCCATAAATTCATATAAACATTCAAACAAAATGATATGAAATAACCCATAACTACAAAAAAAAAAAAAAAAAAAAAATTGAACCAAAAACATCAAATATAAAAAAAAATGTGAAAAGTCCTAAATCCGACAGATTTTACTACGTGTTGGTTTGGTTGTGTTATGGTAGGTATGGAAACATTGATAACCATAACCGACCTGCTACTTTCGGTTTCAGAAAAAACCATTAACCGACCCACTGGTTTTTTATTTGGTTCGGTTTTGTCGGTTAATTTGGTTATGGGTCGGTTATTTTGGTTTTTTTGGGCAACCTTAGTTAAGACCTTTTACTGGTTCAACACTTAATGGTTTGGACTGTAAGTTTCGTGAGCAGATGTCTGAATGGTTTAGACATTTGCCTATGAATGTTTAAACACTATACTGAGTCTGAATGATTAAGACCTCTAATCTGAATTGGTCAGACATTTGCCTCTGAACGGTTAAACATTATATTGGCTCTTACTGATTCAACACTTAATGATTCACCTAATAATGATTCAACACTTGACCATTAAGAAGTTGTCAAACAGCCCTAACAACTATTTGAATAAAATAATAACTATGAGATAATAGTTATCTAATACAATTATAAATGGTACCATAATCTTTTATCTGTAACACCTTTTACTTTTTAATTTTTGGATTAGTTTGAGCCCAAGTGAGATTATACTTATCTAATACAATTATTAATCACCATAATCTTTTATCTATGCCCCTAACAACTATTTGAATAAAATAATAACTATGAGATAATAGTTATCTAATACAATTTATTACCATAACACTTTTTACTTTGAATAAAATAATAACTATGAGATAATAGTTATCTAATACAATTTATTACCATAACACTTTTTACTTTTTTAATTTTTAGTTTAGTTTGAGCCCAAAACCGACTAGACTAATACACCACCAAAAAAAACTATTTAAACCTTTTATTATATCATCCGCCAAACAAAATTCCCTTTATTATTTCGTGAAATCCCCTCTTTCCCTTCAACTTCTTCGAGTCGCCGATCTTCTCCTCGACGCAGCGATGACAGGATCAACAATGGCGTCAGAGCTTCCGGTGGAACCACAGTCGCTCAAGAAACTCAGTTTTAAATCGATTAAACGCTCTCTAGATCTCTTCTCTCCTACTCACTCTCAATTGCCCCCTCCTGACGCCGAAAGGTTTTCTTCTAACCCTAATTTTCGATTTCTCAATCTTCACGTATATCTGTTATTGTTTTAATATTATCATCTAATTGTTGTTTATTTGTTGCTCTACAGCAAGAAGATACGCATGAGCCATAAGGTTAGTTCTTCATCACCGTATTTCATTATTTCCGCTCAATTTGATGTAGAACAGTTTATGAACCGTTGGGTGGAAAGTTCGTTTAGGTTCGTTCATTTAATACGAACAAAAGTTGCGTTTGTTCAATTGTAGCTTTCTGCAATATGTTCGTTTACGTCGGTTCATGGTAATTTGTTTAAGTTAGTTTATTTTTTTTAAGTTATTAGGAACTTAGAATCTTTGGAACATTATTAAGGATTGATTATGTTCGTGAACAAGTTCAATTTCTTAATGAACAAAAACGAACAAGAGTTTTCGTTTGATTTGTGTTTGTGAGTCGTTCATGAACAAGTTTAATGCTAAACGAACAAACATGAACAAGGCTTAGTTTCGTTTGGTTCGTTTACAACCCTAAATTACAGATTGTTCATGTTCAACAGAAAAGTTGTAGAAACGGAACCACGTCTCATTCAGTTTCCAATGAATGTACATTGAATTTGATTTTGGATAGTTTTAGGTGTGGTATTAGGTTATGTGTTTGTGCTTGATAATTTTTTGTTAATTATATGTTTGTTTTGATGATTATGAAGCTACATGTTGAGTACGGTGGAATAAAGAGTGTTTCAAACCAGTCTGCCAAGAATTCCACACAAAATAATGTTGCACCTTCCACCTCAAATGCTCTTGTGCTATCAGGTAACTATAATCTTTTATCACCAAGTATATAAGGTTGTTTTCATGTGTTGGACCGCGGTGTTCACGATGTCTAGTTTGGCTGGTTGTTCATAGTATAACACACATAAAATGCATATTTCAAAAATAAAATGGTTAAAAGACCGGTTCAGTTACACAGTCATTTTTAATTTGCTTCAGTTTGGGGGGCTCTGTAGGTTTTTACAGTGTATGAGCAAAGTGTTATTGTGACCAAAATACGACTGTGAGAAACCGGAAATATAAAAAAACAACTGTCATCTTTTGACTTATTAAATAATATATGTAGGTTCTGCAAATTCTGAGAAGACTGGTACTCAAAGTGATTTAGCCATTGTTCAACCAAAGAACTTGTAAGCGACCTTTTTTTTTCGTTGTTGCTACGGTTATCTTTTGTCTAGATCTTTAGTTGTTAACTGAACGGGTTATGATAATTTTCTACTTTGCAGAGGTGATGGCAATAAGGCCGGAAAAAGCACTGCCGTCATTCCAGCTCGTGGTACTTCAGAAAGGTTGGAATATGACATATGCTTGTACTTTTTACATATACCGAGAAACTTGTTTTTTTTATTTTAAACTAGTTATTTTACCCCGCGCGTCGCGTCGAGAGTCGGGCTGGCTCTTCACGTTAGCAAGAAAAAAACACTAAAAGACGAAATACTAAAAGGAATAAAAGTATATGGACTAAACATGTATATTATCAAGTTAAAGTAGAGGGACTAAACATATATATAAACAAAGTTAACTAATAAAAACAAAACTTTATCAAGCTTGGTTTTAAAAAGCGAGAGGCGCACAAAAGCGACGAGGTCTAAAACCGAGGCGCGAAGCGCAAAAGCGGCGGGCTTTCCGTACCCAAGGCGCAGTGATTATATATATCCCATAGGTTTTAGCATCCCTTATCCAAAATATAGCTATAAATAAGGTTTATATATGATTTTACCTATAAGTACAAGCCAAAAAACCTATTGTACAACAGTTTGATGCTTAAAAACAACATAGAAACAGCCTATGTACATGAGGCGCGTGCCTCAGGCCTGAAAAACCACCCAAATTTGCGCTTTTTTGGGGCTTTTTGTAAAAAGCGCGCCTGGGCTACCTAAGGCGCCAAGGCTTGCGCCTTGATGCGCCTCGCACCTCAGGCGCGCTTTTTAAAACCCAGTTATCAAAATAGAGGGACTAAGCATGTATTTTAGCAAAGTTAACGTTTTAAAAGTATAATATAAAAGACTTAGAAACAAAAGTGGAAGCTGCCACATGACAGCACGTGATTGGCTACATGAATAATGAGATGGAAAGGGTTGGGTTTCAATATAGTTAATTGGTTGATTTTATTTATTAGAGTAAACTGCAATATTACACCATGTTGTTTGGGGCTGGTGGCAACTTTACACCCTATTTCAAAAGTTTTGTGATATGACACCCCGTCTCTGCTCGATTACATCAATCTTAAACGTTCTGTCAAGTGTCCGTTTGAAGTTTGAACCAACGTTATTTGATAAGATCGATGCAATCGAGCAGAGACGGGGTGTAATATCGCAAAACTTTTGAAATAGGGTGTAAAGTTGCCACCCGACCCAAACCACAGGGTGTGATATTGCAGTTTAGTCGATTTATTATTTAGCATAAAGATGCTGTAGGATTTGTTATTGTTCGGTTACTGAATTCTAGTTATTGTTTTGATCCAGTTGACTTTGATAATATATTAATATGTATGGTTTGTTGATTTGTTTGACTCGTTTCTTGTAGGAATCTGCCAACTGCAGCTCTTATGGAAAGAATCCCGAGCAGATGGCCACGTCCTGTATGGCATGCTCCATGGAAAAACTATAGAGTAAGAATCTTGATCTTTTTAGTACTTTAAGTTTTGTTTGTATCATATCAAATGAGATTTATATACATATTCGAGTGTATTGTTAGGTATAGGTTTTTGTGACCCTGATTACTCACCATATGATAGGTTGATTCAATGTTTGTATTGTAAATTAATGGCATATTAGCACTTAAACTGAAGTTATCAATGGTTTGGCTTAAGGAATCTGATTTTTCTTTTCATTTTTCATATCATTTTTGGCCTTGCTTATCTTGACTAAACTGAGCTATTATATACGCAGGTCATTAGTGGCCATTTGGGGTGGGTGAGATCTGTTGCGTTTAGTCCAAATAACGAGTGGTTCTGTACCGGTTCTGCAGATCGAACGATTAAGGTAATTGTTTTATTCAATAATGAGTGGTTCTATACAGGTTCTCCATATCTTCTTGAAACTGACACTAAAGGATTTTTTTTTTTATATAATTTTGACAGATTTGGGATACTGGATCAGGACGGTTAAGGTTGACACTAACAGGGCATATAGAACAAGTTAGAGGTATGGTTCTTAAACTAACGTATATTCCCGGTTAGTTGGTTACACATTTTGACCTGCTACTTGTGCCACTCATTTCGCCACCTCAGATGATGACATTGATTTTGTACACTTAGCATCTGAAACAAATATCGAATTTCTCATATTGCAGGTCTCGCTGTTAGCACCAGGCATACCTACATGTTCTCTGCTGGTGATGACAAACAAGTTAAATGCTGGGACCTAGAACAGAACAAGGTTTGTTTCAATCACCGATCACCAATATAGTTTTATTTTCTTTTATTTTCATGTGACACTTTCTGAAATTTGTTATTGTTTTGTTCTAATAGGTTATTCGGTCATATCATGGCCATTTGAGTGGTGTTTATTGCTTGGCACTTCATCCCACTATTGATGTTCTTCTTACTGGTGGTCGTGATTCTGTTTGCCGGGTATGAAATTAATAACTTAAAAAAAAAGTGTCGAGTAAAATGCCATTTTTGTTCTTGAGGTTTGGCCAGTTTTGCGACTTTCGTTTAAGGTTTGTTTTTCCGCATGTGGATTCAAAAGGTTTGAAATCTTGCCATTTTCACCCAGCTCGTTAACTACATCCATTTTTCTCCGTTAAGTCAGGGGTGTTTTCGACTTTTTTGTTCCACTTAAAGGGCAATTCGATCTATTTCAGGGGTATTCAGTCTTTTTGTATTAAGCGAAAAAAAAAAAAAACGAATTGCCCTGGAAGTTAACAAAAAAACGGAAATACCCCTGATTTAACGGAGAAAAAATGGATGGAGTTAACGAGCCGAATGAAATTAGCAAGATTTCAAACCTTTTGGATCCAGATGCGAAAAAACAAACTGTTGGACGAAAGTCGCAAAACTTGTCAAACCTCGGGGACGAAAATGGCATTTTACTAAAAAATTTAGTTTATAAAAAAAGTAATAATCTTTGAAATTAACATTTGGCAACTTAACATTTTCAGGTATGGGACATTCGCAGCAAGATGCAAATTCATGCTCTTTCAGGCCACGACAATACAGTCTGTTCAGTGTTTACGCGACCTACTGTAAGTAATACAGCATTATAGCTAAACAGTACATCAATAACTTCTTTCTTTAATCGTTAAAAAGCTTAACACGGTACACTTTCTATCAGGATCCTCAAGTTGTAACCGGCTCCCATGACTCTACCATTAAGTTCTGGGATCTTAGATATGGTAAATATATTTTCTATTCCTTTTATAATACGTGTATCTATTTTTGTGATCTGGATTTAACATTTTAACCTATTGTTATGTTACTCTGGTAGGTAAAACAATGGCAACTCTTACTCATCATAAGAAATCTGTACGTGCATTGGCCCAGCATCCTATTGAGTATGTACCTTTACTTTAAATTGTTTTTTTCTCATATCATAACTTGAATACATGTAATAAAAAATTTCCTTGACGTTGCAGGGATAGTTTTGCTTCAGCATCAGCCGACAATATAAAAAAGTTCAGTCTTCCTAGAGGAGAATTTTTGCACAACATGCTGTGAGTTTTCTACCTGTCATAGATAATTTTCTAATTATTAATTTTCTAATGTATCTTATCTTGCTATTTTTTTCCTAATTATTAATTTTCTAATGTATCTTATCTCATTTTCTTTATGTCTCAGTTCCCAACAGAAGACGATAATTAATGCAATGACTGTGAATCAAGAGGGTGTTTTGGCAACTGGAGGTGAGTGTTATATCATAATCATCGTACACTATGGTTTTTTGAGATTTGCTGAATTTATCTTTCATCTGATATTAATTGATTGTGATTGTTTCGATGAAAAAGGTGACAATGGGAGTTTGTGGTTCTGGGACTGGAAAAGTGGTCATAGTTTCCAACAATCTCAAACGATTGTTCAACCTGGTACGCTCCCTTTAATTCTTTCAATTTACTCTATTTTTAATGCATACAACATTCTAATTGTTTTATTAAGAAATTAATATATTATAGTTGAATTAATAATTTTTTTTGTCAAATCGACCTGATCGATACCAAGATATATATCTGTTACACGTATATTGGAAGAGTATCTGACTTTTTTTTTTTTGATGTTTTAGGGTCATTGGATAGTGAGGCTGGAATATACGCGCTATCGTATGACATAACAGGCACGAGGCTGATTACATGTGAAGCAGACAAAACGATTAAAATGTGGAAAGAAGACGAAAACGCCACTCCTGAAACTCACCCGGTGAACTTCAAGCCACCTAAAGACATTCGTAGGTTTTAGACACAATTTAAGGGACAAGTTTTGACGAAATTATATTGTGTTAATTGTATTGTAATTTTGATTTTAGTGGCTGCTGAGAAAGTGTTGATTTAGTGTTTTTGATATGATAAATGAGATATGGTGACACAAATGGGCCAGGTTATGTCTAAGAAATGTGGATATTTGCAGGCTGTCATGAAGACATGCTTCCTCAAAGGTTAAGTAGCATGCCAGCTGCCAGCATCTACACTCATGACCTTGTGTTGTTGGTTGACTTGGTCAAACAAAACTTTTTCTAAATGTCCACTTCAAAAGATCAACTTAAAATATCTTTTTTTTTTCTTTTAAAAAAATATATATTCTACAAGTTTTCTCATTATCTTGTGATGTGTTTGTCCAAAAGATTTAGCTCCAAAACTCCAGATTATGAGAGATGTTAATCGAGCTCCCTTGATTGATTTGAGCTATGTAGTCTAGGAGTGGGCATAAAATCTGATCAAGACAAAATCAAACAAATAATGATTTTGTTTTATAGTCTGTTGACAAATATTTATTTGTTTGGTTTGGGTTATATGCACTAGTGTAAACTAAATCAAATAAGAACTTGGTTTCACCAAAATTGGCATTGGATAAATGATCTACAAGGCGTCTACTTCAATATATGTAAAAGAGAAGTTATTTTATTTTGAGGGTGTGTGGGTTAGCTTATTTTGGACGAACTTATAACTTATTTACTTATAAAACTTAAGAAGTTAAAAATGAGAAGCTAGTATTTGTAACTTATGACTTAAATAAGTTAATAAGTTGTTTTTGTAAAGGAATCCCAAACCCCCCTTTACATAGGTACAAAATTCATAGGGGAATAGTGTCAGGCAGCTATGGGACACTTTCCCATTAGTACCGCTAAATTACGATTTTATCCCTAGTTTAAAATTATGATTTTACCTTCAGTTTTAAAATGAAATTTTGGTTTTGTCCCCAGCTTAGAATTATGATTTTGCCCTCATTTAAAAATTACAATTTTGCTCTCAATTAAAAATTACAATTTTACTCCTAGTTCAAAATAAAATTATGGTTTTCCCCTAGCTAAAAATTACAATTTTGCCCCCAGTTCAAAATAAAATTATGGTTTTCCCCTAGCTAAAAATTACAGTTTTGCCCTCAGTTCAAAAAATGATTTTGCCCCCATTTCAAAATTATGTTTTTGCTCCCAGTTCAAAATTACAATCTTGTCATCGTTTTTTTTTTTTTTGCAAAACTATGGTAGTGTTTTATTTTACTTGGTGAACTCAATGTAATTTTTATTCGTATCAAGCAGCTGTCTAGTACTCGCTCATTAGTCCTGACAAAATACTGTTTTGCCCCCAGCTCTAAATTACATGCTTGCCGCCGTTTTAGTTTTTTTTAGCAAAACTGTTGTAGTATTTTGATTTAATTGGTTGACTCGATGTAATTATTTTTTCTTGAGATTGTGTTATAAGGAGCATATACAAGTAACCGAAATACAAACTTACATGTTATCAAACTAAGAAATATTCATTTTAGCGCCCCACAACGCGGTTGGCGCATAACACTAGTTGATATACATAATACTATGCATTCTATGTCCTTATAAGCAGAATTTAGTCATATTACATTTGTTACCATATTGGTTTTCTCCACCTTACATTCCTAAAATCGTCTCACCATCATCCTCAAACCATACGAATAGCGCTTATGCTATCAATGAAATTTTACTAGGTATATTTGTTGTTTTTTTAAATCATATTGGAGATGAAATTTAAGAAAATAAAAGGAGTCTGTATATAAAAAGAGAATTCCCATTTCACAATTTCATCAAATGAGTTGTTGCCTTGTTCTTGCTAAAAACTCGGGCACATTGGCAAAAGCAAAGCCTTTAAAACACCTAGATTGGAAAGGGGAAGGTCTTGGGTTCAAGTCCCACAGGGATTAAATAAATTAGCCGTTCAACAAAAACAAAAAAAAAAAAAAAAAACCTCGGGCACAAATGTGTAATATTTGTCGGTAAAATTTGAGCCTAAAATTTTAGACCCAAGTTCATTCTTTAGGCTCAAACTTTGCCGTTCCTGAAATTTAAGCGCAGGGTCATTATCTAGTTAACTGAACCAATGGCAATAACCGATTAAACAAAACCAAATGGTTTTCAAAGTCCTGTAACCAATTATTTAGAATTAGTTCGGTTAGGGCTCAAAACCGAAACCAAATGGTTTGTTGAGGGGGAGGGGAGAGAAGTGTTACCGACCCATATTTAACCCATTAGTGTATAAAAGTTCCCTTCATCGAATTTTCTAATAACAACCTCTATTTCAAGATTAGGGTTTTGAATTCTATAATGATGCTCTGACTATCAATATATTTAAATATAATTATTGTATTTATTTATATTTTACTGAAAATAAAAAGAATATTAAAATAAATAATCTTGTCATGAAAAGTTATAAGAATAAACTTAAGAAGCAGTAACTCCAAATAGTATGATAGCAGTGTGTGTTTGAATATGAAGGAGCTGTGTTTGAATATGATAGCACTGGGTTAACTTCATCCATTATTTCTGTTAACGAGAATGGCGGTTCGGTCATTTTGTATGGCCGAATTGCCTTTCTAGTTAACAGAATTACATATAAAATGACCGAATTGCCCTTCTGGTTAACAGAAAAAATGGATAAAGTTAACCCAGTGGACTAAAATGGCAACAGTGAAACCTTTTTGGACCCACAGGTTAAAAATGAAACCTTTGGACTAAACTGGCAAAATGACCCAAACCACAGGGACTAAAATGGCATTTAACTCTTAAAAAAAAAAAAATTATTATGGAAAACAAAATAAATGATAAAAAAAAATATGGTTTTTAAAAGGAAAACTAAAAATACATTAAAGGCTAAAAGTAAATAGAAAAAAAATTAAAATATATTAAAAGTTAAAAATAAATATCAAAAAATACATTAGTATAATAAAATATTAAAAAGCTATATATTATTTTAAAATTGAAATTACCATTCATCATCCTTCGAAAACTATATATATATAATGGTTAAAAAACAATGGGGGCACATTTAATATTTAAGAAAACATAAATGCTATTTGCCATTCTTTACGTCGTGTCAAAAATCAAAATTATGAAATTTAAATCACAAAATCCTTTATTGAAAATATTCTGTTCACCTTTTTCGTATGAAAGTATTAATTGCAACCATCATAAATCTCTCCCAACCACATTGAGAAAGAAAAAAACACAGTTTTAAAATATTTAGTTATAGAGTAAATTAGAGAAAATTGCTAAATTCGTCCCTGAGGTTTTACACAAATTGCTAGATCAGTCCAAAATCAAGATTTGCTGCTAAAACAGTCCAAAATCAAGATTTGTTTTGCTAATACAGTCCAAATAACAAACGCAGTTAAATATAACAGTTGGACTGTTTTAGCAACAAATCTTGATTTTTGGACTGATTTAGCAATTTTCTCTATTATTATTAAAAGAGTTAAATGCCATTTTAGTCCCTGTGGTTTGGGTCATTTTACCAGTTTAGTCCAAATGTTTCATTTTTAACCTGTGGGTCCAAAAAGGTTTCACCGTTGCCATTTTAGTACACTGGGTTAACTCCACCCATTTTTTCTGTTAATGAGAAGACCAATTCGGTCATTTTATATGGCTGAATTGCCCTTTTAGTTAACAGAATTACATACAAAATTACCGAATTGGTCTTCTCGTTAACCGAAAAAATGGATGAAGTTAACCCAGTGGACTAAAATGGCAATTGTGAAACCTTTTTTGACCCACAGGTTAAAAATGAAACCTTTGGCCTAAACTGGCAAAATGGCCCAAACCACAGGGACTAAAATGGCATTTAACTCTTATTAAAAACTTCATATTTTTATGAAATAAATTGTATATATTATAAAATGTAAAATTTTTATAAGTATTATTAAATGTCAAATTTTTTTATAAAACGAATTGTATATATTATAATAAAGTTTTTTATTTATTAGGTAATTTTACCGTCGTGTCTACGGGCGGGTGGGTTTTCGGGTTTTCCCCGGAATTGGTGGTGGATGACCCGGGTTACCTTCGGAGTAGAGGTCATTGGCAGCATATCTCTGAATTATATATTTTTATTCATAGATCTATCACATCCATAACTAGTTTATGAATTATGAATGGTTTATGTGAAAAAGCTACAAAGCTTGGTGAAAAAAACATAGTAGATTGCACCATAAGGCTTTGTAGGTTGTAGCATGGTTAATAATAGGTTGTACCTATCCGTTTCTATATACATGTTTATAATTATGCATGTAGATTTTTTGACATGAAGCGGATTATTAAGGGCATGTTTGTATAATATCACTTATCAAACTAAAACATGGTCAAGACAGGAATACAGAATAAGCATGTGAAGGGCAAGTGGCGTAAATGCGACACGAAGACCAGTGGTTAAAGGAATTGTATACTAGACGCGACACAACCATGAATCGCCTGTTTTGGTTTTAATCAAGCTAGGACCGTGGAGGTCATAAGTTGTATTACACGGGTTAGATCTTGTACTCCGCTACGTGTGTTGTAGGCCACCCCTCAAAATAAATCTTTTTTATAAAGAAAAAGTAGCACAAGTAAATTGTGCATGCCGCATGTGGATGGTATATTGTGGCTTAAATACACCATTCATCATCATATTTCTTATGACATACATATATTTAGTTACATCATGTTTCCATGAACCTTTCAGGTGGCCTACGAAATGTTTGATAGCAAATTTTTCACTAAAGTAAAAAACCATTAATTTAGGTGGAATGTATTTTTTACCACAAAATATTACCTCATGCCATCATGGTAATTTTGACTTTTTTAATAGTGATGTAAACCTAAGTTGTTTTTTTTAAAGTTCTAGTAATTTCTTCAAATATAATAAATGATTTTTTATTTGTTAGTTATTTTTTCCATGTAATTGTATTATCGTTCTGTCATCTTAAACTTTAATTATGATACATATAATGCATTTCGAATTTATTAAGTTTTTTTTGGTAATTAATATGATATTAATACACCATAATGAAATTTTAACAAAAAAAAAACTATTCAACATCATAAGAATTTTTTTTCTTTTTTTGAACGGCCAACAAATCAATCACGAGCACTCTCGGGGCACCCACTGGACAAACGGAGTACTTCGAGGGTAACCCATGTCGTCCACCACCAATTCTGGGGAAAACCCGGTAACCCACCCGCCCGTAGGCACGACGGTAAAAATTGCCTAATAAATAAAAAACTTTATTATAATATATACAATTCGTTTTATAAAAAAAAATTGACATTTAATAATACTTATAAAAATTTTACATTTTATAATATATACAATTTATTTCATAAAAATATGAAGTTTTTAATAATAATAGAGAAAATTGCTAAATCAGTCCAAAAATCAAGATTTGTTGCTAAAACAGTCCAACCGCTATATTTAACTACGTTTGTTTTTTTGGACTGTATTAGCAAAACAAATCTTGATTTTGGACTGTTTTAGCAGCAAATCGTGATTTTGGACTGATTTAGCAATTTGTGTAAAACCTCAGGGACGAATTTAGCAATTTTCTCAGTAAATTACTTTTTAAGTCGCTTTTATTGGTTTTAATTACTTTAGTTCAAAATCAAAAAGTTTAATGCGCTGAGTCTCTAACCGCTCATTTTATAACATTTTGATTCTCTGTGTTTTAGTAGTTTTAACCACTTGAGTCCAAAATCAAAAGTACAAGTGTTAAAAATTGGACTCAAAACGTTATAAAATAAGTGGTTAGGGACTCAGGGCGTTAAACTTTTTAATTTTGGATTCAAGTTGTTAAAACCACTAAAACACAAAGACTCAAAAAGTAATTTACTCTTGGTTATATATGTACTAGGTTATAACCCCGTGTATTACACGGGTTGAATAAATAAATTTTATATACTAAATAATAAAACAACATATCTTTAAAAACCTCATTTATTACACGGGTTGAATAAATATAATTTTATATATTAAATAATAAAAAGTTATATCTATAAGAACCATATTGTACGGGTTAAATAAATGTACTTTTATATACCAAATAAAAAAGTTTTATCTTTAAAACCACGTGTATTACACGGGTTGAATAAATGTAATATTGTTACCAAATAATAAAATAATACATCTTTAAAAAAACCTCATTTATTACACGGGTTGAATAAATGTAATTTTATATACCAAATAATAAAAAAAATACATCTTTAAAAATATGTGTATTACACGGTTTAAATAAATGTAATTTTCTGTACTAAATAAAAAAAATATACATATCCTTAAAAAAACCCCGTGTATTGTACGAATTGAATAAATCTAATTTTATATATTAAATAATAAAAAGTTATATCTTAAAAAATCTCATGTATTACATGGGTCGAGTAAATGTAATTTTGTATAGTGAAAATAAAAATATTTAATATATTAATACAAAGTTTGGTTTTCGTGATAAAAATACATTATTCTATTGTTGCAAATTTTGTTAACGAAGTCTCAATAAATTTGATCATTTATTTAAAACTCCGTAAATGTATAAATGATAAATAATATTAGTTAATTTTATTTTAAGTTTCGTAAAATCTATTTGATACCAAACTAAACAAAACGTTCAAATCTAATTAATTCAAATAAATAATAATATAAATGAGAAGGGGAACGTGGATAATAAAAAAAAACTTATAATTAAATGAATGGCGTTAGTAGTTATCTTTTAGAAAAAACAACGAATTTGAGTGTTTGATCTTTTTCACATTTCCTTGTATAATGAGAATGCAAAACACGAAATTGTATTATAATTCATACAATCACCAAGCACCTCAATGTGTTTCAAAGATTTTTTTTTTTTCATAAAAATATTAATGTTAATGTAATAATCAAGAACATCGGTATGTTATCTAATTATATGTGAAGCTAGATAGTATTTACAAGGATGAGAAACAAATTAAAGGGATACATTAATTATATATAAAGGTAGGTCTCTGGTTTCAATTTACATGATGAATACGATAAACTAAATAATTTTTAAAGGATGACAATCAAAGCAAAATAACTAATTAATTTTCAGTACGTATTTGGTTGAGTATTAAATTAAAATACATAAACAAAAGAAATGAGGAAACCTGATTTAATCTTTAATTAAATTTATTTCGTAAATTAAATGGATACTTATATCATATATATTTGAATTTGAAAAGGTTAAGTAGAGATAAATGGAGAATTTTATGGGTTTTTTTTAATAATTTCAAATCAAAATTAAATCCATAAATTATAGATTAGATTTAAAACACATTTTATACTTTAGATTTACAATCAAAATAAAATTCTAATATAATATTTAAATCTTCTTAATTTAAAATTTAAAATTTATTAATAAATTATTGATTCCCTCGTTGAATGACATGTGTCCCAAATCAGGTTTCTTTTATTATATAGTATAGATTTAACATCTTTTAATACATGCCGCCAGGGTGTTACTTTTAGAACCCATATGCGATATTACGTTGTTATGTGGAGAACCATAAAAATTGCATATAATATATGAAAAAGGTAAATATGAAAAAAAAAGTTTAATTTTCCCCACACACTATGCCTTTGATTTTATTTCCTCTCTCCTTGTATATTATAAAAACTAGACATAGATAAAAAATAGTATGTCTTGGATGTTGCGGTGTAAATTTGTAAAAGTGATTTAGATAATGATGTAAGGTCGTGAAAGTAATTTAGACGTTAACATAGTCAGGCGTAGATGTTAGTGCGCAGTTTAGTAAAGTGCACAATTTAGTAAAGTGCACATTCGGTGAAGTGCGAAGTGAATATTTCACTAAAGAGTGTACTTCAGCAAAGTGCACACGTGTAAAGTGCACACTTCGGCAAAGTGCCCTTGTTAGTGCACAGTTTAGTAAAGTGTACAATTTAGTAAAGTGCACACTTCGGCTGTCACACCCCAACCGATTGCGGAATCATCGGGGCGTGACACTAAGCGAATCAGATTGCTCAAGAGAATCCATAACAACTAAATAGCGACAATATTTATTACATTTGTTATCCCATACTAACAAACAATACAATCACATAAGTCATCACAGATTTCTTGTCCTCTCGAACAATACAAATCCGACAACCTAGATTATAGGTGAGTTTCTAGACTTCCTAGCTTGATTTGATGTAGACTGCGACTAAACCTGCAACATACGTTAAACAACGTCAATACAAAAGTATTGGCAGTATACAAGTTTTGTTGAAGTAGCATAATGGATAAAAAGTGCTGCGAATTACCACATACATAAACGAGATACATGAACATGTACACAAGACAATTACTACCAGCTAAGTCACTCGAGCTGCGATTGCTATTCATCCTAACTAGACCCTGTCGGGTTCTATAGTACTATACTAGTTGGCGGGACGTCGCGAGTAAAAGTCCTAGCATATATGTAACTAGTATCACGTGTTAATATGTAATTCAGTCATTCGCAAGTGATAAATAATTTAAGCATTCGATTAGTTTGATTTGATAGAAACGTATGTTACACCCAAAAATGCGATAAAAAGGGTTCGAGTATACTCACAGTCGGTGTTCGGCAAGTAAACACAACTTGGTTGGATTGAAGGGTGCGCATCTGAGATTAGCCTGATTACAGATTGATAGCGTAAGCGTTGAACAGTGCATTAAACGGTGGCGGGTGAACCAAGTGTCGAATGGTAATCCGATCGGATGGCTATCCGATCGGTTGGCCACTCGATCGGATGTCAATCCGTTCGGATGGTCATCCGATCGGATGGCCATTCGATTGGATTGACATTCGTTTAGGTTGGATGTGTTTGTGTAAGATGGCTTTGAAGTTTTCGTTGTAGCATTTTGAAAACAGAGAAGTATCTCTACCTTTTAAGTCGTCGATCGAACGGTCGTTCGATCGAATAGCGATCCGATTGGCAGGACACTTAGTGAGAACAAGTTCACAGTAGGATTGTCACTCGATCGGATGGCAATCCGTTAGAAACTGATGCTCTTTGAATTTTATGAAAATGATTAAGTGTCGAAATTCCAAATGTCAACTGATCGGATGGTCGTTCGATCGGATGGCTATCCGATCGGACGGCAATCCGTTCGACATTCAGATACTTTGCAAAGTTTGAAAATTGCTAAGTGTGGAATCAAGTGCAATCCAATTGGATAGCAGTTCGATCGGATGGCTATCCGATCGGACGTCAATCCGTCCTAACGAATCTGATCGTCTTGAACTTCATTATTTTTGAAAGTTTGCGGTTTGATCGAGACGGTGTGACAACGTATTAAACAATGTAACTCCACCGAGGCTAAGTCATCAGATCGGATGGGAATCACCTCATTCGATCAGTTAACTGTCCTTGACGGTTGTTCGTGTTCAACCCGTTACCCGGTCATCTCGCTGATAGAAATCAGTTCTCAAACCGACACTTCACTATAGAATGAGTAGAAGGTCTGAACGAGCTCTGATTCTATCGGTTTTGAGTAAAAAGTTGAGAAAGATTAAGAGAAACTTGAAATACTTAGATTCGGCTTAGATCTAGGTGCGATTAGTGTTTACACACCGTGGAATCCATTAGATCTGAACTGTTCTTGATGAGATGAGGTCACGATTCATTGTTCCTAAGAACTCCATGATGACATCACCTTAGAACGCCCCAAATCAGAGGATTTTACGGTGAAAAGGTGAGATTTGTTGTTGGAAAAGATGAAGGAGTGCGTGTAGATCATAGAAGTACAAGATTTGAGGTAGAGACTGTAAGACCCTTACTAATATTTAACGATTTTCATATAAATATCGACTATTAAATGTGTTCTTAGGACTACACAAACTTATGAAAATTCGGGTTTATTTAAACTTTTACAACTTAAAAGTTATTCAACATAATATATAAGAGTTCGTCATTTAAAATGACGACGAAACAATGTGCAGAAGCTTTTATCTCGTTCGTGTTCGGTTCTTCGTTGAGCTTGATCGTCAATCGGCATCCCAAGATATTCCTACATTTCATAAACCATGAAATGAGTTAGTCATGCGTAATTTATAAGCGTTTAAAATGAGTCCGGATGCTGAAACAGACTAAAAACAAAAAAAAATACCAGATCTTTGGCTTCTCGCGGGGCAGGACAGCCCCTACCCCGGGCGCTCGCGGGGCGCGACAACTGTCGCAGTGCGGGACAGCCCCTACAATGATTTGGCTTCATCGTCGCGTGACGCGACGACCTGTTTTCGACATAATGTTATTTTCTTTGTGTAACACCCCGTGTTTCGAAAGTCAAAGTCAAAGTCAAGATTGAAGCCAAAGGAAGAGAAGATTGCTAATTGCGATCTGTCTCTCCTTGCTCAATTCCTGTTTTGACTTCTTTGACTCGTAGATAGCCTATTTTGTTTTTGCTTTAGTTGTATTATGTGGAGTATCTATTAATAATCGCATAGTAATCACTATTTATCGCATGTTTAATCGCCTTATCGCTATCGCAATCGCAACTCGATTTACGCATTTTGGTTGTTGTTATACGTGTGTGTGTGCCTTATGTGTTACTTGTGCATGTTTATTTATGTTATGTGTGGTAATCAATCGAAACGCAATCGAAAATCAATCGCAATCGAATCGCAAACGCTAAACGAATACGAAATAAGGATGCTTGTATGTTGATATAGTAGTTGGGATTAAAAGTAATTTGACTAGGAAATTCCATCGCATCGAAACGCTCGCAATCGCGATCGAAACAGCAAAACTCCTTGCGTCAAACACTCGAACCAAGCGACTGATCGATCAGGAGGCCGTTCGATCGACCAGCCGCTCGATCAGACAGCTGTTCTACCGGGCTGCTATCCGACCGACTGGCTCCTTTCCACTTTGGGTAACCCTATAAATACCCCTTGTCACCATCATACTTACTACTTTTGGCAACTCTCGTCCGACCAGCACATCCTCCCCACTTTTCTTCAGATTTCTCGCAATTCCGGTAAGATCTCGTCCTAAATCTTGTATTTCCTTAATCTACACGCACTCCTACACCTTTCTATCTTCCAAATCTTAACTTTTAACCGTGAAATCATCAAGATTCAAGGTGTTCTAGGATGACGTCATCATGTGTTCTTGAAGAACTTCATGTTTTGGCCTCAATCCACCAAGAATAACTTAGATCTAACCGATTTCCACATAAACAAACAAGGATATTTCATAGATCTAAACATATTCACTACGAAAAGGATCGAAAGATGGTTTTCCAACTTTCTTTCAACTCTTTTACACTCAATGCATGCAAAACCGATAGAATCGGAGCTTGTGCCGACTTACTATTCATTCTTGTGGTTGTGTTGATTCAAGATCTGGATTCTATCCACGAGACTACCGATTTCGGGTTAAACACGGAACACCGTCTCGAACCGTTAACTGACCGGATTTGGGTGATTCCTGTCCGAACAGGGGTACCATGTATTGACGAGGTTTCTGTTGCTTAATACGTTATCAAAACGTCTCGATAAAACGACAAACAATCAAAACAACCAAGTGTAAGACGAACAGGTCGACCAGGACAGAGTGTCGTCCGATCGGACTGCTGTCCGATCGAATAGCCAATCCGAACGACTGGACAATCCAAACGACTTGCACCTTGGTCCCACCTTAATTTTCAAATCAACTCTCAAGAGTTTTGGAACACCGAACGGATTGCCGTCCGATCGAGCTACCACTCGATCGACCGACCATCCGACTATGTGATGTTTCGAAACTGCAACACTTAAACAATTTTCAACATGTTCAATGCACAAAGGATGCCACCCGATCGAACGACCGTCCGATCGCGTGACAACCTGCTGTGAACTTGTTCTCACTAAAGTGCCCAACCAATTGGGTTGCCGTCCGATCAAACGACCGTTCGATCAACCGACCTGAAAGGTAGAGATACTTCAATGTTTTCAAAATACTACAACGAAAACTTCAAAAGTCAAGCCATCATACACAAACACATCCTTCCAAAAGGAAGTTACAATCCACTCAAAAGGTCACCCGACCGGATGACCATCTGAGCGGACTGTCAACCGAACGATAGGCTGTCCAATCGAACTACCATCCGATCGAACTGTTGTCCGACTCACTTGCACTTTTCATCGATTTACGCGTCGCTTATCGTTATGCTATCAATCTGTTCAGGCTAACCCTACTCTCTAGCGCTCCCTTCAATCCATCAATCGCTGTGAGTATACTCGTTCCCTTTTTGCTTTACGCACTTTTGGGTGTTACATACGTTACTTATACTAAATCACATCGAACACACTACGCAATACTTTAAACGCTAACCGTTACCGCATGTTATACGTGACTTAATGAATGCTTGTTTGTTATGTTTACACATGGAATGCTGTCTACCTGCCTTAGCAACGATAGTACTATTAGTTTGGACTCAGCACCTGTTCACTCAGGGGTTGTTAAGGACAATTACCTACATGGCTCACAGTGGTGAGTGTGTATCGCGAACTGCCTTGGGTAGTCAACCCGCAGTCATTGGTATCGATAGGTTCATGTCGATAACTAACATGTCTCATTTTACACTGTGTACGTGCTGGTTATGCGTAACGCTTTCGAACTCTATATGCTATTATCAGACTTGTATGCTCACCTTTACACTATGTGTATTGAATTTTACTTTAACGTATGTGACAGGTGCTTAGGATGCTTAATTGCTTTCTTTGGTGTGAAATCGAGGCTAGGAAAGACCTAGGTCAACAATAAACAATTGTCTGTAATAGAAATCTGAGTTGTCGGAATAGAACAATTTGACTAGATCTTTTCTGTAATAATTGTATTATCATTTATGACATGGTATGGGACGTGTTGCTTTAAATATTTGGTAAATATAGTTGTTATGGAAACTTCTGGACAATCTGTTTCGCTCAGTGCCACGCCTCGATGTTTCCGCCATCGGTTGGGGTGTGACACTTTGAGCTGCAGATTCCCAGCTCAAAATATTCAAACATAAAAATCACAAAAACATGCATAGCTTTCGATTTACCTATCCGTTTTACGATTCGTTTCTTCCTACGTGATCGTAATTTAATTCTCCATCATATGGAGTTAAAATTCAACATTCGAACTAATAAAATTCTAAATTTTTAAGCATTCAGCTTATTATTCAAATTCAACATTTTGACTCGTTTGTATTTAAAACCACAAACTTGTTTCAAAATAGTCATGGGGCATACGCCCATGTATTTAACTCAAAATATTTAACTCGGATTCTTTACCATTATGAATTATGTGGCCCAAACCCAATTTATGCGCATAATTCCTTTTGACCCGTTTAGAGGATTTAAACCTTTAAGTTTAAATCTTTCCCTTAATTATGCATAATCAACTCCATATTAAGACATCGATTATCCGCCACCACAACCATAATTGTGGTGATTTTAATGATGTATATTACTTATTCCAAATTGTGCCATTCGAAATGTCATTTTTGTGGCAAAGACCATTTTGATACATATGACCCAAAAGACTTAAGCCTACAACTTTTATACTAATTCTATAACTTACATGATCATAATACACGTTCTTAAACAACCTCTTAGGACCGTTTACATGGTTTAACGTTCATGGGCATTTTGGTCAACCTTCGCATTTTCTTTTACGACTAAGGACTTTCACTAATTATTTGACCAAAATCACAATTTTTTCAACTATAACTTATTTATGCGTACCTGGCTCGGGTCAACTTATAGACCCGTTTTATACCTTATTTTTTATTAACCGCTACTTATGGTGACGCAACTATCCACTTCCTGTTCACTCCTGTGAACATATGACTTGACAACCAAACGTTAGTCGATATTTGTCAAATCGTGTTATTACCACCATTTGACCCATTTGGCTTATACGACCAAACATTTATATTTATATCAAATCATCTTTTTAATTACCCATTCATTCACCCGACCCATTTCGGATTTTTACCACAAGATCTTTTTTCCATTAACAATGGTTTTGATCGTTTTTATTCGTTCTGACTCATATTGTTTCGTATCGGAACCTGTCACGGCCCCCGGCCCAGTTTGACACGGTTCAGGATGCCGCGGGAAAGAAAATCCCGTGGTATTTATTTAATTGAGTTGATAGCGGAAGATTTTTAGCAGGATCTTTTAAAACTTGAAATGCCCGATTATTTTATTTCATAATTCGGGATAAACCCCGTAAATTTACAATAAAGTGATTTCACTGGGAAATCTTTATTTTACAAAACATGTTTCTTTATTTATATTGAGCCACTTCCTTAAGCTTGTAGTGCTTCGCGGCACTTTTCCTGGATCACAACAGATCACCTGAAACATGTTTGAAAAATGTTTTGTTAGCTGGGAAATACTGGTGAATCATTCTTTTTACTAAAAACGATGCATTGTAATAATTTACAGTATTAAGAGCGATTACAATGTTTCTATATGTCAACCATCTACCCACGATATTTGTCACTCGACCACCTATTGGCTATCTCGTTGTCCAATGGTGTCTGTGACTATGGTCATATCACCCCTTGGCTAACCCGTTGTCCAATGGTGACGGTTATCAAGTAATGTATACAAAACCCCACATACCGGCTGTAATTGAAGACTACAAAGACTTAATCCCTGTAATTATAACTTTGAAAACAAACATGAATTTGAAAGTAATTTGGTAAAAAGAGAATGACTCACATTGCAGATTTATGCGGGCAATATTTTCTATATCTTGCCTAGTCATAAATTGATCCTCCGGGTGTTGCTCAGATTGGTTAACCTCGTTAACTGGTTCATTATTAGCGTTTTCCATCTGATAATTAATGTATATAATTTATTAGTATAGAGTAAATAACAATTATACAAATTTCACAACACACATATATATCCAAAATTATCGATTCCTCGATTTCCCTTTTTATATATCATATTATGCATCCGTACACACTGTTATTTTACAAAGTTTTATTTTTATTTTACAAGATTATATTTTTATTATTATTATTATTATTATTATTATTATTATACAATCACAGCTACGTTCTCACACCATTCCTTCTGCTGATATTTTAGAAACGACGCTCCCTCTCGTCGTACTTCCAGGAGATTTGCTCTCCCACCTCCGGAATCCTAATCCCTGCATCTATCAGCTCCTCGCCAAAATGGCGGAGTTCAGCTAAATTTTCATTGCTCATTGGTGGGTTTGGTATAGGTTCTGGGTCGAACTGAGGAAAGAAGGTATAAGGGTTATTGAGGAGGTTTTGAAACTGCCAGTCATTAGTCCACCACTCGTCCATTCCTAGAGGTTGGGTGTGGATCAGAGGGTCTGGAATAGCTGGTTCTAAGTTTATTGGAAGTTGGGTTTCAGCAGGATAAGGAAAGAGATTTTCATTGATAGGTCTAAGGATATCGCAGTTTGCAAGTATGCGATCTAATTCCTCTTGCAAAGGCAATTCCTCGACTTGTCTAGAACTTTCCCCAATTTCCATTTCTACTTGCCTAGCATTTTCCTCAATCTCGATTCCTTTTCCTTTATCAATGGGATTTTCTATTTTGGGAATTTTCCTAGTTGCTGGTTTCCTCCTGCGTACACGCCCCCAACCTACAAATCTTCTCCTTTTCTTAGGCTTTGATTTCTCCGGAGGTGGAGCTTGAAATTCCATAGGTTCCTCTACATCGGGTAAGTAACCAGTAAAATCTTTGGAAACTTTCACTTTCACGGGATAGAGATTGAGATTCTGAAGGGCTTCAGATAACTCATTCATGCTGTTTAGCATATATGCAAAAATGCACAAAAATGCTAAGTTAAAATTTTATAACAAAATTTTACAGATAAACATTCAAGTATTATTGCATACCGTGTGACTAATTTAATACAAAGGACAACTGACAATTAAAATATACTAGGGTTTATTGTAAACTTATTTATTTACTGGGTAAAGTTTCTGGCTTGTAGGTGATATGGGTGCTAGAACTGAGTTAGGGTATTTAAAAATTTGCATTTACTGCCACAGTGGCCAGCATATAGAGATCTGCCCATTTTTCATCTAACTTGTCTTCCCATGGTGGGTTACTGCCTAGTTCCTGGGTTTCTTGATTAACCCTCACTTCTTTTGGTTATGATTTCTTTATTTTCTCCTGACTTTTCCTAATAATCAAACTTCTTTTATTAGGAGAAAGTGGTTTCTTATATTGTGCCTTTTGAACAAATATTCCTTCCTCAGTATTTGTTGGGCATTTTGAGGGTGAAGTTTCTTTTTCTTTCGTTGAAGTATCTAATTTATGATAGATATCCGAAAGTCTTTGCTTACCCATACTGTAAACAAATATTCAAATAATAAAACACGTAATTACAAAAATGGCAATCAGTAAAATTAAGTATTTTCTAAATACTTAATTGGCTTAAATCAGTGGCTCTGATACCACCTTTTTCTGTCACGGCCCCCGGCCCAGTTTGACCCGGTTCAGGATGCCGCGGGACAGAAAATCCCGTGGTATTTATTTAATTGAGTTGACAGCGGAAGATTTTTAGCAGGATCTTTTAAAACTTGAAATGCCCGATTATTTTATTTCATAATTCGGGATAAACCTCGTAAATTTACAATATAGTGATTTCACTGGGAAATCTTTATTTTACAAAACATGTTTCTTTATTTATATTGAGCCACTTCCTTAAGCTTGTAGTGCTTCGCGACACTTTTCCTGGATCACAACAGATCACCTGAAACATGTTTGAAAAAGGTTTTGTTAGCGGGGAAATACTGGTGAATCATTCTTTCTACTAAAAACGACGCATTGTTATAATTTACAGTATTAAGAGCGATTACAATGTTTCTATATGTCAACCATCTACCCACGGTATTTGTCACTCGAGCACCTATTGGCTATCTCGTTGTCCAATGGTGTCTGTGACTATGGTCATATCACCCCTTGGCTAACCCGTTGTCCAATGGTGACGGTTATCAAGTAATGTATACAAAACCCCACATACCGGCTGTAATTAAAGACTACAAAGACTTAATCCCTGTAATTATAACTTTGAAAACAAACATGAATTTGAAAGTAATTTGGTAAAAAGAGAATGACTCACATTGCAGATTTATGCGGGCAGAGTTTAGCCTACTGATTAGCCTGATAACCTAATTTAAATAACAATGCACACAAACTAGGTTAGTAACTAATACAGCATTTACGATAACTCACGAGATTAAACCCTCACGACAAATGACAAAGTGAAATACTTAAACATCCATCGAATTCACGACGAATGACAAAGTATAAACCCAATTTGAGCAGCACTTAAACATTCATCGGATAGTTTCAATCGATCGGACATTGAATCGTAGCAGCGATCGAGTTAATACCCTGTATCGTAGCAGCGCCTCGCTATTATGAAAGTAAATTTCGAATTATGGCAGTAGAACTTCGTTTTTAGAAGTTTTCGTCGACACCAGTGAATTGCTCCTGATCCAACCTATTTATAGCTGAATTTTAGGGCTCTCGCGGCCCGCGTGAACCTTGGCCCGACTTTTACGCGGCCCGCGTGACCACTTATTCTATGGCCCGCGTGACCACCTATTCTACTTTATCACCTATAAAGTAAATGCGCACACTTAAATTGGGCGTAAACTTTACTTACCTCGCGTCCGCGCAAACATTCTTTGCATCCATTATCCGTTTGACTCGTTCCTTTCCAAGCTCCCACCTAGCTTGTTTAGAGTCAACTATATCATAACATCCATAAGATGGTTAGATTGGTCATTCTATATAATGGCCATCACCCTATGGACCCATTTTTTACACACTTATCAATTAAAGCACGCCATATATTCAACAACTAGTTTTATACCATAATTATTTTCATTCACTAACCGTTTGACCCGTTAGTGAAGTTACTTATACAACTAGTTAGTAAGTGATTTTAAACACTTTAAGCATGTCACATAAAGTGCTATTTGTTCCCAACAATCAATACTTAATGCCTAAAGCAAGTATATACAATCCTATGCCTTTATCTTGGTTAATAAGAACATTATTTAAGTGCAACGATTTTCTATTTAGCTGCTGTAATTGACCATTTTGACCCATTTAAAATCTGAATTAGATCAACATGTTCAAAGATGGATCGTAGAACTCTCAAATACCTTTCAAAGCATGTATGGTACGTCTTCTAACGATGTTTCTATGATTTTATATGATTTTTACAAAATCAGGACAACAACTTATTTTTCGCCCAAACAACATGCTGTCTTTTTGAAATACCCACTGAATTCGACGTTTTTGACCCATTTAACATCTGAACCAAGTCATCATGTTAATTAACGAAATGCAGATTACTCAGAGGCCTTTCTAGGCATATAAAGTACACACCCATACGAATTTTCTTTGATTTATTGTGAATTTTCAAAATTCAGGTCTGCACCAATTTATTTAAGCATTTCATCGAACACTTGGCGGGTTTCGCATTCAAGATTAGTCTCTAACCTATCTCTTGAACACCTTACCCCAATTTTATCAACATATGTCACTAAGTTTTTGCATCAAAATCAAGCTTCTACGTCTAGCACTCATGAGCAATATCAATCTTGCATCATAACATCAATTTCTCACAATCTAGCATACAAATTCTTGTGTTCATCACTTTGTTCTAAAAACCCACTTAACACCTATATGGGTGATTATCAATTTCATAGTTTACATCACTATCTCATCAAACTTTTAACTAGGGTTCGCTCATAGACATGGTTTCAACATAACAACACTCATGCATTCAACATTCAAGCATGAATTTCAATTACGAGTGTTTATAAAAAATTCAAGATAACACAAACTGAGGAAATTGAACATACCGTGTGATCCCCTAAGCTTGGTGATCTCGATTTTATAAAAAGCCCTAATTTCCCGGCTCGATTTCTCTTTGATTTAGTTGAATTTCATGTGTTTAGGGTTCTTGAAGAAGAACCCCTCCTTGTCTCTCCTGGATGTCACGACCCACACACACACAAGTGTGTGTTTTGACTTTTGATAATGTTTTAATTAAAACATTTCTCTAATTGCCCACTTTTAGTCCCTCAAGGTTTTAAGGTTTTATAAATGGGTTAATTACTACAAATTCCTTCATTGTTTTACTAAACATTATTAACTATGTTAATTAATCCTAGTTAACTTACTGGGTTCCGGAAGTCATAACCCATTTTATTTTGAGTCCCGTTAACTCGGGCTTCTTATAAGCTTTGTTTTCTAAAAAGCTTTTTATTCTCTTTTTATTTAATATTAGGTCACAGTTATTTGAAATCCTAATAATTACCGGGTTAATTATTTTTTTTTTTTATCACTAACGGTATTTCACCCGTTCATTATTTTTAACGTGGTTGATTACCAAACCCGTTTTTGGGGTGTTACAAGTCTACCCCCTTAAAGAGGTTTCGTCCCCGAAGCCTTCTTTATGTAATTCCTTAATTTAGACCAAACGAAATTAGTTTCGTTTTTATGACATTCATTCTTTCGGTGTCTTTTATGTGTAAGTCTTCACGGACCGTGGCTTTCACCTCTTATTTCTTATCCTTATCGCCTATTTGACCAATTTGTCATTTGACCACTCAGTCGTGTTAGTCGTCAACATGTTTACTTCATGTTAATCCTATACTGATAAGCGCTTTGTACAAATCATGACACTATCTTGACTCTGCATCGTTTTACCGGCTAGACTAATTAGTCACCGTCACTTCATATCCCGTTACCCGGGTATACTATGTTGCCATCTCCGGCCTTATGTATGTTTACAATTTCCTAAACCACCTCATACTACTTATGTTTGTTTAAACATTGCTTTTGACTAAAACTGACTTTTAGTTTAATATTTTTTTCTCTTTAACTTATGTCAATTACTCTTATCGGGGAATTGACGACCAAAGATTTATTTCTTTCGTTATTATTTTACGCGGGGAATCATAACCAGTTCTCACGATTTACATTATCGACCCGTAGGTTCCTTCACTTAGCCTCGTAAGCTATTTTATTAGATCTTTACCTTTTTAAGGTGAGGCCCCAATAGTTTGTTTCTTTGTAATTGTGACCCGAGGGCCATTCTTATCCCGTAGACCTTAACACTTCTTATAATCCCGAGAGTTGTGATGATCCCTTAGATTCATCTTTTATCCAAGTCGTCCTAAGAATGTATTTTCAGTATCAATGCACCCTTTTTAAGTTTAGAAATCATTCATTTTCATTCTTGAATCCTATGGACCTTGACCGTAGTCTAAGGCTACATTCATTTTTCTTTTAGATTAATCTTCCGACTCTATGACTTCTTGCGTCATTTACACGTCGGTTTGTTCTCTGCTTACAGTTATTTAGCTTACGCCTCTATTTCCTTTCAACCCGTTACCTGGGTTTTTTTGCCTTAATGATCTTAACGCTCCCGTTACTTGGTTTGCGTTTTTCTTTTATATTCCTCTCCTGACCCATTACACAGTTTTATTAATATTTTGCGCTCCCGTTTTATTCAGTTTGCGCTAACCTACCCTTTTCAAGCGTTATTCTTTATTTATCTCGTTTGACTTGTCCATGTGAATTTCATCACTTATGACAGTCAAACTTTTATCCCTATGCCTTGGCATTCTCATTAGTCAGTCTATATTCTCATTTACCTTGATTCTTGTCCCTTCCCTCGGGCTCGTTATTCTAATGTAGTACGCTTCCGTTACCCGGCTTGCATTTTACATTTATTATCAAATATTTTACTTATTTGATCCGCTTTGGGTACCTTTTTAAATTGTCCCATTCATCCCGTCCTTATTACTGTAACGCCCGTCTCAATTGATCACGAATTTAATAATAAGATACCCATTTTAATGCTAAAATGTGTCTTCACAAATTTTTGTTATACTACCATTCCCATATGTTTATAACATTTCAAAAAGATATTTATAAATGTTTACATAATTCACTTTTAGCAAAACAACTCTAGATTTGACGCAGAAGCTTCATTTAACGTGTGTTCGGTTCTTGCTCGCCGCTTAATCTTCACCCGGGATTCTTGACATTCACCTATGATCAAAACCAACTTAGAAGTCAGTTTTGATAGTTAAATAACAAGTACAACAAGAAAATCGGGTTAAATAATCGAAATAAACAAAATAAAACAAAATTTTCAACATTTAGGCCGTCGCCACGCCCGACGGCAAAGGGGCCTGGCCGTGGCGCGACGCCACGGTCTTGTTTCGACAGAATGTTGATTGCTGGTGCTGCATATTCCCAGCATAACCCGATTTCACGGAAACGAGCATAACTCTCTCGTTTTTAATCCGTTTTACCCGATTCTTTTTCCTACGCGTCCGTAATTTAATTCTCCATCTTATGGAGTTAAAATCCAACATCCGGCATAATAAAATTTCAGACTTTTAAGTCTTCGGCTTATTACCCTTTTTACCAAATTTTGACCCGTTCGTGATTTTATCAAACAAACATGTTTATTTGATCTTTAAACTCATGAAATTTATAATTTTGATATCCTCTATCATATTAATCTCAAATCAGGGGTTTCTTACATAATAAAAACCCGTTTACGCTCAAGTGCTTATTTTGACCCGTTAGGGGTATTTGCGCATTTTTAAGACTTTGACTCACGAAGATCAACTCTCCGCTTACTTGCTTGTCCAAAGTAATCATTTAATCTAATGACTCGTTTCTAAAAACCTTTTAAAGTTGTTTACTCGATATGCCTGTCAAGGGCATTTCTGTCAACTTAGCTCCGTCCTTTACCATAAAGGACTTCATTGCACTTTCAGCCAATCCAATCACTTAGCCTAAATTTTAAACACACATACCTGACTCGGATCAATATATTGACCTGTTTCGATACCTTGCCTTAGTAGCCGCTAAGAAATAGCGATGTACATATCCATTTGATATTCATTCCTATAATCATATAACTCAACAAACCATTAGTCGATATCGTCAAAGGGTGATAATTTCACCTTTTGACCCGTTTGGTCTTAAATGACCGTAAAACTCTATAAGATGATATTTATTACCATCTTATCCATATGACTAACTCCGGTTTACACTGAATAATCATTTTACTTATAAATCATCTATTATCTCTTTTGACCCATTATAACTTGCGCTATAACATGTCTTTTCCAAACTAACGATTATTGTCAACAAGTGACCAAAATACCATTTTACCCCTTTTAACCGCATTGGTTTACAACACAAGGTAATCATTAAAAACTCGTTATCTTTTAGTCATTTCATGACTAACTAACCGTATTAGCTCCTTTTTAACCATTAAATATGATTTATGACCATTGTCGTTTGTTCCGGACCGCACTTGTCGTGTCGGTACATCATAATTTAAACAAGACTTGTCATTCAAAATCTATAAAACCAATAGGTATTAAGTAATTAGAGTGTAAGCTTTACTTACCTCGCATCCCAAATACGCTTTTCTTCTCGTGCTTGATTCGTTTGACCGCTTCTTTACCAAGCCTCCACCTAGCTCGTTAGGCGTCAAACTATTGTCAATCATTTACAAGGCGGTTAAATTAGTCATTTAAAATCACGACTATTCCACCTCACTTATTTTCTATGTCGAAGCTACTATTCGACTTCATGATTAATTAACTTAGTTTATCAAAGTTAACTATTTTCAATCGCATGGTTTACATAATTGAGACTAAATCAACATGACATTTAGAACCCTTATCACTTCATGTTACGCATAATTGCCGTATCATTCAAATACGCGTTTTCATTCTAAATTTCAGCACTTTAGTTTTCATTTAGGCATTTTAACAAACACCTAATGTGCATAATTTTATAAAATTAACATTCAAACTTCATGGCTACCTATCTTGCCAATTTCAACATCTTTTACTAAATAATCATCAAATTCATGGTTTATGTCAAGATTAACTTCATAGAGTTCAAATAACACTAGTTTGACAATCGTGGTTCTAGTGTTCATCATGTTTCTACAAAACCCATTAAACACCCATAATGAATGATCATGAACTTCATAATTTAAACACTAATTCAACAAGTTATTGACTAGGGTTTACTCCTAGACATGTTTTCATTACTAATTTCATCTAAGTATCAGTCAATCAAGCTCAGATTTCGATTTCTAATATTCATCAAAATTTCAAGATGTAATCAAAAGACAAAATTTGACATAACTCGTGATCCCTTTACTTAGGTGATCACTAATATAAGCTTGGATTTCGATTTGGGACTGATTTGGCCTTTCAATTGATGGATTTGAGCATGTTAGGGTTTGAAGATGAGAGCTCCCTGGCTCTTCTGGAAATCTTGACCAGAACACACACTTAGAGTGTGTGTTTTGGTGTTAGTATTTTATTTAATTAAAACATTTTCCCTTTTTGCCTCTTTTAGTCCCTCTTGTTTCATTTATTACAAAAGAAGCTATATCTCATAGCTTTTCATTTAATTACCCATTACTAACTAGGTTAACTATTCCTAGTTAACTTGGTGGGTGTGGGGAATCATAACCCGTTTTATTTTTAAGTCCCGTTAACTCAGGCTCCTAATAAACCATGCTTTCTCAAAGCATTTATTCCTCTTTTTGATTAATACAAGATTATTTATTCAAATCCTAATATTCACCAGGTTAACTAATTTTTTTTCTTTTTTTTACCACTAACGGTATTTTACCCGTCTTTTAGTATTAACGGGGTTTGATTACCAAACCCGTTTTCAGGGTGTTACAATTACATCGGACGTAAATGTGTCAATCATAAGAAGTTCATGGTATCATGTGTTCACTACTTACTTGGCCAGAGTAAGCGGTCAACACATGACACACATGACCTTTTTATAATTTTCACATCACGCCCTATGTAAGTAACACCTCTATTTATTTCTATATCATTGATTTCATTCCATAAAACTTTATTTAATTGCTAAACGACAATCATTAGTTTTACTTGTTTTGCCCTTGAACATATAAAATGTTTTCTTTTTATCAAACTATTATGTAATCACATTCATTAATGTGATCGCTACTTTTCTTAATAGTATATTATTGAGAATTATACACTTGGATAATTACTCCCGTCCAAGTTTCCACATAAACTAACTCTATTATTGTCTCGTTATTCACAATCGTGAATAACGCATATTTCTACTAAATTTTCTCTTGGAAACATCATCCTGAATAGGTGTCCTGTTCAGGTTTTCCAAGTTTTATTCTACATATGCAACAGTCATTCTCTACGTGTTTGTTGCATATTGCTATTTGTGCGATTAAATTTAAAATGTGCACCTGGTAATTCTTGCCCTAACGGGCTTTCCTTGCAATTAACCTTGTTCGCGATCGTTACGCGATTTAGGTCCTTGGTGAGCATGCTCTGCTTGTCATACTTTGGACCATTCCTTCCTCAAATCCGTAATTTGTTAAACTCCCGCTATCTCCGGACGCGAGTGTCCTTCTACTAAAACATTTATAAAAGTTAGTAATTTCAACACTAATGAACGCTCGTATTATAATTCAAGGCTTTTCTACTATATGTGTCTACACACGTAATTTCATTGACTATATCGATCCTTTATCGATTTGATTGGTGTAACGTGTATTATACGATAACCCAATGTGTTGTTTACAACACTTTAACATGCTAAACCATTAATATACATACAACTTATCGGATTATGCGATCAAGTCTAGAACCGAACACACTTTACTCTTTAACCATGAGCTCTGATTACCAACTTGTAAGACTCTTACTAATATTTAACGATTTTCGTATAAATATCGACTATTAAATGTGTTCTTAGGACTACACAAACATATGAAATATCGGGTTTATTTAAACTTTTACAACTTAAAAGTTATACAACATAATATATAAGAGTTCGTCATTTAAAATGACGACGAAACAACATTCATAAGCTTTTATCTCGTTCGTGTTCGTTTCTTCGTTGAGCTTAATCGTCAATCGGCATCCCAAGATATTCCTACATTTCATAAACCATGAAATGAGATAGTCATGCGTAATTTATAAGCGTTTAAAATGAGTTCGGATGCTGAAACAGACTAAAAACAAAAAAAATGCCAGATCATTGGCTTCTCGCGGGACGGGACAGCCCTTACCCCGGGCGCTCGTGGTGCGCGACAGTGATTTGGCTTCATCGTCGCGTAACGCGACGACCTGATTTCGATAGAATGTTATTTTCTTTGAGCTGCAGATTCCCAGCTCAAAATATTCAAACATAAAAATCACAAAAACATGCATAGCTTTCGATTTACCTATCCGTTTTACGATTCGTTTCTTCCTACGTGATCGTAATTTAATTCTCCATCATATGGAGTTAAAATTCAACATTCGAACTAATAAAATTCTAAAATTTTAAGCATTCAGCTTATTATTCAAATTCAACATTTTGACCCGTTTGTATTTAAAACCACAAACTTGTTTCAAAATAGTCATGGGGCATACGCCCATGTATTTAACTCAAAATCTTTAACTCGGATTCTTTACCATTATGAATTATGCGGCCCATATCCAATTTATGCGCATAATTCCTTTTGACCCTTTTAGAGGATTTAAACCTTTAAGTTTAAATCTTTCCCTTAATTATGTATAATCAACTCCATATTAAGACATCGATTATCACCACAACCATAATTGTGGTGATTTTAATGATGTATATTACTTATTCTAAATTGTGCCATTCGAAATGTCATTTTTTTTGCGGCAAAGACCATTTTGATACATATGACCCAAAAGACTTAAGCCTACAACTTTTATACTAATTCTATAACTTACATGATCATAATACACGTTCTTAAACGACCTCTTAGGACCGTTTACATGGTTTAACGTTCATGGGCATTTTGGTTAACCTTCGCCTTTTCTTTTACGACTGACTTTCACTAATTATTTGACCACAATCGCAATTTTTTCAACTATAACTTATTTATGCGTACCTGGCTTGGGTCAACTTATAGACCCGTTTTATACCTTATTTTTTATTAACCGCTACTTATGGTGACGCAACTATCCACTTCCTGTTCACTCTTGTGAACATATGACTTGACAACCAAACGTTAGTCGATATTTGTCAAATTGGCTTATACGACCAAACATTTATATTTACATCAAATCATCTTTTTAATTACCCATTCACGCACCCGACCCATTTCGGATTTTTACCACAAGATCTTTTTTCCATTAACCATGGTTTTGATCGTTTTTATTCGTTCTGACTCATATTGTTTCGTATCGGAACCCATATTCGGATACAATCCGTTGTCATATTTATCACCTATAAAATCAATGTGTACACTTAAATTGGGCGTAAGCTTTACTTACCTCTCGTCCGCGCAAACATTCTTTGCATCCATTATCCGTTTGACTCATTCCTTTCCAAGCTCCCACCTAGCTTGTTTAGAGTCAACTATATCATAACATCCATAAGATGGTTAGATTGGTCATTCTATATAATGGTCATCACCCTGCGGACACCTTTTTTTTACACACTTATCAATTAAAGCACGTGTCACACCCCGATATTTCCACGTATTACCGGTGGGCCCGGTGGGGAGTATCGTGACGTAGTTGATATCATCATAGTCAAACAACACAATTCGAATGCACAGCGAAAGCAAAAGATAAATATGTTACAATCCGATATAAAGTAATATCAAAGTATTACAAACGGAAAGTAAAGGATCCACAGGAGGATCGAAAATAAAATGAAACATTGTTCAACAGTTTGACATCCAAGCTGGCGAGACTTATTGTGGACGCTAGGAGAAAGCCAACCTAGTTCGCGTAGTACCTACACTTAACCTTTTTGGGAAAATACGTCAGTTTACACTGGTAAATACAATTTAACTGACTCATTTTAAAAATGGTTAAAATTGATTTGAATGCACGTGGCACGAACTTTTTATAACTTGGGATAATTATTTAAATATATAAACTTGTAAAAGAATTTCATGTTCCTTATGCGTTCAGTAGCCCGGTTCGTGCCGGGTTAAAGATCAATAGACACACCACATTATTTATTTTGGCACTGACGGGTGTACGCCTACACCCCGCGCTTAGGTCGTGGCCATTTCGTAAAATGATGCCAAGGATATCCGGGACATGGTCATTAACCCCCCAAAGGCGTTAAGCAAACAAAACATATTTAAACGGGTCATCTCGATAATACTTAACCACCAATCGATTAAGGTCGAATGCCCGACCAAGCGGTATTTTATATACCGTACCCTAAGCCCGTATAAGGGAAAATAAGTTAAAAGTATTTACCTTTGCAAGTATAAATCACAATTAGCAAATGCGGGTAGCTTTTACCGGTTCTCCTATTCTGGAACAAAGGTTTATAATAACATATTAGAATCTTAACGGTCTTTAGTTAAGCTTAAGCTTAGACCGGTTAGTTTTTAAGGAACGATACGGTTCGAACGCGTGATTAAGCGAAGACCGGAATAGAATGTGGTTTAGACCCGACAAGTTTGAAGGCTTGTCTTATATGGGTAATCTAAACACATTCTGGATTTTGAGATAAAAACGATAAGGTTTGACCCGTTTTGGCCAATTTATGTAAACTAGTTACATAAACCGAACCGAACGCGAAGAATGCGTAACGGGTAACCATAAGAGCCATATACAGGTTTCCTAAGTTAATATGCCTCAAATATGTTGTGATATCAGTAAGATATCTTTTATTATGCCCGAAACGAATTTAAACACAAACTATGCCCCGTAGGGGTATTTTGGTCATTTACAAGGTTATAAAAGAGTTCAAGTATTAACCTGAGTTACAGGTCTGATATCATTAGTAAAAATACTTAATTTAATAAGTTATAACAGTAGGGTATTGCATATATGTGAAATTTATCAATTATAACCAAACTATGCACCGTAGGGGCATTTTGGTAATTTCACATAAGCTTAAAAAGCTCAAACTCAAGTCTGAGTTAAACAACTTTTGCTTACTATTAAAATATTATAATTTACCTAAAATATCAGTAGGTATCAACCCTTGTATGTTTAAAATAGTTTTAGTACATACTATGCGTTAAAAACGCTTAAAAAGACGATTAGGAGCCGTTTCCGGGTTCTATATAGAAAGCTGATATTTTTATTATTCCAGAAGGTTTAAAATAATTTATTTATCATATAAAATCAGTAGCAAAAGGTTTGGGGTCAAAAAGATATGTAAAACTCATTTTATAGCCCAAAAGGGCAAAACCAACAATTACCGACTCAAGCTTATAACTCTAAGTTATGCTCAGCCGAAAATTAATTAAAAATCTTTAAAAATACCAAAATAATATATTACATCAGTGGGTAAAAAGTTTGATATCAAAAAGTGGGTTTAAATAGGCTATATGCTAATTATGCCGTTTAATCGCTAAAAAGCTTTCTAATTACGCTAATGAGCATAACTCTCAATCTACACCTCAAACTGATGTCAAATTTTGGTTACAAGTTTAAAATTCAGTAACTAGGGTTTCTACTCGTTTACATCTTTAAAAATCACGTTTTATGGTGAAAAGGGCATAATAGTCAACATATAGGCAATTAACGGAATCATGCATATTAATTGGATAACTAATGAACCAAGGTGTATAATCACAGAGGGTTATACTAGCATGTAACCTGGTCCTAAGGAAGCTCTAAGGCATTTCCAAATCATATTAAATCGGGTCAGAACTGAAGTCAAAGCAAAAGTCAAAGTTTTGCGACTTTCGGTTCCGAACCGGGTCTAAACAGAAAATTATCGGATCAAACAAGCTTAGACCAGTTATTATACTTATTACCAAGTTATATGAGTGATAAAATAGGTTACACGCCTTCTGCATTGTTAATTATGCGTTAATTCGAAGATTAGCATTCTGTTGACTTTTTCTAATCAACTTTGACCCGACAAATGGTCTAGATAGAGTGGGAATCAGAGGGTGCCCTTTTAAGGGTTTAATGCCCATATAATTACCAACTTATAACTACCTTCAATTCGACTAATCACTGGACCATTAATGATTAATCGCGAAGTCAACCGTTAATTACGACGGTTTGACTTTTAAGCTAAAACTAAGTAAAAACTCTACTAGGAAAGGTTAAGCATACTTACTGAAGTCCTATGCACGATTAGAGATGACTTGGAAAGGCACTTGAGCTCCAGAGATGCTCCACAAATGTAGATGGAAGGTGTGCTCATAAGGTTGCAACATAAGGCCTTTATATAGTGTTTAATCTCACTTAGATCATTGACAACCAAGCCTACCCTTGTTCCCTGATCATCAACAAGTGTCCTAGGGTCTAAAAAAGCATGTAGGGGTCGTCCAAGGAAGTGGAAAATCGTTTTTAAGTCGGTTGCAAGGGCATAACAGGCTGCAGCCTGTTGTTTTTGTATCTGGGCATCTGGCGCGGCCCGCGTAAGCTCTTGGCAAGGCTTACGCGGCCCGCCTTAGCCTTGTTTTCAGGTTTTAAAGTCTTCAACTTTTTGCACTTGACTCTTGGCCCTTCGAAAGGTCAACCGAACTTTATTTCTTGCATTTTGAGCCCCTCATCTTGACTTATAAGGGGTTCATGACTTATACCCACTTTGCTAAGTTCTTGGTCACTTCATGTTACCCGAAAAATCATAATTTTCAATGTTGACGCTTTAACCCCTCGCATATGAATTTGATCATAACTTTCTCATACGATAACGAAACTTTATGAAATTTTTTATCGTGCATTCTAGTGAGCATAATTAATCGTTACAAAGCTTCGGGTTTGCTAAAAGGTCACTCAGAGGTATAACTTAAACATGTTGACACATTTAACCCCTGTAGTTTGTAATCTCTCACTTTCTTTCACAATTAGCTTCGTATGATCCATGATTTATTCGTTTAAAGGTATGAGCATTATGTAGGGTTACTGTAAAGTATTTTTATCCCCTGTTGACAATTTGAACCCTTATATTCACATACATTCCATGTTTGTCAACTTTAGTCCCTCTAGAGTATTCTTTCACACGTTCAAGCTTATGACACGTGTCAATACATTATAGGACGTGAATTTTCGAGGTGTTACATCCTCACCCCCTTAAAAGAAATCTCGACCTCAAGATTTACTGAAACAAATAAGGGTACTTTTCTTTCATTGTGGACTCAACCTCCCATGTGTACTCGGGACCTCTACGGGCATCCCATTTTACCTTTACAATCGGTACATGCTTCCTTCGAAGCTTCTTAACCTGTCGATCCTCGATCGACACAGGTTTTTCGATAAACTTCAAGCTCTCTTCTATGTGCACATCTGTATGTGGTATGACTAGTGATTCATCAGTGAAACACTTCTTCAGATTGCAGATGTGGAATACATTATGAATACCACTGAGCTCTTCAGGTAAGTTTAACTTATAGGCAACTCATCCGACACGTTCGATGACCTCGAATGGTCCTATGTATCTCGGGCTTCATTTGCCTTTCTTACCAAATCGCATCACTCCCTTCCAGGGTGATACTTTAAGCAACACCTTGTCACCTACCTCGAAGTTAAAAGGTTTACGCTTTAAATCTGCGTAGCTTTTCTGCCTATCCCTGGCAGCTTTCAGGCAGTCACGAATCTGGACAATCTTGTCCGTCGTTTCAAAGACTATTCCAGGTCCTGATAGTTGGACATCTCCAACCTCCGCCCAACAAACGGGCGTTCTGCACTTTCTACCGTATAAGGCCTCGAAAGGCGCATCCTTGATGTTGGTATGGTAGCTATTGTTATACAAGAACTCGATCAATGGCAGGTGGTTATCCCAACTACCACCTAAGTCAATCACACATGCTCGAAGCATGTCTTCCAAGGTTTGGATGGTACGCTCACTCTGTCCGTCCGTCTGAGGATGGTAAGCCGTACTGAAATTTAAGCGCGTGCCCAAAGATTGTTGGAAACTTTTCCAAAAATGTGACGTGTATCTAGTATCTCTATCAGAGATAATAGACACTGGTACACCATGTAAAGCTACAATCTTATCCACGTACAATTGGGCTAACATGTCGGAGCTATAGGTCTCCTTTATGGGTAGGAAATGTGCTGACTTAGTTAGTCTGTCTACGATCACCCATATAGTATCATTGCCTTTCCTTGTCTTTGGCAACTTGCTGATGAAATCCATCGTCACCATTTCCCACTTCCACGTGGGAAGTTCAGGCTGTTGTAGCAAACCTGACGGCTTTTGATGTTCAGCTTTGACTTGCGCGCACGTCAAACATTTTGCTACATAAGCGGCTATAGACTTCTTCAAGCCTATCCACCAAAAATTTGCCTTCAGATCCTGGTACATCTTATCAGCTCTAGGATGAACGGAATATTTAGAACTATGGGCTTCCTGGAGGATAACATCCTGAAGTCCTCCATAAACTGGAACCCATATTCGTCCGTTTAACCTCAGGATTCCGTCCTTGCCCTGAGATAATTGCTCTTCAGTAACTCCTAGCCTTTCGTTAGGATAGTTAGCTTCCAACACAGCTTCCTTCTGTGCAGCTAACAACCTTTCATTCAAACTGTTCTTTATCTCAATGCTCTTGGCATTGATTCGGATGGGTTTCACCCTTTCCTTCCTACTCAAGGCATCGGAAACTACATCCGCCTTGCCAGGATGGTATCTTATTTCATAATCATAATCATTTAAGGTTTCCATCCAACGTCGTTGCCTCATGTTTAAATCCTTTTGGTTAAACAAGTGCTGGAGGCTCTTGTGATCAGAATAGATCACACACTTGATACCATATAAATAATGCCTCCATAACTTCAGTGCAAATACAACGGCACCCAACTCCAAGTCATGGGTGGTGTAATTCTTTTCATGCACCTTTAACTGACGTGAAGCATAGGCAATAACTTTGCCTTTCTGCATAAGCACACATCCCATGCCAGTGTGTGATGCGTCGCAGTAAACCACGAATTCTTCGGTACCTTCAGGCAATGTAAGTACAGGAGCGTTGCTCAACTTCTGTTTAAGGATATCAAAGGATTCTTGCTGCTTAGGGCCCCAATCGAACTTTACTTTCTTCCTAGTCAAAGAAGTTAGGGGTGAATGAAACGCCTATAATATCCTGCCAATCCCAAGAAACTGCGAATTTATGTGGGCGTCTTCGGCTCTTGCCAATTCATGACAGCTTCAACCTTAGAGGGATCCATTTGGATACCACGCTCACTAACCACATGTCCAAGGAATTGGACTTCTCGAAGCCAGAATTCACACTTCGAAAATTTGGCGTAAAGCTTCTCCTGTTGAAGTAGTGAAAGAATACATCGAAGATGCTTCTCATGATCAGCTTTGTTCTTCGAGTAGATGAGGATATCGTCAATGAAGACGATGAAAAATTTGTCCAAGTAGGGCTTGCAGACGCGATTCATGAGATCCATGAATGCGGCAGGTGCATTAGTGAGCCCAAAAGGCATCACTAGGAACTCGTAATGACCATAACGAGTCCTAAATGCAGTCTTGTGTACATCTTCATCTTTAACCTTCAATTGATGATAGCCTGACCTCAGATCGATCTTGCAGAAGTAACTTGCCCCTTGAAGCTGATCGAACAGATCGTCGATTCTGGGCAATGGGTGCCTATTCTTGATAGTGACCTTATTAAGCTCACGGTAATCGATGCACAGATGCATCGATCCATCCTTCTTCTTGACAAATAAGATTGGTGCTCCCCAAGGAGACGAACTCGGTCTAATGAAACCTTTGGCTAGCAGTTCATCTAGTTGCGTTCTCAACTCCTTCATCTCTGTTGGTGCCAACCTATAAGGTGCTCTAGCAATAGGTGCTGCTCCAGGGATGATGTCAATTCTGAATTCCACTTGCCTATCTGGTGGTAAACCAGGTAGTTCTTCAGGAAAAACTTCAGGGTATTCAGAAATGACAGGGATGTCTTCCATCTTCGGTTTCGGCTCATCAATAGTCACTTGTGCCATGTAGATGACACAACCCTTCTTCAAACACTTAGAGGCCTTGAGCATAGTCACTTGCTCAGGCAGTCCATACTGGGTATCTCCCTGAATAGTAAGTGATTCACCAGACGGAGTCTTGATCACCACTTGCTTCTTATTGCAGACAATCTGGGCCTGGTTATGAGATAACCAGTCCATACCCAAAACTATGTCAAAACCGGCTAACTTAAAGGGAAGTAGGGACAAAGGAAAAGAGTGGTTCTTAATGGATATAACACATCCATCTAACACAGTTGAGACGGTCTCTATGGTTCCATCAGCTAATTCCACTTCATATTCCACACTTAAAGTTTTAACAGGCAATTTCAACAATTCACAAAACTTATTATCTACGAAGGACTTATCAGCGCCTGAATCAAAAAGTACTCTTGCATAGACATCATTTATAAGGAAGGTACCTGTGATCACATTGTCGTCCTTCACAGCTTCCTTCGCACCCATCCTGAAGACCCTAGCATTGGTCTTCTTTCCTTCATCAGCTTTCTTTGCATATTTTGGGCAGTTGGACTTGATATGCCCTTTTTCGTTGCAACTGTAGCACGTTGCGTCCTTCAACTTTTTGCAATCCAAGGTCTTGTGCTCCTTGGACTTGCATATCCCACATGCAAAAGTTCTCGACTGGGTCTGCGAGTTCAATTCATACCTGCACTTCCCGAAGTGCTGTCTCTTGCAGATCTTACACTTGGGCTTATCACCAGATTGATGCCCATCCTTCTTAGACTCAGACCCTTTCTTGTGGTCATTGTTTCCTCGGTGTTTCTTGTGTGACCTTCGCGAATTGTCATCTTCACGTTTCCTTTTCTCGGCATCCGTGTTCCTCAGCGATCTCTGTCTGACCGCGTCCAGTGTGAGGGACAAAGATATATCAGCTACAGATCTGAAAGTAGCTGGCCGAGAGGCCTTTACGCTTGCCTTAATTTCTGGGGCTAAACCCCCAATGAAACGAGCTATTCTTTTGGGTTCCGGGGTCACCAGATACGGAACCAATCTTGACATGGTATTAAAACTCGTAAGGTAAGCTTGGCAATCCAGATTTTTCATTACCAATGACAGAAAATCAGATTCAATCTTTTCTACCTCATGTTAAGGACAGTAGTTTTCCCTGATGAGGGCAACAAATCGCTCCCATGTCATGTTGTATAATGGGATCTTCCCAGTGGCTTGAATCAACGATCTCCACCAGGCTAGGGCCTCACCTTTGAATGATTGAGACACAAACTTTACCACATCCTTCTCAGCGCACCCGCTGATATCAACCACGGTATCCATCTCATCCATCCATGCCATGCAGTCTATAGCTCCTTTCTCCCCAGTGAAATCCCTGGGTTTGCATGAAACAAAGTATTTGTAGGATCAACCCTTATCACGGGGTCCTTGATTCAGCATGATCTTTTGAGATGGATCACTTTGATGATTTGAAGAGTGACGATCGTCATCTTCTTTCTTGGGTTCATCCTTCTTGGGGGGTGGCTTGCTGTGAGCCTCAGAATGAGTCTTAGGCTTTGAATGCGGTGTAGATAGGGTCCTACTTCGAGTCGCGCTATATTCTTCATACTGCCGCTCTAAGGCCTTTGTAACAGCGTTGTCTATTAACGCTTGCAATTCAGCACCCGTTATATTAATTCGGGCATTATCATTTTTCTCCATTGGGTGACTATTAATTTCATCCGAGTCAGCCATTTTAATTTGAACTATTACATAAGACAATGACAATAGTTTACTTGGGAGTTTATTATGGAATTGTCTTTTATAACAATTCATTAACCACGGTAAACATAGACCATATTTGGTTAATTTATTAATCACATTTATTTAGGATTTTTATTATAATTTATCCTAATCATAAAACAATAACAGTTTTTATCAGTGGCACAAAAGGCCTAGTCACAGGGACACTTTAAATCATAAGCCATGATTTCAGAGAATCAAAGCATGAAGCTTTGAACATAGTTCCTTGCCTTTTTCTAACAGAGAGTCGTAGACTACTACTGTCTTTTGTCTCATATGAAAATGAGTATGGCCCGTAGGCACTATATTACCAATGTATGGTCAAAATATGATCATCTTAATTGATGATTTAAACCCATGATTCATAGATCATTAAGTTGGGTTAGGAATCTTTTGAAGAATCCTTATATAAGAATGACGTGTGTGATTTTAACGAATCACGTCTGCCAGGAGCGTTAACATGTTTTCAGATGTTAACTGGGATCCGAATCTTTTTAAACAGGTTTTACCATATTGGCTAAGTCTTTATAATGACCCACAAGCTAGGTTTTACCTTTAAGATTCTTAGTTAATATATAATAGGCAGATTATTTTAAAAGGAATGATTTTTATTTATTTATTTCATGTAATACATTTATGCATATAATGGCAAAAATGAAATTTATAAACTTAACATCCCATTAACATTTAAAAGAGTACACTGTGCCCTAAACGGGACTTTTAATAGACAAATTACCCACGCAGGGGTCAAACTAAACTACAAGTCCACGCAGGGACCAAATACTAGAAAAGATGTCCACGCAGGGACTAAAAAGACAAGTTCGCGCAGGGACTAAATACACAGATAAATGTCCACGCAGGGACTTGATTGGAATGGGAAATACAATAATACATATGGGGATTTAATGATCCATTTTCTTCTTCCCCTTCAGCAGGCTTGCTAAACCCTTGAGGAAACCTTGTCGTTCCCGGCGATCTCTGTGAAAATCTCGCTCGACTTGGTCCAATCTTTGAAGAATTTCTTCTCGTTCTGGCGGGGAAAACCGTGGCGGCTGCGATTGTTGCCGAATCGGTGGTCGAGCGGGTACTTGATATCCATGAGTTGGATATCCTACTCCCCAAGGAGCTCCATACGGTCCTTCAGGGTGAAGGGCAAGGTAGTTTGATGCCACTTGGTAAGGGTCTTCTGCATAGTTATAATGGGTGTGAGCCGGCTGCTCAAACGGATTGTACGCCATAGAACCGGCGTACGCAGGAATCGGGTTATCAAAACCCATCGGTGGTGGCTGTGGTGCAACTGGTGCAGAACTCACTTCAGGAATCGGGTTTGAGGGTCCACCCATTTGTGGGTCCTTTTGCAGTGGCGGATAGTGACTGCCACTGGAGTGTCGAGGGGTGCTAAAGTGAAAATCCCCTGCTCGCGCAGACATACGTGCGCCCGTTCTCCTACGCCTTGGTGGTTCCGGAGGTGCTTGATGAACTGGCGGCGGTGGAGGCGGTGGCATGACTGCCACGAATCGTGAATCCCCAGAGGGATCCTGCTACTGCTGCTGGTGAGGTGATGAATGGTGCGAAGGTGTGAAGTATCATTCATGTTGGTTAAACCTCGCTTGATAACTATCTGGACCACCGTAGGGTGATCCGTGGAAAGAAGATCCATCCGAGATCTCGATGGGATGGTTAGGGGTACCGCTTGCAGGTGCGACGGGATCCGTGTCCTCATCCATGTCCATCGCATTATCTTCCGAGAAGTGGTCATCCGGTCCCAATGGGTTAAAACCCACTGGTTCTTGAATATAATTTGCCGGGTTGAACCGGCCCTGAAAAACAGGAGTGGGGTTACCAAAAGAATTGTGCGAAAGGGATCGCTGGAGAGGTATATATGAAGGTTGTGGGTTATCGGGCTCGTTTTCAGACTGTGGCCCATAGGAGTTACGATAGGGAGGCATTGAACTGTGTGAGACAGATCGTCTGGCGGGCTAAAAAAGGTTCCTCCTGTTTCCTTGCGGATCGGCACTTGCAGTCGTAGAAGGAGCTCGCCAGTGCGAAGGCCCGGCTTCGTGATCGTTGGGAGCGCTCATCGGCCCCTTTCCTCGTCCTCCTCTTCTCATTCTTGGTGGCATATTTCCTGTCAATATAAACAACGATAACAACAAGAATATAAAATAAAATACAAAGCTAAAAATTTAAAACAAATTTGGATTGTTCCTATGTTCTTTGTCTAGACTCAAAAATTTATGAATGTGCAATTGTGTAACTGAGATTAAACACAAAAGGCTAGTGTTTAATTCACTCAGCGTTGGCTCTGATACCAACCTGTCACACCCCGATATTTCCACGCTTGACCGGTGGGCCCGGTGGGGAGTATCGTGACGTGGTTGGCAACGTTACAGTCAAACAACACAATATTAAAATGCACAGCGGAAGCAAATGAAAGATATATTTCAACCGAATATAATTGTAATATCAAGTATCACAAACAGTTGAAAATAATCCACAGGTGGATAAAAATAAACAGGAAACATTGTTCAACAGTTTGACATCCAAGCTGGCGAGACTTATTGTGGATGCTAGGAGAAAGCCAGCCTAGTTCGCGTAGTACCTGCACTTAACCTTTTTGGGAAAATACGTCAGTTTACACTGGTAAATACAATTTAACTGACTCATTTTAAAAATGGTTAAAATTGATTTGAATGCACGTGGCACAAACTTTTTATAACTTGGGATAATTATTTAAATATATAAACTTGTAAAAGAATTACATGTTCCTTATGCGTTCAGTAGCCCGGTTCGTGCCGGGTTAAAGATCAATAGACGAATGGCGTCTATTAGTGAAAATGGAAACATCCTAAGGCGAATGGCGTCGTTTGATGCTCCATTGATCCGAAAAGTATCACATATTTCCAAGAAATTAGTAATATGTAGATGGGGATCCTCGTCCGCAAGCCCATGGAAGGTTGCGGAGTTTTGGAGCATTTGTATCAAATGCGGCCGAAGTTCGAAGTTGTTGGCTTCGACATTCGGTGCATTGATAGCGGCGCCGAGATTGCCTACGGTGGGCCGTAGGTAATCCATGAGGGTACGTTGGTCCGCCATTGGAAGTGGGTCCCCCGAAACTTTCTCTTGATTTTTAGCTTTAAGTCTTTTTCTGAGAAAGTGTTCGGGTTCTTCTAGAGGTTCTTTTATGTCTCTACTAGAACTGGAGCTCATGCAATACGTAGGAGGTTCAAATGTGGCACCTGGGTTCCAAGTCCTGCAATAAAAACAAAAAAGAACGTTGGTCAGAATGTTCACCACGACCCCGTGCTCAGTGAACACGGCCCGTGGTTAGAGGTACAGTATTTGGAAGATAATTAATTAAGTTATTAATGCAAATTATGGTAGGCCCCTCTTTTGGATGTGACGTTACCCTCGACTAAGTAGTCTGAGTCAGCAGGGATACAGTCCTAAATAGCCGGGTTATAGTATTAATAGTAGTTAACTTATGAGGGGATCAAAGAGTTTGGACCCCCGCCATCCAATACCGTGAAGTATTGAAGGAGGTCCTACTAAATTTGACCCAGGTCCATTGCAGGACCTCTAAACGCTGAACAATGGCAAGACCTTTACCAAACCGTTCCCTTAACCCCCGACCAGGTAGCCAACATACCTCCATATAGACCGTGGAGATATGAACGGTGAAAATCTTTTATTTTATATAGACAGTAAAATAATGCCAAGACACCACGGACAAACGATAAGGAAAGATCACCTTCAACATAAGCAACTAGTTATTAAAGTCATTAATACAAAACCAAGTAAAAAGTGCAAAAAATTAGAAATAAAAAGTATTACACTAGACACTTTGTCTTCACCAAGTGATGTAAGAGACTTAGGCAAACATGGCCTTGATTGTCAAGAACTCTTACGATCAATCTTGGATCCCGAGACGACTCACACACTCTACGATGGACAATGGATGATGGTGTTATGGTGGTGGTGGGTGGTGGGTGAAGTGTGAGAGAGGTGGTGTGCCAAGGGATGGTTTGAGCTTGAGCCAAGCACTTCTATTTATAGGCTGAACAGAAGCTCGGGCACGGCCCCGTGTCCACATCCTTCTCTTTCTTCATTTAATGCAGTTTTGTCTTTTTAGTTGACCATGCCCCCGTGTCCGCTGAGCACGACCCCGTGGTGCAGAAGAATCTTTGTACTATGCAGATTTGCTGGATTGTGCGAATCTTATAGTTGACCACGGCCCCGTGTCCGCTGAGCACGGCCCCGTGGTGGGCAATAGAAGCTTCTACCACTTTCTCTTTTCTGCTGACACTTGGGCACGCCCCCGTGCTGGCTGAGCACGGGGCGTGTTCAGGCTTCTGATCTCTTGTTTTGCTTGGGAAGATGCTGTCGTGGGGTCGGGCATGTCACGTCTTGTTCCTTTTCTTGTATTTATGTTAGATTTTGATGTCTTTTTGCTTCTTTTGTTAATTTGAGCTCATTTAATCCTGAAAATACAAAAGGAAGACAAAAGCACACTTTTTCCAACATTAGTACTAAAAAAAGGTTAGTTTTATGCCTCATTTGATGAAATTTATATGTTGCATTTTTAACACATCAATACCGTACCCCAATTTCCCGGCTTGATTTCTCTTTAATTTAGTTGAATTTCATGTGTTTAGGGTTCTTGAAGAAGAACCCCTCCTTGTCTCTCCTGGATGTCACGACCCACACACACAAGTGTGTGTTTTGACTTTTGATAATGTTTAATTAAAACATTTCTCTAATTGCCCACTTTTAGTCCCTCAAGGTTTTAAGGTTTTATAAATGGGTTAATTACTACAAATTCTTTCATTGTTTTACTAAACATTATTAACTAGGTTAATTATTCCTAGTTAACTTACTGGGTTCCGGAAGTCATAACCCATTTTATTTTGAGTCCCGTTAACTCGGGCTTCTTATAAGCTTTGTTTTCTCAAAAGCTTTTTATTCTCTTTTTATTTAATATTAGATCACATTTATTTAAATCCTAATATTTACCGGGTTAATTAATTTTTTTTATCACTAACGGTATTTCACCCGTTTATTATTATTAACGTGGTTTGATTACCAAACCCGTTTTTGGGGTGTTACAGAAACTTACAAGAATCGCGAGAAATCGAGAGAAAATAGCCCCAAAGCGTGCTGGTCGAGTGAGAGCTGTCACATCACTTGAACAGTGATGTGACAAGGGCTATTTATAGGTGAAGAGGAGAGAAGGTGATGGAGTGCAAGGGATCGAACGGGAATCCGATCCGATGGCCATCCGATCGGTTGGTCACTTGATCGGATGGTCATCCGATCGGAGGACCATTCGATCGAATGGTCGTTCGATCGGTGGTCTCCGGCGAGTTGCGTTTTTGATGTTTCGTTTCGTTCGTTAAGCGTTGCGATGGTTTGTTCACACATTTCTATATTATATATTTATTATAATTAGTCACAAAGGGTCGTATATAAATATTCACATTTCCAAGTTGCGATACAATAATCGGGTTTCGTTTCGAATATGCGTTACTTTGCTACGCATCACGGCTATCGAGGAGGGTAGAATAGGTCCTCACTCAACGTCATCGTGAGCGTTAGCTTATGCGGTATGATGTGTTATAGCGAAAAAGTATGCGTAATATGCTAAAATACTGCGAAGTAGCGATGTAAGCGATATAGTTACATTATGATCCAAATCTCTAGTGCTAGGCGTACGAGTATAGCGAGTAGTAACAGCGCACGAACGTGCGGGTTGTTACATCGGCAAAGTGCGAAGTGAATATTTCACTAAAGAGTGTACTTCAGCAAAGTGCACACGGGTAAAGTACACACTTCGGCAAAGTGCACTTGTTAATTGTCGCGACATGTGAAGTCTAAAGGCGTTTCGGTTGCGATACGCGACAGAACCCCGGTCGTTCAAACATTTTCTTTTGTCAATTTCGATCCCTTAACACAAAAGAAATATAAATACTAATTGTTTTTGGTGTTTATGTTAACACGAAGAATCAAACACTATTAAACCGCTATCTTTTTTGAGACGTTCACGGGAAGGTTGAAGCATGATCATGCACGACAAAGTTTTTGAAATTAAATATCTATTATTTAGAAACTACAAATTAAGTGTTATAACCCGTTATGTTGGTTCGTCTGGGTTGCCAGTTAACCCAAACGTATCAGTTCTATGTTTTTAAAAAAAATATTTGGGACCAAAATATCCGATTGTTTAAAATATTGATATAAACGGGATAGAGCGTTACACATATTCAAAAATAAAACATTTCAAAATTTGTAAAATAGTTAAATGTATTCACCTTTGATAACTCGTACTTAGAGAAAGCGTAGAAGTTCTACACCTCATGGATTGTCGGACAACACTACGATCACGTACTTGTAAATATCGCAGTCTCTTGCTTTCTGGTTTTATTATTTTCTTTCTCTCGAGTGATATCTTTCTCAATTTCTTTTTATCTCCTATAAGAAATATTATATATAAAGTTTAAAAACTAATACTGCTTACGACATTTTTTTTTGAAAGGAAAACTTCATTAAAACACAGCTAACCTGCCGAAAAAAAACCCGACAGGAGACCAAAACCAACTACAAAGAATTACATAAATTTACACCAATCAACCCACGACGTATCTTTATACCTCGAACTACTTCTAAACCAAAGAAAACCTATAGACTTGATAGCACTAAACACCTCTTCGACCTTCGGTATCTTTCCGGAGAAAACAAACTCGTTCCTAGCCTTCCAAACTTGCCAACACGTGATAAGCGTAATACCTTTGTAGCACAACAGCGCCTTACCTTTTAAACCACTATACAATTGACCCTCCAAGACATCCCTGGATGAGAAGGCCACTGGAAACGGAACCTTACACCATTGGCTAACCTTCGACCAAACCAGAGTGGTAAAGTGACATGCCGTAAATAAGTGCACAACCGTCTCGCTATCCTCCGAACACAGAGGACACGAGACATCCAGAACCGGGATATTTCTCTTGCTAAGCTCCACTTTGGTAGGCAACCTCTCCTGTTCGGCTCTCCAAGCGAATAAGTTACACTTTAACGGGATCCACTTACACCACTCCCAAACAAAGCTGGCGCTAAAATCTCTGTTTGAATCGATAATCTGCTTGACAGATCTCACGCTAAAGACCCCCGTATCATCGCCCCTCCACCTCCATTTGTCACTGCCACTCGTTAAGACCACATCACGCAATCTCAAATTCAAATCCAACCATTCCGCCATCTCCATATTAGATGACGGCGGCCGACTTATATTTATATCTAGTTAACAAAAACAACAATAATAATAGTTATGAAAATATATACGGGTATTTTACTTATCAATACCGATGAATCGCTTACACGAGACTCGTATTTACCACTCGTTTATGCTTATAATCTGGTTCGTCGTGATTATCCCGTTACCGCTTCAGTTTGAATATGGACTTTCGGCATCAGTTAAATCGATTTTTATTTTCCACCGTAGAGTTCCCTCTTTTTGATGACTAACACTATCTCACTTATCTCTTTATGTTTTCAACTAGTTTTATGCCCCATCCGTGTTGCGGGACGGTAAGCGGAATGTTTCTTAGTTTAGCAATATGCATGTCTGTGTTTGGTTACTTGTACTTGTTACTCATAACACGATCTCAATAAAAATTACGTCGAGACAGAGATATAAATATGCGTGTCAACGAATTTTTGTATTAATAAAGTTTAGGAATTATAAAGTAACTTTATTAAAGTCCAGGATTAGTAGCGGTTGTCCACCAATAGAAAGGGTCACTCAAGTTGATTTGTTACGGTAGCAAGGGGAAAGGCTAAAAGTTGAAATACTAAAAGGAATAAAAGTAGAGGGATTAAACAGGTACACTACCAAAGTTAAAGCAGAGGGACTAAACACGCTTATAAACAAAGTTAAGCAATAAAAATAAAACTTTTTTTTTTCTAAAATAGAGGGGAGCTAAACACGTATATTAGCGAAGTTAAAGGTTTAAAAGTAAAATACAAAAGCGACGATCAATTACTAAAAAGAATAAAAATAGAGGGACTAAACATGTAGACTACCAAAGTTAAAGCAAAAGGACTAAGCACGCATATAAATAAAGTTAACAAATAAAACGAAAACTTTTAAAAGCAGGGAGGTTAAACACGTATATCAGTGAAGATGAAGGTTTAAAAGTAAATACAAAAAGAAACGACCAATGAGGGGGTGTCAGACAGCTGCCCGACACTATTCCCCCTCATGAACTTTGTAGTTATAGGTAATACACAAACACACATGCAATACTAGGTTATAAACTCATGTATTAAACAGGTTGTTTGCCAATGTGAGGCTAGCTCACTTGGTGGAGACTTATGCCTCTTAGACAAGAGGTCACATGTTAAATCTTGGGCAAGAGTGAATACTTTAGAATTATTGGTGTAATAGAGTATGAGTAAACGTTATCATTAAAAAACGAGTTGTTTAAAGGGAATGTTTAATGTTAGTAATAAATATTTAGAAATTAAATAGTTAATAAGAAAATGATGATTTGATTGCAAAGAAAAAAAGTGAGTCACGTGTCGTAGATCATACTAGGTTAATAAAAAATGAGAAATACAATGTAGGGTCCTAGAATAGTTATAAAGATAATTTTTTTTGGAAGGTGACTTTCTATGTATTGGACCAGTGGTCACCGGGCTTATGTCAAAGATATTTCCCCGTCAGCCCCGCATCTGCGGACGCGATGTTCGATTGGGCCCCGGCCTGCCGCGTAAGCTGACTTCCGCCCGGAAACCATACTGCCCCCACACGAGAAACTCGCTGGGGTAACAGCTGGGTAAAACCGGGTTGCCCTCAAGACCGTTCCATGCCTCGGTAGGAGACGATCCATCATCGGGACATCCCAACCCCCAAACCGTAGACGCCGGGATTCGAACCGGGGTGGCTTATTACTATTGTTTTTTAATTAAATTTTTAAAAAATAAGAAATAGAATATGATAAGTGAAATGAGACAAGACGGAATTTTTTTTTTGACTCACAAGTGGCGAAATTAATTACTTATATGTATTAGGTGTGAGTGTGTGTATCAACGATGTTTATCACCTAGATATATCGTATTTGATGTTTCAGTTAATAAATACTTTGTAGGACAGCCGTTCACAAAATAAATAGAATAATAATTTTATTTATCAATATTCTGAAAACAATACATAAAGAAAAAATTAAACCAAACTGGAAGGAAATACAATACGAGAAATTTAAACTAAACTTAGAACATATTACAAAAGAAAATAAGGAAAAACATAAAACGATGGTGATTGAGGCACGCGAAGATCACGCTTCCCTTAAAACAGATTTCGGGCTACCCAGGTGAACCCGTTTGTTTCCCAGGGTACAACAGCCTAAGCAGGTCGTACTGCCGGGATTAGCCTAGCACCTGAAACAATACCTGAAACAAGAGTGCATAGAGATCCAAAATTCGGAAATTCGTTAGAAGCTTTGTTTGTTGTATGAACCATACGAGTTTCAGTCTCTCGTGTGTCTAAAACAAAGCACCAAGCTTTGTATATAACAACCGACTAGAATTCGAAATGATCAGTCTCTATTGAATACAAAATTCAATAAGAATAAATTCTGAGACTTAACCATTTTTCAGTTAGGAACTTGAACAGTCTCTAGTTGACCACGAGCCAAGACACGTCTAAAAAATACTAAAGGCGGCTCCAAGCGGCTCGCGGCGATGCGAGCGTGCGAAGTTCGCCATCAAAGCGCCACATTGCACCCATCGCCCTCGTCCGGTCCCGGTCCCGTGTTCCAACACACAAACTTAACGCACAAGATCTCTCATTCATCTTGGCTTAATTATTAAATAATCATTATATTAATTGATTATATAATATTATTTTTAAAATTTCCAACAATCCCCCACATGAATGGAGATCGTCCCGTACACTCAAGTGTCATGATAAGATTTCGGCGGTTAAGTAATGCAGGATAGGTAGGTTTCCCTTTGAACCCTCCTTTGTGACATATACTTAGTCTCCTAGCGGTTAGTAGACGCGATGTCCTTGAACCAACCCCTTTTTACGTAGACGTTATTACATATCACACATTACTCTTCCTGGTCTGGCTAACCCCTCATAGTTGTGTCCGTTATGGTCATGGAGCACCATCCTGGTTCTGCGAGAGCTCTAGGAATTGTGCCCCCAATTCCATTTGAAGCGACCCCACTTCTCTCTAACATAGGTGATTTACAAATCATTAAAAGCCATATGCTTAACCTCTCTTGATATCACTGATTTTAATTAGGAATGGACTAGGAAGTTGATAACTCCCTTTGTATGTTGAGGTACTCCCCCACAGTGATCTCAGTTCGTACAGTTAGGTGGTCCTATTGAGCCTAGATCATGGGATCTCCAATCTTCTAGGATAGGTTTTCCGTTGTACAAACTTACTCCAAGGGCTTTAGACCCATTCCCATCGACGACTTATGTACTACCTCTCTGCTTAAGCCTTTTGTAAGCGGATCCGCAATGTTATCTTTTGACCTCACATAGTCAATTGTGATAACTCCAGTTGAGAGTAGTTGTCGTATTGTGTTATGCCGACGTCGCATGTGCCTTGATCTGCCATTATACATTGCACTTTGAGCTCTACCAATAGCTGATTGGCAATCACAATGTATGCAAATAGCAGTCAAAGGCTTAGGCCATCTTGGAACATATTCCAAGAATTGACGCAACCATTATGCCTCTTCTCCAGCTTTATCTAACGCGATAAACTCAGATTACATCGTGGATCTAGCTATAAGAGTTTGTTTGGACGACTTCCAAGATATAGCTGCTCCTCCAAGGGTAAACACATAACCACTTGTAGATCTAGAATCTTTCGTATCAGATATCCAGTTGGCATCACTGAATCCTTCCACAACAGCTGGATTTTGGCCATAATGCAGTCCATAATTTCTCGTGTATCTCAAATACCTTAACAATCTTGTCATACCCTTCCAGTGCTCTGAACTAGGATTACTAGTATATCTACTTAGCTAACTCACAGCATATGCTAAGTCTGGTCGAGTACATGACATGAGATACATAAGACTGCCAATGATCCTTGAGTACTCCAATTGAGCAACACTCTCGCCTCTATTCTTTGACAAATGTTGAGAGGTATCAATTGGATTTTGAGCCACACTCGTGTCCCCAGGATTGAACTTCTCAAGGATTTTATCCACATAATGAGATTGACTTAGCACCAAACCAGTTTGGGTTCTAATGATCTTTACTCCAAGAATCACATCTGCTAAACCCATATCTTTCATGTCAAATCTCACTTTCAACATGTCTTTAGTAGATTTGATCATCTTATCATCACTCCCAATGATAAGCATATCATCTACATAAAGGCATAAGATCACATAACCTTTAGAAGTGTCTTTCACATAGACACATTTGTCGCATTCATTTATTTTGAAACCACTGTTAAGCATAATTTGGTCAAATTTTTGATGCCATTGTTTTGGAGCTTGCTTCAAGCCATATAATGACTTAACGAGTTTACACACTTTGCCCTCTTGGCCAGGAGCAGAAAAACCCTCTGGTTGCTCCATGTAAATCTCTTCCTCTAGTTCCCCATTGAGAAATGCAGTTTTTACATCCATTTGATGTATTTCCAAATTTCTCAAAGCTGCAATTGCAAACACCAATCTAATTGAGGTTATTCTGGTCACAGGCGAGTATGTGTCAAAATAGTCCAGACCTTCCTTTTGTCTAAACCCTTTGATCACAAGCCTTGCCTTATACTTGTCGACAGAGCCATCAGCTTTTATCTTTTTCTTGAATATCCACCGATATCCAAGTGGCTTGCACCCTGGTGGAAGATCTACTAGCTCCCAAGTATGATTATGCAAGATAGAATCAATTTCACTTTTGATGGCTTCTTTCCATTGAGGTCCATCTGAAGAGGTAACAGTTTCTCGATAGGTTTGAGGCTCACTCTCAACCATGAATGTAAGAAAGTCAGGCCCAAAGGATTTCTCAGTCCTTTGCCTTTTACTTCTTCTTGGCTCACCCTCTTCAGCCTCTAATTGTTCTTTAGTATCTTCTCGAACAATCTCATCAACCATTGTTGACGAACTTGCATGATTGGTTGTTGAAGAACTTGCATGAGTTTATACTAACATTGGAAACTCATCTTCAAAGTATGTCACATTTCCTAGCCTTGTCTCTATGATAGAGTCCTTGTGCACATCAGGATTCTTGGATTCATATACAAGAAAACGATGTGAGCTACCGTTTTTGGCATATCCAATGAAAATGCAATCAACAGTTTTTGGCCCAATTCTCAGTGCCTTAGGGGGTGTAACAATCACCTTGGCCAGGCACCCCCACACTTTCAAGTATTTATAGGATGATTTGTGTCCCCACCACAACTCATGAGGTGTTACATCCTTATTCTTGAAAGGTATTTTATTTAACAGAAAATTGGCCACAAAATGGCTTCCCCCCACATGTCCTGGCTCACTCCAGAACTTATCAACATGGCATTCATCATTTCTTTTAGTGTACGATTCTTTCGCTCCGCGATGCCATTTGATTGTGGTGTATAAGGAGGGGTACACTCGTGTATTATGCCACTTTTTGCACATAATTCCCCAAATGGTGAAACATATTCACCTCCTCTATCACTTCTCACACGTTTTATTTTCTTGTTGAGTTGATTCTCAACTTCAGCTTTATACAAGATAAACTTGTCAATTGCTTCATCCTTACTCTTAAGTAAGTAAACATAACAATATCTTGTATTGTCATCGATAAAGGTAATAAAATATTGTAACACCCCGAAAATATAAAACTTTCTATTGGAACTATAAATTATAAATAGACGAGAATTTACTAACTAGGAATTTTTAACCTAGTTAGTTACAAGACTAGAAATAGCCTATAATAGGGTTAAAAGCTACTAAATGATATGTTGAACAAAGTAGAGGGACCTTAGTTGTTAAATTTGAAACTAAATTAGATAAAACAAATAAAAATAAACCAAACACCCCATTTAGAGGTGTCTGGTCGATCAAGAAGGAGCAGGGGGCGACACCCCATCTTCAAAACCCTAAAACTTCATTAAATCAATCAATTGAAGGCTTAATCCAAGTCGAAATTTGAGCTTAGATTTGTGATCCTCATCGCAAGAGGATTCTAAGGTATGTAAAATCTGATGAAATCTCTCAACTTGAATTTCTCATGATTTTGGAAAATCTGAAATTAGATGTTGCATGTGTGTTATTTGGTTAGATTAGGGATGATATGGTGTCTAGAAGTGAAACCTAGACAACTACATGTGAAATCATGTCCAATTTCAGGAAATTCCATGAACACCTTGAAGGTGGGTTGTGGGTTTTACAAGATGAATATGAACACTAGGGTTTAGAATGATTATTCTAGTCTAATTTGATCATAGAAAGTGATTTCAGAAAAATATGATGTTTAAATACTATATAAAGGCTTTATTGATGTTAAGTTAGCTAATTAGCAAGCTATGAACTTGAATATGAAAGATATAAAAATTCTGCCCTTATAGTGTTTGTTGAAATGCCTCAAAGAAGGCTTGAAACTGAATTGTTAAGTTAAAACGCATAATTATGATGTATGACAAAATGTGCGTTATGTATGTGAAACAAAAAGAGTTCTAAACATATGGTGATTGAACTCTATAGGAAAGGAAGCCGGGGCATCTAGCGGGCAAACCGGTGTGGACGCACGTTTGAAGGGCTTGCTTTAAAGGTATGTAACTTGACCCGTTACATTAAGTAGATTTTGATGATTATATAATATGTAATTGAATTTTAGAATAAAAGTTGTTTGAGTTAAGCGGTGATGTCGCTATATTGAATGATTGGTCAAATTTGGTTGAAACTCGTTGGTAGTCGTCATATGGAAGGATTCCTTAGACGAGCCAAACGGGTCGAATAACCGAGTAAAGCATGGTTAATGCTCCGGAATATGAAGGATTGATCTTTGATATTGGTTAATATATAACATGTTAGAAATTTGAGAATTTAATGTATTGGTTTGTTAGAAAAGTGAAATCCGAGAGTTGGGTTCGAGTGAAATTAACAAAACAAACAAAATAGGGATTCCCAGGGACTACCGTAAGTTACGGTAGTACCGTAACTTACGGTAGAGAGAAATGTCTTACGGTGGTTCTTTCCTGTTTTACGGTGGACCAGAACATTAAATTGATTACCGTAACTTACGGTCATGCCGTAAGTTACGGTAAAGCCAGGAATGTTTTGTAAATTTTTGTATTTTTACAATTAATCAAATCCGTATCGAACGTAGTTTCGGTTGTGTAATATTTCTAAGAACTCCACTATTAATGTTTCGTGTAAAACATTTCAGTTTCTAGGTACTCGGAGATTACGGATGAAGATCAAGCAAGTTTTAGAAGAACCGAACACAATTTTTGAAGCTTTCGCAATATTATAACTTTCAATAGACTATGTTTTTGGGTTGTAAACAAACTGATAAGACTTTTGTGATGTTCTAACTTGTTTTTTTTTAGTTGACTAGGGTTTATGTCACGTATGAACTTGACTTATGAATGTAGTGTTAAATTGGTATTTTTGTTATAAAATGGCATGAATTATTATTAAATTCAAGTATAATTAGTTGGGTGTTACAGGTTGGTAATCAGAGCTTAAGGTTGTCAACAAAGTGTTCGGTTCAAGCTTGATTGATCGTCCGGTAAGAATTAATTTATTATGTTGTAGATTATACCTTATGTAAGTATGAGAAATAAATTGAGATGCATGGGAAGAGTGTGTTAACACACTCAAACCCGGAAAGTGCATTAAGTGTGAACCGTTAAAGCAAGTTAGGAACTTGACTAAACCGAAACAAATGAAGCAATATTATAAATGAAATGTTTAATGTTTAAATGTAAACATTTCAGCTTCAAGATGTCTGATGGGAATGATGATAATCCGGTGCAAACAAGCACCGAACAAATGAAAGAGACAATTGCCGAAGAGGTAGGAAAGGCAATTGAAGGAAGTCTATCCGGGTTTATAGACAAAATCCAAAATACGGTGTTGTCGCTTGTTGAAGAGCGAGTTAAAAGGTTGGAGGATATTGTCAACCTTATGAAGGAGAAAACGGGAGAACGCAAAGGATGTTCGTACAAAGAATTCATGGCGTGTAAACCTCCAATCTATAACGGGGAGGTTGACCCGATAATTTATCAAAGATGGATAAGTGATGTTGAAGGAATGTTTGAGCGAACCCATTGTGACGTAGGTGACTTTGTTGCTTACGGAACGGGTCAATTGAGAAATCAAGCCAAGGATTGGTGGGATAACAAAAAGAAGGAAATGGGAGCCGAAGCGGCGAGGGCTATGACTTGGGACGAGTTTAAGGTACCATTCCTTAAACACCACAGTCCTAAAGCGGTTATTAACAGAATCAAAGAAGAATTCATCCAGCTGAGACAAAAGGGTGAAACAATCGATAAGATCACGGGCATCTTCATGGATAAGCTGAGATTTTGTGACGAGTTAGTCACCACTGAAGAGCAAAAGATATATTACTATTACAACATGCTGAGTGCCGAGTACCGGGAATTTATGACTCCGTCAAAATACGAAACCCTCACGGAGATTATCAACACCGCCCGGGAGCGGGAAATCGAGTTAAAGAAACAAGTGGAAAGAGGTGAACGAAGGGCACAGGATGTGAATCCAAGCCCTACAAAGAAAGCTAGAACTACTGAATCGGGAAAGAAAGTGGATGCTAAAGGCGGGTCGCCGAGTTGCAAAGTGTGTGGTAAAGGGCACAAAGGCGAGTGCCGCTTCAAAGACAAGCCGTGCCCGGTATGTGGGAAGACGGGGCACACCGCATCACTATGTCCCGGGAAATTTTCCGTTTGCTACAAGTGTTATTAACCCGGTCACAAGAAATCTGAATGCCCCGAGTTGGTGGGAAAGAGAGATACAAAAGAGTCTCCAACAGAAGTTCCCAAAGCAAAGGCTAGGTCCTTCCAACTTACCGCGGCTGAAGCGAAGACAGAACCCGATGTGGTTTCAGGTATATTCACAATTAACTCAATTCCAGCACGTGTATTGTTTGATACGGGTGCGAATAAATCCTTCATTTCGCATGGATTTATTCGACATCCTTCATTTGTATTGACGAAATTACCTGTGCCCTTAGAAGTTGAAATAGGGGACAATAAAAGTTTTATAATTTGTGATGTTTGTCGAGGCTGCAAATTAAGCATCGACGATGAGGAATACTTGATAGACCTAATCCCGATGTCAATGGGGGAATTTCAAGTAGTCGTTGGGATGGATTGGCTAGCCCAGCACCATGCAAAAGTCGTGTGTTTCCGTAAGGAGATAAAACTAACATCTCCGAGTGGGAAACACGTCATCATTTATGGCGAAAAAGGAGGCAACCCCATAGTGTGCTCAATGTTGAAAGCTCACAAACTTATGAAGCGAGGATGCAAGGCATTTATGATATACGCGAATGAGCCCGAGAAAGAATCACGAAAGATTGAAGATGTACTGGTAGTACGAGATTATGAAGATGTGTTTCCGGAAGATTTACCGGGGATACCGCCTGAACGGGAAGTAGAGTTTGGGATCGAATTGATTCCGGGAGCAAAACCCGTAGTAAAGGCCCCGTACCGACTCGCACCATCGGAATTACAAGAGTTGATGTCCCAAATTCAAGACCTGCTGGACAAGGGATTCATAAGGCCGAGTGTGTCTCCTTGGGGCGCACTGGTATTGTTCGTGAGAAAGAAAGACGGGAGCATACGCATGTGTATCGATTACCGGGAGTTAAACAAACTCACGGTAAAGAACCGATACCCGCTTCCGAGGATAGATGATTTATTTGACCAATTACAAGGTGCGAATTGGTTTTCAAAAATTGACCTTAGATCTGGGTATCACCAACTAAAGGTCAAAGAAGAAGATGTGCCGAAGACGGCTTTCCGCACGAGATACGGACATTACGAATTCCTCGTGATGTCATTTGGGCTAACAAACGCACCCGCGGCTTTCATGGACCTCATGAACCGGGTTTGCAAGCCAATGTTAGATAAGTCGGTCATCGTGTTTATCGATGATATCTTGGTGTATTCAAAAAGTGAAGCTGAACACGCACACCACTTGCAAGAAGTATTAGAGACACTGAGACGAGAAAGGCTGTATGCGAAATTCTCTAAATGTGCCTTTTGGTTACGAGAGGTACAATTTCTTGGCCACGTCATAAGTGCCGACGGAGTTTTGGTGGATCCGTCAAAGATAGAGGTTGTGTCAAAATGGAATCCCCCGAAGAACCCTTCGGAAATTAGAAGCTTTTTAGGGCTCGCGGGATACTATAGGAGATTCATTCGAGATTTCTCCAAGATTGCGTCACCGCTAACAAAGCTAACCCAAAAGAAAGAAAAGTTTATTTGGGGTGTCGATCAAGAAAAAGCGTTTCAAACGCTAAAAGAAAAGTTAACTCAAGCTCCGGTACTGACATTGCCGGACGGAGTCGAAGACATGGTGGTTTACTCGGATGCTTCACTATCGGGGCTCGGTTGCGTGTTGATGCAACGGGGCAAGGTAATAGCCTATGCCTCGAGACAATTGAAGATACACGAGAAGAAATATCCCACGCACGATCTCGAGTTGGCTGCAGTGGTATTTGCATTAAAAATATGGAGGCACTACTTGTATGGGGTAGAGTGCACCATATTCACCGACCACAAGAGCTTGAAATACTTCTTCGATCAGAAGGAATTAAATATGCGACAAAGGCGATGGCTGGAAACGGTGAAAGACTATGATTGTGAAATACATTATCACCCCGGGAAGGCTAATGTGGTGGCGGATGCTCTGAGCAGAAAAGCGGACTATGTCCCAATACGAGTAAGATCGATGCAACTCGTGGTGACCTCGGGTATACTTGAACGTATTCGAGAGGCGCAATTAGAAGCAATGAAAGAAGAGAATTGGAAGAAAGAAAGAATAATCGGTCAATTGAAAGATTTGTCGGATGGGAAGAACGGGTTGAAGACTCGATTCGGAAGGATATGGGTCCCACATACTTGTGGAGTGAAAGCGCTTTTACTTAACGAAGCTCATAAATCCCGTTATTCAATTCATCCGGGTGCGACCAAGATGTACAATGATTTGAAACAAAACTATTGGTGGCCCGGAATGAAGAGGGATGTGGCAAAGTATGTGGAAAAATGCTTGACATGTTTACAAGTCAAGGCGGAGCACCAGAAACCATACGGCAAACTCCAACCGTTAGAAATTCCGGTTTGGAAATGGGAACATATTACAATGGACCTATTAACCAAGTTGCCTAAGACGAATCGTGGTTTCGATGCCATATGGGTAGTGGTGGATAGATTGACGAAAAGTGCTCACTTCATTCCGATTCGTGAGACTTATACGTCAGAAAAGATGTCAGAAGTTTACACTAATGAAATAATAGCACGTCATGGGGTGCCGGTATCCATCGTGTCTGATAGGGATACCCGGTTTACTTCGAATTTCTGGCGAGATTTCCAAGAGCAAATGGGAACCAAATTGTTCATTAGCACTGCGTACCATCCTCAAACGGATGGACAGAGTGAAAGAACGATACAAACATTGGGGGATATGCTACGGGCGTGTATAATCGACTTTGGAGGAAGTTGGGATGTTCATCTACCGTTAGTTGAGTTTTCGTATAATAACAGCTACCAATCTAGTATTAAGATGGCACCGTACAAAATGCTTTATGGTAGAAAGTGTCGAACCCCAGTATGTTGGGGTGAAGTGGGTCCACGAGAACTCGCCCACCAAGATATAGTACGAGCCACGAATGAAAAGATTGAAATAGTTCGGGCACACTTGAAAGCAGCTCAAGACAGGCAAAAGGCGTATGCTGATAAAAGGAATAGGCCAATCGAATTCCAAGTTGGTGACATGGTCATGCTAAAAGTTTCCCCATGGAAGGGCGTTATTAGATTCAGAAAAAGGGGGAAGCTAAGCCCGAGGTTTATTGGGCCATTTAAAATTATCGGAAGAGTTGGCAAGGTAGCTTACCGCCTTGAGCTACCGGAGGAACTAAGTGGGATCCATGGCACGTTCCACGTGTCACAATTAAGAAAGTGCCTAGCAGACGAAACGGCCTATATCCATTACGATGATATCGAAGTGGATAATAGTCTGAATTATGCGGTGAGACCGGTGGAGATTTTAGACCGAAAAGTCAAACATTTACGAAATAAACAAATTGACCAAGTCAAAGTTAAATGGGAGCATAGGAAAGGTTCGGACACTACATGGGAGTCCGAAGAGGAGATGCGACGTCTTCACCCTACATTATTTGGTACGTACTTCGGTTTCGGGGACGAAACCCTTTTTAAGGGGGGTGGACTTGTAACACCCCGAAAATATAAAACTTTATATTGGAACTATAAAGTATAAATAGACGAGAATTTACTAACTAGGAATTTTTAACCTAGTTAGTTACAAGACTAGAAATAACCTATAATAGGGTTAAAAGCTACTAAATGATATGTTGAACAAAGTAGAGGGACCTTAGTTGTTAAATTTGAAACTAAGTTAGATAAAACAAATAAAAATAAACCAAACACCCCATTTAGAGGTGTCTGGTCGATCAAGAAGGAGCAGGGGGCGACACCCCATCTTCAAAACCCTAAAACTTCATTAAATCAATCAATTGAAGGCTTAATCCAAGTCGAAATTTGAGCTTAGAATTGTGATCCTCATCGCAAGAGGATTCTAAGGTATGTAAAATCTGATGAAATCTCTCAACTTGAATTTCTCATGATTTTGGAAAATCTGAAATTAGATGTTGCATGTGTGTTATTTGGTTAGATTAGGGATGATATGGTGTCTAGAAGTGAAACCTAGACAACTACATGTGAAATCATGTCCAATTTCAGGAAATTCCATGAACACCTTGAAGGTGGGTTGTGGGTTTTACAAGATGAAGATGAACACTAGGGTTTAGAATGATTATTCTAGTCTAATTTGATCATAGAAAGTGATTTCAGAAAAATATGATGTTTAAATACTATATAAAGGCTTTATTGATGTTAAGTTAGCTAATTAGCAAGCTATGAAGTTGAATATGAAAGATATAAAAATTCTGCCCTTATAGTGTTTGTTGAAATGCCTCAAAGAAGGCTTGAAACTGAATTGTTAAGTTAAAACGCATAATTATGATGTATGACAAAATGTGCGTTATGTATGTGAAACAAAAAGAGTTCTAAACATATGGTGATTGAACTCTATAGGAAAGGAAGCCGGGGCATTTAGCGGGCAAACCGGTGTGGACGCACGTTTGAAGGGCTTGCTTTAAAGGTATGTAACTTGACCCGTTACATTAAGTAGATTTTGATGATTATATAATATGTAATTGAATTTTAGAATAAAAGTTGTTTGAGTTAAGCGGTGATGTCGCTATATTGAATGATTGGTCAAATTTGGTTGAAACTCGTTGGTAGTCGTCATATGGAAGGATTCCTTAGACGAGCCAAACGGGTCGAATAACCGAGTAAAGCATGGTTAATGCTCCGGAATATGAAGGATTGATCTTTGATATTGGTTAATATATAACGTGTTAGAAATTTGAGAATTTAATGTATTGGTTTGTTAGAAAAGTGAAATCCGAGAGTTGGGTTCGAGTGAAATTAACAAAACAAACAAAATAGGGATTCCCAGGGACTACCGTAAGTTACGGTAGTACCGTAACTTACGGTAGAGAGAAATGTATTACGGTGGTTCTTTCCTGTTTTACGGTGGACCAGAACATTAAATTGATTACCGTAACTTACGGTCATGCCGTAAGTTACGGTAAAGCCAGGAATGTTTTGTAAATTTTTGTATTTTTACAATTAATCAAATCCGTATCGAACGTAGTTTCGGTTGTGTAATATTTCTAAGAACTCCACTATTAATGTTTCGTGTAAAACATTTCAGTTTCTAGGTACTCGGAGATTACGGATGAAGATCAAGCAAGTTTTAGAAGAACCGAACACAATTTTTGAAGCTTCCGCAATATTATAACTTTCAATAGACTATGTTTTTGGGTTGTAAACAAACTGATAAGACTTTTGTGATGTTCTAACTTGTTTTTTTTTAGTTGACTAGGGTTTATGTCACGTATGAACTTGACTTATGAATGTAGTGTTAAATTGGTATTTTTGTTATAAAATGGCATGAATTATTATTAAATTCAAGTATATTTAGATGGGTGTTACAAATATTTATTACCACCTCTGGTGGGAATTGATTTTAAGTCACACACATCAGTGTGAATCAGATCAAGGGGTTCAGTTCTCCTTTCAACTGATTTGAAGGATGATCTTGTTTGTTTGGCTTCAACACAAGTTTTACATTTTGTTTTAGGGTCAATGGCAAAAGTTGGTATGTAATCTAATTTAATTAAACGACGCATCGAATTAAAATTTACATGACCAAGACGTCCATGCCAAACATTAGGAGACTCAACTACGTAAGCAGAAGTACTAGCACTTTTATTCATGTTTTTCTTAACAACCATCACATTAAGTGTGAACATGCCATTTTGGGCATAGCCCTTTCCAACAAACATACCACGCTTAGTTAAAACAAAATTATCACTTTCAAAAACCAAACGAAAGCCATGCTTGTTGAGCATCCAACCCGACACAAGACTCTTGCGAAGGTCTGGAACATAAAGCACATTCTTCAAAGTGAGCTCTTTCCCAGAAGTCCACTTCAAGATCACATCACCTTCTCCCTTGATATCAACTGTAGCAGCATTACCCATGTACAACTTTTCTCCCACCACCTCTTTAAACGTATTAAAGAGGGCCTTATCTGGGCACATATGGCGGGTTGCCCCAGTATCAACCCACCACCCTTTTGGCTCGTTACCCACCAAATTTACCTCCTCCGCCATGGCAGTGAGGTCTGAAATCATGGCCACTAATGGCATACCATCATCATCAACCATAAGAGCCGTGTCACGTTTAGGCTCTTTACATTGGTCAGCACGGTGACCAGTTTGTCCACAGTTATAACACTTCCCCTTAAAGGGACCAACCTTCTTCTTCACACCACCTTTCTTTGGCCCAAGGTCAACACCTTTGTTTTTCCCTTTTCCATTGAACTTGTGGCCTTTGTTACCCTTGTGACCCCTTGAGGATTGACCATGTTCCACAAGGTTCGCTTTTGCAGAAGCTTCAACTTGACTTCCTTTGTGTGATATTCTGTTGTCATCTTCAATAAGAAGACGAACCACAAGGTCTTCGATTGTCATTTCCTTTCGCTTATGCTTAAGGTAATTCTTGAAGTCCACCCAACTAGTAGGCAACTTTTCAACAATTGCTGCCACTTGGAATGTTTCACTCAGATTCATCCCTTCTGACAGAATATCACTAAGAATAATCTGCAGTTCTTGGACTTGACTCATCACAGTTTTTGAATCAATCATTTTATAGTCCAAAAACCTAGCCACAACATACTTTTTAGTACCCGCATCCTCAGTCCTGTATTTCCGTTCCAATGACTCCCATAATTCTTTGGCAGTTGGAACCTTAAGATACACGTTATACAAGGCATCTGAGAGGCCATTCAACACATAGTTGCGGCATAGGTACTCAGAATGTTTCCAAGCATCAACAACACTCACAGATTGGACATCAGATGTCCCTTCTGCGAGAACAGGAGGAGACTCCGTCAAAAACCTCGCAAGGTTTAGAGTGGTCAGATAGAACAACATCTTTTGTTGCCATCTCTTAAAGTTCAAACCAGTAAACTTCTCTGGTTTTTCAGCATGGTTAGCAACTGCTTGAGCCGCTTAAGTACCAACCAATGGTCCCATGGTAGTGGATGTGGATCCAACGGTGGTTGATGTGGTTGCTGCAACAGTAGCTATTTCTGAAACAAGAACACAAATTCAATGAGTTTATGGCAAAAACAAATTGGTCTACAGAAAACCAATACAAACTACAAAAGTTTGCTAATAAACAAAGACAAACTATTTTATAAAAAAATTTTAAAAACCAAAACAGTGAACGGGTTTTAAAATCTGTTTTAAGCTTGTAGGACAACCGTTTACAAAATAAATAGAATAACAATTTTATTTATCAATATTCTGAAAACAATACATAAAGAAAAAATTAAACCAAACTGGAAGGAAATACAATACGAGAAATTTAAACTAAACTTAGAACATATTACAAAAGAAAATAAGGAAAAACATAAAACGATGGTGACTGAGGCACGCGAAGATCACGCTTCCCTTAAAACAGATTTCGGGCTACCCAGGTGAACCCGTCTGTTTCCCAGGGTACAACAGCCTAAGCAGGTCGTACTGCCGGGATTAGCCTAGCACCTGAAACAATACCTGAAACAAGAGTGCGTAGAGATCCAAAATTCGGAAATTCGTTAGAAGCTTTGTTTGTTGTATGAACCATACGAGTTTCAGTCTCTCGTGTGTCTAAAACAAAGCACCAAGCTTTGTATATAACAACCGACTAGAATTCGAAATGATCAGTCTCTATTGAATACAAAATTCAATAAGAATAAATTTTGAGACTTAACCATTTTTCAGTTAGGAACTTGAACAGTCTCTATTGAATACAAAATTCAATAAGAATAAATTCTAAGACTTAACCATTTTTCAGTTAGGAACTTGAACAGTCTCTAGTTGACCACGAGCCAAGACACATCTAAAAAATACTAAAGGCGGCTCCAAGCGGCTCGCGGCGATGCGAGCGTGCGAAGTGCGCCATCAAAGCGCCACATTGCACCCATCGCCCTCGTCCGGTCCCGGTCCCGGTCCCATGTTCCAGCACACAAACTTAACGCACAAGATCTCTCATTCATCTTGGCTTAATTATTAAATAATCATTATATTAATTGATAATATAATATTATTTTTAAAATTTCCAACATACTTTAACTTATTTGTTCTCAAGGGAACATCAAGTGGTAAAGTTATGTGTTTCCTAACTAAGTGGTTGTAGGTTTAAATTTCATAAAGTGCGTATATGGTGATTTTAGGAGTATAGTAGGTGTAGAGTAGAAAGTGTGTGCGTGTTTGTGATAAAAAATAGTTTACCTGACCGTTAAAAAATCTTGTGGTATATAATGTGGTCAGTGTTCAGAACAACTACATTACATATATCGAGCTGTTCAACACTCGTTTTCTAACAATTCAAAAATGGTATAAATTAATTAGGTACAAAAGCATTGTCTCAGTTCTAATGAGGATTGAGAACTTTAGATATTTCGTCAATTTCTAATTTTATTGTAGAAAAATTTACACCGTTGGTCCTTGTGATTTTTGCCAAATTTAAATGTCGGGTACTAATAGTTTTTTGTTGCAAAATCACGTATTAACGTTCTAATTTGTTACAATGTTGAGTACTAAGGTCAAACCTTATAACTTTCTTTGTCACAATATCGGGTACTAAGAGTAATGTTTTCTGTTTTATTTACATTTTTTATAAAATTAAATGGATTTGAAGTTTATGATTTACAAACTTTGAGTTTATATACAATAATATGCTAGTAAAATAAACTTTTTAACTTAATCTAAATAATAAACCAAGTTAAGATTTATAAAAATAACCAAAACAAATTTCCGATCTAGGAACATAACAGTTTTGTAAGTTGAAATAAACATGGGGCTTTTGTTTTGTATGATATAACAAATAAATAACATGTAATATCTGTACTAGTCTGCGATGTTACGTACAAGAATTGAACATCAGAGTCTGGTATGCCGATGCGGCTCCGATCAGTTGTAGAGACGAAATTGACAGTGAATTTGTGTGGGAATGAGGTTGCATTGGGTCAAGAGGCGTATATTCATACTCGAATTGAAGATATAACAGATCGAGAGGATGATAGGAATTTCAGAGTTAAACGGGTTAGCGGATAAGCATAATTTACAGTTTATACATGACACAAACGAGTTGTTAGTTTTGATTATGATGGGAATAAATATTAACCAAAATAACAAGTTAAACAGACAATTTTTTCCGCATCCGATATGGCCGGAATCTGGCAACTTTACAGAGAAGACCTCCTGAAAGACGGGTTTTCTGTTTGATTATTTAACACAATATTTACGGATCCGCATGACATTTTCTTTGTAATGCTTTATTAGAATTAGAAGATTAGATGTGATTTATGTTTGCATTAAAAAACGATATAGTGTATATATATCTCTAATTTTATCAATATAATATAGATTTTTAAAAATATTAGCAAATTACAATGCCTTAATCTTTCAAATTGATGTTTTTCTTTTGAACGTGACTTTGTTACGGCGTTCCCCCGGAAACCGTACTGCCTCCACACGAGAAGCCTCGCTGAAGTAACAGCCGGATGAAAACCGGGGTGCGGCTCAGGATCGAAACCCCCTCGGTGGGTTTGTCACCATCATTGCCCAATATCCACCACAATATGATACAAGTGAGAATTGAACTTGAGTCTCCAATGAAAAACCCAAATATCTACCACTAGGCCACAAATGGGGGGATTCGTAATTGATGTTCTACGTGTATATATACATTAATTGTATAGAGCATTGAACAACAAAGCAAAAGCAAGAGAATGGCATTCACACCTAGTGCTATACCTAAATCTGCCCCTGCATGACAACCATATGCATACAACACCGCCACATCTAACCCTTTAAAAAATTTTAGTATATTTTATAAAGCAAAATCCCGAGATCACGTTCGTTGAAAATTTGGTTTACCCACTTAAAAATATTTTGTGGGTTCACCAGGGTTGTCATAGACACAATAATTAAATTTTTTTAACTTCAGTTCTATACTACTCCTGGTTCAAAACTAAAGGGCTATACCTCTATAAATAATAATGCTTCTGTTTTGTCTTTGGCATGGGGCCACCGACCCAGAGATCATAATGATTGATTGGATAACTATGGTGTGTGTTTGGGTTGTCGACACGATTGGTTGATGGAGATGTGAAATTAAATCAACAATAATAATAACCGGTATATATCTATATAACTTTTAAAACTTGAAGGGGAAGGATCCACTAAAAAGTGGATTTTGCCTAAGTAGCCTAAGAAGGAATCTTAACCATTCATTTTTCAAATAAATGGTTAAGATGAAAGGGTAGGAGAAAGGAGGAGTGCAAGGGTATCTTGGGAAAATCCTATTTATGGACTTTCTCTCTCCACATGCAAGTCACATGCATATTTCACCCTCTTTTTTTAAATGTTCATAACTTTTTTATACGACATTATTTTTTCATAAAAATTTCACCATAAAATCGAGCGTCTTTTTATCTTTAATTTGAGTACCATATTGCTATATAAAATATGAAGACTAAAAAAACCCACTTAAATGTGTTGTATTTCTATGTTATATAACATTTTTTGTGCTGAATTTTTGTACTATATTTTTGTGCTGAATTTTTTTGTCTTAAATTTTTTTTCCTCAATTTTTTTGTGCTAGATTTTTTTGTACTACATTTTTTGCTAAATTTTTCCGTGCTATATTTCTTTGTACTAGATTTTTTTGTGCTATATTTTTTTTGTACTACATTTTTTGTGCTAGATTTTTTTGTACTAGATTTTTTTTGTTTATATTTTTTAAAAACAAAAGGGGTGCCACATGTCATTTTCACTCCTATTTATAAGGACCAAATTGCCCTTCATTCTACTTATTAGGAGTGCCACATGTCATCATCACAATCCTTCTTAGGTTACTTAGGCAAAATCCACTTTTTAGTGGATCCTTCCCCGTATTAATAATAGATTTGATATATATTCTCTATTTGAATACCATTTTGTAAATAAATATATATAACAATCATACAAGTTTAAGTTATTCATGTTTTATAGCATACTTACAATTACAACAAGTTGAAATCGTATATAATATATATTCTAAATGCTATCCAATCTTATTATTTCATTATTGCTCCAAATACTATAAGATTATTTGTTGTGATAACTTATTTAGTTAAAAAACATAAACAGTAAAAATATTATTTAAAACGTGATTATCAAATGATGATGTGTTTTAAATGTCGACTTTATGTTTTCCGTGTGTCCAGTCCACAGCTGTTTTCAGCATCCACAAATCTAAAAAACATACATACGTGGGCAAGGGTAGATCTAATTATTTTGCGCGGTAGACATGCAATGGTGTTTATTGAATTGGTTTTACCTTTATTCGGATTATTTAAATTTTATTTTGATTTTAACTAAATTCGAATTTGAAAAGGCTCAATTCGAATTCGAATTGATTTGATATGATTAAACTGAATTAAAGAAAAAATAAATAAATAAATAAAACAAATATATATTCATAGATTCATATATAACATGAGTAAAGTTTCCGCACAAATAACTTTAACGTACTAAACGTACGAATATCATGTAAAAGGCAAAAAAACGCGGTGACATTTTCGTAATTATTTGCTCGTAGGGTAATTATCAAAATTACTCTACAATTGATCCTGTAGAGTAATTTTGATCTTGTACAATAATTTTGTAAAATGTTCTTGTAGAGTAATTTTGATCAAAAACTATACCTCACCAAAAAAACCTTAAAAATCCTAATCCCCCCCCCCCCCCCCAAAAAAAAAAAAAAAAAACCCTAACCCCCCTCACATTCACATCCAAACTAAATGCTAAAAACTAAACAATAAAATTAAACCCCATAACTAAATGCTAAAAAAATTTACAAAATTACTCTACAAGAACATTTTATAAAATTACCCAAAAACATCAAAATTACTCTACATGATCATTTTACAAAATTACTCTACAAGATTAAAATTACTCTACAAGATCATTCGTAGAGTAATTTTGAATTGTATGTTGTTTGATAAACTTGCAGAGTAATTTTGATACACTTAGAGAGTAATTTTGATAATTACCCTACAAGATCAAAATTACTCTACAGGAACATTTTCCAAAAATTACTCTACAAAGATCAAAATTACTCTACGGGATCATTTGTAGAGTAATTTTGATAATTATTAACAATTACGAAAATGTCACCGTGTTTTTTCAGTAAAACCTTCAGTTCGTACGTTTTGTACGTTAAAATTATTTGTATTTGATCTTTTGTCTATATAACATATAAATTATATGTATTTGTTTATAAAATATATAGTATAATCTGAATATTTGTGTCAAAGCAGTTCGAAAATGATAAACTCGAATTCAATTCGAATAACGGATTCAAAATTCGGTTTGGATGCCAAGATGATTTCGAAAACGAATTTGAATTTGTAATTCGAATACGGACTTCGCTGAGTATGATATAAATAATTACACACCATGCCATGTATAATGAAAGTTTCACAATGGAAAAAAAAATATAAAGAGAATTGGTCGCTTAAGAAATATAGCAAACATTCTTTGATATTAAAATTAGATTTCATTTCATACACTATTAAAATGCAAGTAAGATTTTAGTAATTTAAAGTTGAAAAGGTTATATTTCACATGTCATGAATAAGCAATGAAATAATACATGCAATTATCGTAATAGGAAAATAATTATGTATTCCAATTTACCTGTTATTACCTATATATTAAATATACAATGGAATGAACAGTAAGATATATATTCAAATTAGAAATGGAAACTAACAAATAAGCAAATGGTATTGGGTACTCGTACCGGTACCAAAATTATAAAACCGGTGTATTTTCGGTACCGGTTCAGCACCGGTATTCATCGGTTTTTACCCTCAAATACCGGTGCCGTACCAATACCAACCGGTACCGAACTGTACCGTACCAGGTATATTCAGTACCGGTTGGTAACGAGCTCATCAAATCCTGTAGCAACGCAACAATGCAAGTAATTGCACCGTTTATATTACTTTTCATACACACAGTAAGTAAACTGTATTTCGTTTAAATAAGGTTTTATATACACAACAACTTATTTTGCTTTTTTTTTTGTCTTTTTCTGTAATTAATGAATTGTAGCATGCAAAATTAACTTGGATATTTAGAATATTGTTGAGCAAATCGAATCAAATCCTGTAATCAAACCGGTATCGTATCGGTACCAAATTTACTATACCAAATCATTTTCGGTACCAATTTGGTACCCACCTTTTGCCGTTTTCAGAATCGTTACTTTTGGTTCGATACCGGTTTAGCACCATACCTGTATTTATTGATTTTTACCTTCAAATACCATACCGTATTGTACCGAGCATTTTCGGTGCCGGTACCTAATTTCGGTGATTTTCCGGATCGGTACTTTCAGTGGCATTATCGGTACTGAGCTCATCCATATTTTAACGTGTAAGCACCGTAATAACTTAACTGAAAACAACCGAATTTCCAACGTGTGGGTCCTATTATTATATATTAGGTTATTTAAAATCGCTTTTTTAGGACGGAGTGACTATCCTTACCACGTCATTTTTCTTTATGTTTTGATATTCGGTATCTGCTTGCCGTTGTTGACACGCCTTTTGTAGTCATTGGGTCCCCGCCACAACGCGCGGGCGGAAAATCAACTAGTTGTGATTTAACTTAATTCGATAAACGTTTTAATTCCTATACTAATTCATCTATACTCCTACTTCAGAAACTTGTGCATTACACATATTATATTCTAAACTATAAATAAGCAACATGTATGTGCATATGATAGTTGTACCATTGGTTTTGGGAGTTTTTCAAAAAAAAAAAAAAATAGATTTTTCCTTTCTAACCCTAAAGTTTCAATGTTTGGCAATTTAAGTCTAAAGTTTCATTCTTTGGTTATTTAAACCCTTTGATTAGTTTGATTTTTCATTTATAATTCAAAAGTTTATATCTTTTGCAATTTAAACCCTTTGATTTTTTTACTTTTAACCCAAAGTTTTTCATCATTTGCAATTTAACCCCAACACTTTTTAACTTTCAACTTTGGTACCTTATACTTTTCATCTTTCGCAAGTTTTCCGTTTAATGTTTCATTCTAAGTTTTTCGAGTTAACACGCCGTAACGTGCGTGTGGGGTTCAACGTTTTTTCATCTATTTTTCCCATTTGACAGGCCTGTTGCAGCGCGTCTATTTTCCCCCGTTTGATAGGTCTGTGGCAACGCGCAAGTCAGAGATCAACTTATGTTTTACACACAGGTTCATGGTCATGTAAGAAACATTTGACTTTCATCTAATATGATATATAACTAAGGAATCCCGGCTGCATTGCGACGGGTGGTAATTCTAGTTTACATACTATAAATTCCCAACAACTTTATGCATTAAGGGGTTGTACACAATGCTTAGTGGTGTTTTCAAAAAAATTGATATTACACTTTTCTTCCGAAACTATTTGATTTTTCACTATTAACCCAAAAGTTTTCATCTTTTACTATTTAATCTTATAATTTTTTTACTTTCAACTTTTTCTCCTATACTTTCCATATTTCGTAAACTAGAATTGAGACCGGCCACAATGCGGCGGAAATTCTTTAGTTATAACTAAGTCGATTTAGGACTCACACATTATGTTAAACCTGTCAAACGGGAAATAATAGACGATGTAAAAACGTTCACCCACACACACACGTTGCGTGGTGTTAACTCGCAAAATTCAGAACGAAACGTAAAAACGTTAAAACAAAGACGCACGTTGCGATGTGTTAAGTCACAAAATTTAGAACCATGCATAAAACGAAAAATTTGCGGAAAATGAAAGCTATAAAGGTCCAAAGTTGAATGTAAAAAAAGTTGCGAGAATATATTGCAAAAGATAAAAAAATTTGGGTCAAAAGTAAAAAAAAATAGTTTTGAGTTAAAAGTAATTTATGAAATACTTTTTGGTGAAAAGTAAAAAAATCATTTTTTTTAAACCCCCAAAGCCAAGGTCACGACAACCATATGCATAACCATTTTTTCTTTAGAAAACCACCAAAGCACATCACGCGTTGCGACGGGGCGTAAAACGGTGTTAAATAGTACTAATGTCACACAACCGTCATCGACCACCAACACTGACTCGACCTAGGATCTGCGTGTTGCGATGAACCTGTCAAACATGAAAAATAAAGGTAAAAAATGTTGAACCACACATGCACGTTGCGCCGTGTTAACTTGCAAAATTTGAAATAAAACATAAAAAAGTTGAACCACACTCGTACGTTGCGTTGTATTAAGTCGAAAAATTTAGAACTATACGTAAAACGAAAATTTGCCAAAGATGAAAAGTATAAGTGACAAAAGTTGTGAAGTTAAATTGCAAATAATGAAAAGTTTTGGGTTAAAGTTAAAAAAACAAATTATGTAAGGTTAAAATTGTAAAAGCTAAAAATCTTTGGGTTAAAAGTAAAAAAATCTAGTTTAGTTTTGTGTCAAAGTTAAAAAAATTAATTATGTAAGGTTAAAATTACAAAAGCTAAAAACCTTTGGGTTAAAAGTAAAAAATCAAGTTTTTTTTTTTTTTGAAAAACTCACAAAGCACAAAGTACAAGTGGTTATGCACAAAACTTGCTTATTTATATATGGAATAATTTTTGTTTTACGTTTTGTTCTAAATTTTGCGAGAAAACACAGTGCAACGTGCGTCTGTGGTTCAATGTTTTTACGTTTCGTTTAACGCTTCGTTCTAAATTTGTTAGTTAACACGATGCAATGTACATGTATGGTTCAACGTTTTTACGTCGTCTATTTTTCACGTTTAACAGGTTCATCGCAATGAGCGGGTACTAAGTCGACTTAGTTATCATTCTCTATATTTTACGTTACGGTATAATTTATTAACAGTAATACGAACTGGTTGTTGGCGATGGTGTGACATTGGTATTATTTGAAATAGTTTTACGCCCCCACCGTAACGCGGTGGGGCTTAATACTAGTTAATAATTATTTTCTAAAATGTATATATTTTAAATAACATTATATTTACTTTTCAAACATGTTTTATATTAAATTAAAGAAAAAAGACTTTTTTTTTGTATAATTATATTATTTACCAAATTAAAGAAAATCATTATTATAAGATTGTAGGGTGTGGTCACACATCTTCCTCGTTTTCCCATTCTCCACTTAAGCTTTAAATCATCAACCCTTTCACCCTTCCCCTTTATCCCTGTCAAGGGGTGTGCTCCCTCTTCACCTCGTCAAATTTTTATTTAAATTAAATTAAGAGAGAGGGGAAGAAAGAAGAAAGATGAAGAAACACTAGACAAATGACCGGAATCAAATCATCTAGGGGGTTTGGATCTGCATAAAGGGGGGTAGTTCTCTCTCGTTTGATTTGATGGAACAGGCCTTCTTCTCCGATAAACTCTGCAAAACAAAACACCGTTAGCCTCGTCAAGGGGAGAAGGGGGTTCTCTCCTTGACCCGACTCCGGCGTGAGAATAAGTAGGTGTTTATGAAGAAGAAGAAGTATTGACGAAGTGTGTGTGACTTGAAGTTCATACCTGAATGGTTCTCATATTTATAGCCGAGAGTTTGGGCGGGAAAACTTGTTGATGAAATATTAACGGAAGATGCTAACCCTGTAAGCGGTTACATTTCCTTCCGTTAATCTTCTTAATTCGACGTGAGTGCACACGGATCGCTCTTTTGATCCACGGCTGGGGTAATGCCACGTGGAAAGTGGGCAAGTGGAGGTTTTCCTCCAATTCCATGCTATCATTGTGATTTCAGGAAGGCCTGGGATGACGACACGTGTTCCAGATGGTTATAACCGTCTGGTGGTGCACGATTGAATTTTCTAGAAGGTTATGGCTGTAATCCGGTGTGGCTCCTTATCGTGTGGCATCGGTTGAGTAAATAATACCCAAGTCTGGGTATATTTAAGCGGAAGTGTTTAACTTAGGATTTCCATCCTTTGTTTATGGAGGAAGGCGCAAGGATTTATGATTTCCCTTTCAGCGCACAATTGTTGTCTGTTATCTTCTCCTGAGCCTTCTTTGTAGGACCGGTGCGCGGCCGCGCAAGGTTGAAAAAGGGCTGAAAGATAAGGTTGTGGTATGGTCCCACGTGCTCGACACGAGGTTTTTGGGACCTTACCCCTTCAAGTCTCCCCAGTCTAGTGTTGCTCTTATGCAAATAAGTGGAGCACTAGACTTGTAAGGGAGACGCTTTTTACTGTAGAGTTTTTTGACGTGAAGCTGAAGAATCTTTTTTGGAGGGGAGATTTTCTTGTTTATTGAGACATTTGGGGAAACTCGTGAATTTTCCTTTATTTGATCTGACCCTTTTAATTATGGTCTGACGCTTGATGTCGTCACTTGTAATAAAAAATTAGCTTTCGCGATTTTTCTTCCTTCTTATCTTGGGATACGTATTGATGCTGGTCAGGCTCATTTATGGGAGATGACACTTGTTCCTGTAGCGCCGTTTAGAAAAGACGTTTGACATTTGATCATGATTACTTTCCCCTTTCCCGGAGTTGGTTCTTATATATATATATGTTTGAGGGTTTTTAACCTTTTCCTTGATTTGAAACATGAAGGCGAAGCATTCCTTTCGTACCCGGTGATTATTGGATATTTTAAGGCTTTACGAAGCCGCTGAGGGTCTCTTGCTTCTTGCTGGTTCGCCACCACTAGTGACTACCGGAAAAGAAGGGCCGTTCGACTCTGTTCCTTCCATGGTTGAAGGTTCTGATTGTAAAGCTTACCGGCCAAAAGATATTGTTGACGAAAGGGTCGGTGTATTATCTGTTGACGACTTGACGACACGTTTTCCGATGATTCAGAAGGGTGGATGTCAGCTGGTGTACCGTCGTCGGAAAAATCGCCGTGCTGATCGAGCGCCGATTGTTGATGATGGGCTTGTTGCTGATTAGGTTAAGTTTAGAGGACGGTGTATACCTCTTTTGTTGTTTGTAAGTATGTTTGTCTTGCTACTGGAATTTTGGAAGAACACTGTTGTGTTCTTTGTAAATGGTTGTTTGAAGTGTCGTTGTTACACTTAATGATATTCTTGATGCACTGCTTGTGCATATCTGTTTTGATGGTTCATAGGTTATGTTTGAATTACAATATGTTGCATATGTTTAATTACTTTTGAATAGGTAGAGCGAATGAGAATGGTATTTGTGCTCATGTGTGAACGTTTGTCTAAAAATGAGCGCGGAATTGTGCTGTTTTTAGACTGCTCATGAGGCGCACAATGTTTACCATATTGTTTTCGCGTAAACCCAAAAAGAATTATATGCAATTTGTAATAAACAATAATATGTGTAAGGATAATTTTTGCATTAGTAAGGCGCAGGGCCAATAATACAAAGTGGAATAGAAAAATACATTGCCTGTATAGTTTCGTCTTGTGGAATAGTTTGCTTTATATATAACACCTGCGCAGCTGCTGCGCGTTCCAGGTGCGGGGAACTAGTGTCCCATCAATTCTTTTCAGGGTGTACGCCCCTTTGCCTAGGACTTCATTGATAATGTATGGTCCTTCCCATTTTGGCGCTAGTTTGCCTGGTTTTTCGGCATTAGAAGCTTCATTGTCGCACAAAACAAAGTCTCCTGGAACGAATGTACATACGCGTTGTAGTATTTTTCAAGTTTGGATTTGTACCTTGCTTCTGCGATGGCGGCGTTCTCGCACCTTTCCTCAAGAAGGTCTAAATCCATTCTTCGCTCCTGTTCGTTGTTTTGCTTTCCCATGGCGAGCATGTGTGGCGACGGGAGGCCAATTTCGGTTGGGATTACCGCCTCTGATTTGTAGACGAGACTGAATGGGGTTTCCCCTGTGCTAGTCTTTGGCATGGTACGATGGGCCCATAAGATGCTGGGAAGTTCATCGACCCATCCTCTGCGTGCTGACCCGAGTCGCGCCTTAATGCCGTCAACTATCTGTTTGTTGACACTCTCGACTTGTCCGTTTGCTTGTGGGTGTGCCACAGAGGCAAAGTTGTGCTCGATCTTCATTTCTTTGAACCATCTCTAAAGGTCTTCTGAGGCAAAATTGGTGCCGTTGTCGGAGATGATGCGCAATGGTAATCCGAATCTGCAAATAATATGTTCCCATATAAATTTACGAATTACCATTGTTGTTGTTGAAGCTAGTGCCTTGGCTTCGACCCATTTTGTGAAATAGTCTACAGCCACGGTGATGAATTTTACTGCGCCTGGCGCGTCAGGGAATGGGCCAACGAGATCAATGCCCCATTGTTGGAAGGGCCAAGCGGACGTGACCGGTACGAGCGGATTCTTTGGTCGGAGTGTCTTTGGCGCATGACGCTGACAAGCTGCGCATTTCCGTAGTAATTCTACCGCGTCCACGTGCATTCCTGGCCAATAGTAGCCCGCATTCATTATTTTTGCCACTACCATGCGCGGTCCAGAGTGTATCCCGCATAAACCTTCATGGATTTCCCTGACTAAATATTGCGCGTCTGTTTTGTCAACACAGCGCAGTAGTGGTCCCATGATTGACTTCCGATACAGAATTCCCTCCGCCATTTCATAGTTGATTGCTTTGTTTTGGATCTTCCGAGCTTCTGCCTTTCCTTTCGGGAGTTTCCCGTGTTGCAGGTACATGATGATCGGGGACATCCAGGATGGATTGCTGATCTCTATGACGTTTACTTGTTTGAGAGTGACAGAAGGGTTGGAAAACACTTCGATGCGTACCTCTTTTGCTAGGTGTCTGAAGCTGGTGGCAGCCAATTTGCTCAGCGCATCCGCGTGCTTGTTCTTGCTTCTGTTTATGTGATTGACTTTGAACGTTTGGAATTGGCTTATTAATATTCGTGCTTGCTCCAGATATAACGCCATAGCTTCACCTTTTGCATCGTAATGCCCATTTACTTGCTCGGCTACCAGTTTTGAATCAACGTTAGCTTCGAGGTTTCTTGCTCCCATTTTTAGTGCTAGACGGAGGCCTGCTAGAAAGGCTTCGTATTCTGCTTCGTTGTTCGTGCTTCGGAAGTCTAGACGTATCGTATACGTAAGCTCGTGATTTGTTGGGATTGAACCCTACCAGAGGAACAGATAATGTAAAGCCAAAACCTGGTCACAACAGTGGATCCACAATAAGCAGATGTTTACTCTAAGCTCTCCCCTTGACAGTGGTTATCTATCTGCTGATACACTTTAAGTACTGCTCTGAAGAACAACTGATGAACCAAACACTGATAAAACAGCTAAAGACTGCTAAATGGCAAACACTGAGCTCTATCTACTGCTGTCTCTTATGTACTGCTGAAGACTCAAGCACTGCTCATTCAAAGACTGATCACCTTTTGATGAAAGCACTGATGCTCAGGTAGTCAGTGCTTAGTCTACAACAGTGGAACGTGAACAGTGTTAGACTTGTTTTGTATTGTATTATCAATCAGTTGTTAGACATCAGTAGTTTATACAGACCAGTGTTTATAGTTTGTTAGGCTGTTAGATGTCACTATCATGGTGACGTCAGCTGAGGTACATCAGTAGTTTGGTTTGCCTATAAATATGACAGTACTCTGTACTGTTATATTAGATTCGTTTTGAGAGAGTTCTTCTCCTCAATTCAATCCTTTCATCTTGTGCAACCAACTCTGGAGTATCAGGCTGAGGGGGAGTTTAGTCTGTAAGCTTGCATTGTAACCTTTTGCTTTTGATGTAATCTTTCGACTCTATGAAAAGCAATTGTTTATCAAACTATATTCTCCTTTGATTGTGTTTACAAAGTTTGTTATTCATTTCCGCCGCACTTAAAACTGTTCATATCTATTTGCTTTGTTCAAATCTCACAAAAAAACACAATCATGAGAGCCTTAGATCCTAACAATTGGTATCAGAGCCTGGACAGTCAAATTCGATCTAACAATCAATTTGACATAACAGTTCGGCTCAAAATTCATTGATACTAAGGTTGGTTGTATTTAGTTGAAAAACAGAGTATCGAGTAAATCATGTTCAAAGTGGTTAATCAAAAACTCTGTAAATCAACCAAGATGTCATATGACACACAAATTTCACACAACAAGTGAATTCATGCACAAGTCACTCATAGTTTTCAGATCTGAAAACATATCTGTTAAACTATGGGATTATTTCATGTTTTCAAAATTGATTTCAATTGCTGTTATGAAAATTGTGATGTCACCTTATTAAAATGCTAAAGTATGAACCTCAGATTAACAAAAACCTATGTTCATAAAACATTAGTGTTTTGTTAACATAAAACGAGGGGAATTAAAACTTTAGTCATTCAAATCTTATGTGTTGAAAACAGGTTGAGTTCCTCAAAAGGACAAAATCAACTATGTTAAAATACATTAAGAAAATTCACAAAAACTCAGAAGTGTGTCTATCTGAAAACTTTTGAAGTCAAAAGAAAAGAGTATAAACATAAAACACTTATGAGTCAAAGTTTAGGGTAATAATGGTTAATTAAGCAACTGTGTGCATTCATCTGCTCAGGAAAAGGTTTTGATACCGGTGAATGAAATCCAGAGAGGACTAGACAAATGTTCAAAAATTCATTCATGTGTCCTCATGTGTGCAATCAACTGACAAAGAAAATGGAACCAAACAGTGGTCAAAATGTATTCAAAATGTTCTACCAACTACTGTCAAACCACTGACCATTTTCATAAACTTGAGAATGTTATGATTTGTTTTCTTTTGAATATATACCAGATCCTTTTTATGCTGTTCTCAGAAAATCCTTTAATTTTTTATATAAAGGGTTTTCTCGAATAATCAGGATGTATTGTTCATTTTTTTTTTCTTTCTTTGAACAATATATTTTGAACTTTTGCTTGTTTTTGTTGGCATTAGTTTCAATCACCTGTCAGGACATAGTATCTTATTTTTGTTGGTATTATTGTCCTCATGAATTGATCAAAAGGAAATGGTACATTGTTCAAAATCAGGTCACACTCAGGTTTGTTTTTAAACATAGTCAAAGGTTGATTGTCAAAATATACTTAAATTGCTGGGGCACTCACGTTTTAATTGGATATTAAACGAAAAATGAGGCGTCTTAGTAAAAGGCTTTCATCATCTGGGGTACTAAACCACTGTCCTTCAAAATTGACATGTGGCAAAACCTTGAATGAAAATTCTCAAAACTGTTGCTGGAATACTTGTCCTTCAAATCTGTGCCATTTACCCTAACCACTGTTTTGTTTCAACGTCTAATCTCTAAATACTGTCCACTGCTGAAAGTCAACCACTGATCATTCTATTCTCTTGACAAGCACTGATGTTCAAAATCAGTGTCCTACCCACTGATATGCTATCCACTGATAGTAAAAATCATCCACTGCCCACAATTTTTACCGTTGTAACCACTGATGCTTGATACGTCAGTGGCCCTTAAAACAACTGTTTTCCATCCTTCATCCATTTCATCAGTGTTTGACACGTGGTCAGTTTTTAGCCTTCAGATCATAATAACTGCTGCCACATCAGCGATCATTTTTTTCCTAAATAAAACCCTGCCCTAAACCCCAAACAGGGTTTTACACTGTCGAATTGAATTCCAAAATTCTCTTCTCATAACAGTTTCCAGCCCTTATTCTCCAAAATCTTCAAAAACATTCTTCGTTCTTCTTCGCAAAAATAACAAAATCAAAGTCGAAATCAAAATCAAAACCAAAATCACCACCACCCTCCAAAGAGGTCGATCAAACGGCCGAAGAATCCAACGAAATCCCATACAAATCACCGCACAACTACGTGGGTCTCCTTACAAAACCCACAAACAACCATACTTTCGATTCCATTCTCGACACCATATATACATCAAAGTACAAAACTTTGTTGACAGTAGACGCTCCCATATATCTGCAAACCCAGAGAGAGTTTTGGAAAAAGGCGACGCTTGAAAAACAAGACGATAAAGTCATAGCCATTAACTCCTTGATACAGGGTAAAGTGATTCAAATCACACCACAATTAATCTCCGAAGTCTTTAAACTCGACGATCAGGAAGGTAAAATCTCTTTTGATAAAGCCAAGATGAAAACTGATTTCATAAAAAGGGGATATGCAGAACAATCAAAGGTAGATACCTTACAAAAAGGTTATTTCCCTTCTGCACCTAGGTTTTTATTTCACACACTTCTGATGTGTGTTTCGAATAAAACAACATCGTTCAACGAAATACCATTAAAGATTCAATGCCTGGGACATGCTATTCTAAACAACAAAAACTACAACTACTCCCAGGAGATCTTTAATGACTTGACAAAAAATGTTGATAGCAAAGCATTTTTACTTTTTCCAAGATTTTTGAGTTATTATTTTGAACAAAAATTTGAAAAGGAAAATGAAAATTTGCTCAAACAAGGTGTTTATTGTCAAATAAAAAGCTTAACAAATGAAACATTTTCAAGAATGATGGCACCTATAAAAACAAAAGCAGAGGTGTCTGAGCAGAATTTAGCAGTTACAACTGCTCCTCAGACATCTGCTGCTGAGCCCACTGCTCCAGGTGATCATAGCAGCACAACCACTGCTTTGAAACCCACACCTGAAATTACCAAAAAGACCAAAAGAAAAACATCCAGAAAACCCACCAAAACCAAAACAAAGGCAACTCTGGAAGATGAGATCCCAGAGCAACTGCCTGTGACAACACAAAAGTCACCACAAACCACTGCTGCTACTTCCTCACAGCAGATGGATGAAAGATCTCCACCTTTACCTCAAACTCCTCCTGCATCCTCACAAAAGGATCAGGTTGTAATCAAAGGGACACCAAATTATGAAGCTCTAGATCCACTTGGCTCTATCTTCCACAGTCCTGATCCCAAGGACATGTCTCTTTCAACACCTATACCCTCACCAATCATAATGCCACAATCCATGCTACCCTTGTTGCATGCAGCTGCTATAGCTCAGACACAAACCAGTTCCTCTCTATCACCTATTACTGAGAGTATGCCCCTACAAGTGACTGGGTCTGATGCTACTACTCCTGCTATCCCAGCAACAATTGAGGAGGTTACACCCCCTGAGTTACAAGTAACTCTCGGTGGTAGTTCAAGTGGAGCAGCAACTACAACTGGTGGATCAACAGATCTTCAGTTGGACAGTTGTTTCATAAATAAGACTCCCTTGAAGGCAATTTCTTCCATGGCAACTTCGGTAACCTCCAGTGAGTTGGATCTAACCACTGGTACCATCAAAGGTTTATCGAGTGCTGAAGAAAGAAGTCCCCAGTACCAAGAACAAGGGGCATCAATGGGTGATTTTTGGGACTCTGTTCCTAAATCACACATTGATATAACCACTGCTGGTGGGGATTCAGATGATCCTACTAAAGTAGGTGATGATTCAAAATATCAGGAATTGACGGACAGAGTTGAAAAACTTGAAGATTCAGTTGCTGAAATAAAGAATATGGTGCAAGAGATTTTAAAAGCTCAAAAAGCACAAGCCACTGCTGTTCCTGCTCAAGCACCTGCACAACATGCATTTGCTGCAAATGAGCTTTGGAATATTTTCCAACCCATGCTTGAAAAACAGCAACATATGGCTGATAAAAAGCATGCTATTCAAGTACAAATGCTGACCAACATGGTGGAATCAAGGTTTAAAGACACTCAAGCAGATATCAAGGCTATAAAGGCTAGCATTCAAAGCGCCTCTGGAAAAGTTCCTTCTTCCATATCATTTCTTGTGAACCCCCCTTCAGATAATGCCAAAAGGGGGAGAATATCAAGCTGTTGGAAAAAATGAATAAAATGGGAATAGAACATGGCCTTTGTATTGAGCCTGAAAAAGAAAAAGAAAAACAGGTATCAAAACCTGTTAGCCAAACAGCTGATACAGCAGTAGTTACAAAAACTGCTGTCAGTAGCCAAACAGCTGCCATCTCATCAACACACACACCTTCAACACACACCACTGTTCCACCACCATAATCATCTACAATCATATCACCACCACTGCCTCCTGCCATAAAGCAGAAGACAACAGATGTTACAACATCTGCTGTAATGACAACAGTGATTGAAACACCAGTTGTTTCAACCACTGTCAGTCAATCACAATCACAAACCACTGCCATACAATCTCAAACCACTGATCCACCCAAAACATCATTAGCCTCTCCTACATTAAAAAGGAGAAGGGTTTTCATCCCTGATGATGAGTCACCACCACCATCACCACCATCAAAAACCCCTGCTCAAAAGCAGAAGACATCTGCTGATACATCAGCAGTTGTAATGACAACAGCGGTTGAGACACCAGTTGTTTCAACCACTGTTAGTCAAACATCCACCACTGATCTCATCATTTCTACACCACAACCTCCAAAGCCTCACAAAAGAAAAAGAGAAACAACACATGCTACTGATGAAAGGTATGATCCTGTTGCTGCTAAATATCCATTGGAATTAGAAGCTGTGAAAAATGAGATGAAACAATTTTACACTGAAGATGATCCTTCAATAAGGAAATTTCCTTCTCTCATTGGTTTCATAATTCCAGAAAACATGGATGAATATCTCGAAATAAAAGCAAGACAAGCAAGGATAAGAGCCAAAGTTGAATGCAAGAATCACGGTGATGAAGCCATTTTGGAAAGAAGGAAATTCCTGCTCAACAAAGTCAAACAAATAGAAGAATATGCAAGTGATCTGAACAAAGAAATGTCAAGCTTATCCCCTGAAGCAGATCAACGAAATGAATTGAGAAAAGATTATCTTGCATACATAATGAAAGAAAAGTTCTATCCTGCTGAAGAAACAGAATTCAAAGACTGGCCAATAGTTGCACTAAAGCATGAGGCTAATAGAATTGAAAAGATTAAACTTGATCCACGGAAGAAAAAGACAGCTCCAAATTGGAACAAATACAAGAAATTCATAGCTGATCTTATTTCCAAGCATAAAAGAAAGAAGCAGGAGTTGGTGGATGGAAAGGTGGATACTGCGGATGCCATAGCAAAATGGTCAAAGCAGCAAACTGATGAAGCTTATGAAAGGCTTGAGAAACAGAGGATGAAAGTTTCCAACACTCCTAAAAAGTCTGACTACAAAAAGCTAAAGGAGCAGGTCAAGACTTTTGAAACACAAATCAGTACAGCAGAAGCCTTTGTTACAAATTTGAGAAAAGAAAGGAAGGAAATGCTGACTGTTGGTGAAGAAAAGGATAAAGAAGCTGATCAGATTGAAGAAGCTATCAAGAAAATAGCTTCAGATAAAGAAAGATTAGCAAAACTACAAGACCTTGCCAAAAGGGTCAAAGTAGTAAGTCAAAAATCATCAGCAGGTGTCACAAATAGTGAGCTGACTGACAAAGAAGTTGAAGCAGACATAGCTGCAGCTAATGAGATTATGGAAAAAGCATTCACACGAGTTTCTGAAGCTCATGATTCTGCTCTACACTTCTTTTCCAGGCCAAACACTTTAAGTTCATCAGAAAATAAAGCTCTCCCAAGAAACCCATTTGGTTTAAAAATACTAAAGTGGCTCTCTGATCAAAAGACCCACGTATTGACTCTGATCAGAACCAATGGAGAAGTGAGGCATATATCAAGGAATCAAGCACTAGGCCTGAGTGTTGAAGATCTACAAGATCTCCTTGAGCTTACACTGTGCAGGGATGAGGCTGATTCAAGTTCCAAAGCATTTGAAGAAGAATTGAAAAGAAAAGCAAGGGAACTACTGATGAGTAATAAAGATCCAGAATAATGACAGGTTTTGGCATTATCTGTTCCAGGGGGGAGATTGTTGGGATTGAACCCTACCAGAGGAACAGATAATGTAAAGCCAAAACCTGGTCACAACAGTGGATCCACAATAAGCAGATGTTTACTCTAAGCTCTCCCCTTGACAGTGGTTATCTATCTGCTGATACACTTTAAGTACTGCTCTGAAGAACAACTGATGAACCAAACACTGATGAAACAACTAAAGACTGCTAAATGGCAAACACTGAGCTCTATCTACTGCTGTCTCTTATGTACTGCTGAAGACTCAAGCACTGCTCATTCAAAGACTGATCACCTTTTGATGAAAGCACTGATGCTCAGGTAGTCAGTGCTTAGTCTACAACAGTGGAACGTGAACAGTGTTAGACTTGTTTTGTATTGTATTATCAATCAGTTGTTAGACATCAGTAGTTTGTACAGACCAGTGTTTATAGTTTGTTAGGCTGTTAGATGTCACTATCATGGTGACGTCAGCTGAGGTACATCAGTAGTTTGGTTTGCCTATAAATATGACAGTACTCTGTACTGTTATATTAGATTCGTTTTGAGAGAGTTCTTCTCCTCAATTCAATCCTTTCATCTTGTGCAACCAACTCTGGAGTATCAGGCTGAGGGGGAGTTTAGTCTGTAAGCTTGCATTGTAACCTTTTGCTTTTGATGTAATCTTTCGACTCTATGAAAAGCAATTGTTTATCAAACTATATTCTCCTTTGATTGTGTTTACAAAGTTTGTTATTCATTTCCGCTGCACTTAAAACTGTTCATATCTATTTGATTTGTTCAAATCTCACAAACAAACACAATCATGAGAGCCTTAGATCCTAACATGATTATCTGGGCTGACTAGTCGGAGACCCGCGCCAGCTCCGTCGTCGTTAGAAGCTCCGTCTGTGTGCAAAGTCCAGACCCTATCGTCGAAGACAGGAGTAGGGTTTTGGATTGCTTCACATTCTTGGACTTTGTCTATGGGGACTTCCGTGGTGAAATCTGCTAAAACTTGACCTTTGATTGCTGGTCGCAGTCTGTATAGGATATTGTATCCTCCTAGCTCAATAGCCCATTTAGCTAATCTTCCCGCCACGTCGGGTTTGGATAGAATTTGCCCCAAATGGTAATTAGAGAGGACTGTGATGACATGACCGGAGAAATATCGGCGTAAGCGCCGTGATGCATGTATCAGAGCAAGTACTAGTTTTTCTATCATTGAGTAGCGTGTCTCCGGGCCAGTGAGCATTTTACTTATGTAGTAAATTGGAGTCTGAATGTTTTCTCGTTCCACCATTAACACTGCACCGATCGCTACTTCCGCAGTGGATAAATATAAGATGAGTGGCTCTTTTTCCCGCGGAGCTGTTAGCGTTGGTAATTGAATTAAACATTCTTTCATTTGTTTGAAGGCTACTTCCGCTTCTGGTGTCCACTGGAAGTGAGTTTTCTTGGTGCAGTTACGTAGTGTGCTAATGAACAGGTAAGATTTTGCAGCATGATTTGCTAAGAATCTGTTTAAAGCTGCTAATCGCCCTGCAAGCTTTTGCATTTCTTTTATTGTTGCTGGTGATGGCATCATCTGGATAGCTTGCACTTTCTCTGGGTTTACTTTAAACCCATCTCTTGTTACTATGAAACCCAGAAATTTTCCTTCTTCCATCCCGAAGGAGCACTTCGTTGGGTTGAGCTTTAAGTTTACGCTGCGCAAAGAATCGAACGTGCGCTGAATATTTGCAAGCATTGTTTCCTCCTCATGGCTCATGATGACAAGGTCATCCATGTACACCTCAACTGTTTTGCCAATGTCTTCCCCGAAGACTGTATCCATTAAGCGCTGGTAAGTAGCTCCTGCATTGCGGAGACCAAAGGGCATTTTTGTGTAGCAGAAGATGCCCTTGTCCGTGCGGAAGGCAGTTTTGTCTTCGTCCTCTTCTTTCATTTGGACCTGGTGGTAGCCCTTTTAACAGCCAAGGAAGCACTTCCAGCGGAATGAGGCCAGAGAGTCAACTTTTTTTGTCTATCTGGATCAAGTTGTTTGAAGCACTGCTCGTATATGATATCCATCGAGCTTCCTGGATCTATAAACATATAGTCCGTTTTGTAGTGGCCGAAGATGCCAGTAATAATTACTAGTTGTTCTTCCTGAGGGCCTCCAGGAACAACAGGAAAAACAACTTGCTGTTCCCTCAAATGCTGATTGTAGTTTCGTTTATTTGGCCTTTTTGAAGGACCTCCTTGCACCATGTGTACTTGCTTTGGTTCGGCTGTCTGACCGTTGGTACCTTCTGAGTTTCGGATTGTCTCAGTACGACTGTTAAATTGGATGTACCACTGACCAGGTGTCTGTGGGTCCAATACTACAGTGTCAGTTTTATCCTTGCTTTCTTTCATAACACCAGATCTGATGTTTAACGACTCAGATCTGTTAATTTGTGTGAAAATTTGGTTTATAGCAACCTGGCACCTGTCAAACCAGTATTCTGGAGCTCTTTCCAGGAGTTGTTCTGAAGAGTCCTTTTCTACTAAATGACCGTTGTTTTTGTTGATTCCCATGATTCCGTCGATCTGGGTTTTTTAGGTTGCAGAACCCTTGAATTTAGCTCGAGGATCAGATGTGTGAAGTGATGAATTCTCTATTATGTTAAAACAGAGAATGAGGGAAAACAAATCAAAACGAGATGAAAACTGATAAAACAGAGAAATCGGTGGGCGCCAATGAAGAAACACTAGACAAATGACCGGAATCAAATCATCTAGGGGGTTTGGATCTGCATAAAGGGGGGTAGTTCTCTCTCGTTTGATTTGATGGAACAGACCTTCTTCTCCGATAAACTCTGCAAAACAAAACAGCGTTAGCCTCGTCAAGGGGAGAAGGGGGGTTCTCTCCTTGACCCGACTCCGGCGTGAGAATAAGTAGGTGTTTATGAAGAAGAAGAAGTATTGACGAAGTGTGTGTGACTTGAAGTTCGTACCTGAATGGTTCTCATATTTATAGCCGAGAGTTTGGGCGGGAAAACTTGTTGATGAAATATTAACGGAAGATGCTAACCCCGTAAGCGGTTACATTTCCTTCCGTTAATCTTCTTAATTCGACGTGAGTGCACACGGATCGCTCTTTTGATCCACGGCTGGGGTAATGCCACGTGGAAAGTGGGCAAGTGGAGGTTTTCCTCCAATTCCATGCTATCATTGTGATTTCAGGAAGGCCTGGGATGACGACACGTGTTCCAGATGGTTATAACCGTCTGGTGGTGCACGATTGAATTTTATAGAAGGTTATGGCTGTAATCCGGTGTGGCTCCTTATCGTGTGGCATCGGTTGAGTAAATAATACCCAAGTCTGGGTATATTTAAGCGGAAGTGTTTAACTTAGGATTTCCATCCTTTGTTTATGGAGGAAGGCGCAAGGATTTATGATTTCCCTTTCAGCGCACAAGTGTTGTCTGTTATCTTCTCCTGAGCCTTCTTTGTAGGACCGGTGCGCGGCCGCGCAAGGTTGAAAAAGGGCTGAAAGATAAGGTTGTGGTATGGTCCCACGTGCTCGACACGAGGTTTTTGGGACCTTACCCCTTCAAAAGAGAAAGACATTATGATGTTCATCGAAACCAAAAGGAGGGGAGACGTATCCTAAGCCCACTGATGCCACTTGGGCATTATATATTTAGTCACTAAGACCATGGGGTATGGAATGGATAGTCTCTTTGGAGATCACCCGCCACGTAGGTGCCATGTCATCACAGGAGGAGGACCATCCCCTTGGGGACTACCTAAGGGTGTGGAAGACTACCCAACCCCACAATAAAAATCAATATAATAATAAAGGGGGATAGAGAGAAGTCAGATGTAACACCCCGTGTTTTCAGGGAAGTCAAAGTCAAAGTCAAGGCCAAAGTCAATGACCGATTTTGCGCAACTTGACTTATAGTGAATTTCTTTTATGCGTTTAATTTAGCTGTATTATGTGGAGTAAGTGTCAATAATTTCAATAATCGACGTATGTTACTCGTGAACTATTCGACTTACGACTGTGAACTATAGGAAGTAACAATGCGATAAGGCTAAACGATAATCAAACTATGCTAATCAAATCGACATCGAATCAAATCTCAACTCGAAATACGCAGTTGGGGAATACTGTTATACGTGTGTGTGTGCCTTATGTGTTACTTGTGCATGTTCATTTATGTTATGTGTGGAATTGAAATCGAACTCGAAATGCAATCGAACTCGAATCACAATCGAACTATGATAATTAATGGAGAAGGGATAGTGCGAGATATGAGTGGTTGGGACTAAAAGTAATTTGAATAGGAAACTCTATCGTATCGCATCGATCGCAACCGAAATCGAATCAGCAAAAAAAAAAAAAAATCGTCGCGTCAAACACACAAACCAAGTGCCATCCGGCCGGATAGCCACTTGGTCATGGGTGTCAGGTGCCATCCGACCGAGATGCCATCCGATCGGACAGTCATCCGGACGGTGTGCTGTCCGACCGGACAGCCCTTTCCCCTTTTGGAATCCTATAAATACCTCTGTCATTGTCATCATTTCCACTTTTGGAAATCTTCTGTCCGAACAGCTCGTGCTCTCTACCTTTTCTTCGATTTCTCTCAATCCAGGTAAGATCTCGTCCTAAATCTTGTACTTTCTTGATCTACACACACTCCTACACCTTCCTATCTTTTGAATCTTAACTTTCAACCGTGAAATCACTAGATTTGAGGTGTTCTAGGATGATGTCATCATAAGTTCTTGAAGAACTTCTTGTTTTGGCCTCCATCCACCAAGAACAACTTAGATCTGATAGATTTCCGCAAATACACAAAGATCTCGCGTAGATCTAAGCTTAAATATAGTGAAAAAGGATTGAAAGATGGTTTCTAACTTTCTTTCAACTCTTTTACACTCAATACACACAAAACCGATAGAATCAGATCTTGTTCTAGTCTCCTACTCATCCTTAGTGTTGTACTAGTCTGAGATCTGAATTCTACTCACGAGACTACCGATTCCGGGTTAAACAAGAACGACTGTCTTGAACCGGTTAACAGGCCGAACTAGGGTGATTCCTGGTCGGTTTGGTCACTTGGGTCAAGACGGGGTTCTGTTGGTTAAAGCGTTGTCAAAATGTCTCGATAAACGACAAACAATCAAAACGACCAAGTGTAAGACGAACGGAAAAATCGGGACAGAATGCTGTCCGAGCGGACTGCTGTCCGAGCGGATAGACTCCCGAACGGATTGCTGTCCGAACGGATAACACGTTGGGTCCCACACTTAGTCAACTTTATCTGAAGTCTGAGTATTGAACGGATTGCTATCCGATCGGACTACCATCCGACCGGATTACTCTTCGGATCATGAGATACTAGGACTTTAAAGACTTAAACAATTTTCAACATGTTCATTAACAGGGTGGCCACCCGGTCGAATGGACATCCGACCGAGTGAAACTTCTGCTATTAATTGTTTCCACTAAGTAATCTCCTCACTAAGGTCGCCGTCCGACCAGACTACCGTCTGAACGAATGACAATCCGAACGGATTGCTGTCCACTCGAATGACCGTCCGATCGACCGACTTGAAGGATAGAGATACTTCAATGTTTTCATAATGCTACAACGAAAACTTCAAAAGGGCAAGCCATCATACACAAACACATTCATCTCTTAGGAAGAAACAATCCACTCGAATAGCCGTCTGACCGGACTACCATCCGACCGGATGACCATCCGCACCCACAAGCCGTCCGATCGGATTACCATCCGACCTAACTGCTATCCGACCCATTCACACTTGATATCGTTTTACGCGTCACTTATCGTTATGATATCAATCCATTCAGGCTAACCTTACTCGCTAAGCGCTCCCTTCAATCCATCAAACCGCTGTGAGTATACTCGATCCCTTTTTGCTTTATGCACTTTTGGGTGTTACATACGTTACAACTATTCAAATCACATCAAACACACTACTCAATACTATTTGAACGCTAACCGTTAATGCATGTTATACGTGGCTTATGAATGCTTGTTTGTTATGTTTACACATGGAATGCTGTCTACCTGCCTTAGCAACGATAGTACTATAGTTTGGACTCAGCACCCGTTCACACGGGGGTTGTTAAGGATAATTACTTGCATGGATTACGGTGGTAACCATGTATTGCGAACTGCCCCGGGCAGTCAACTCGTAGTCATTGGTATCGATGGATCTATGTCGATAACTAACGTGCTTCATTTCACTATGTGTACGTGCTGGTTATGCGTAAACGAATTCGAACTCTATATGCTATTATCAAACTTGTATGCTCACCTGTACATTTTATGTATTGACTTTATTTTAACGTATGTGACAGGTGCTTAGGATGCACACATGATAGGAAGTCGAAGCTAGAATAAAGCTTTAGAGCCCAACAAATAGTTGTCTGTAGTAAATGAATCAAGGGTCTCTAGAAGCAGATAAACAATTGCTCTATTTTAAATCTGAGTTGTCGGAACAGAATGATTTGCCTAGACTTTATCTGTAATAATTTGTTTACTGTTTGAGACATGGTATGGGACATGTTATTTTAAATTAAATAGTAATGATAATTGTTATGGAAACTTCTGGAAGAATTCTGCCCTCCTCGTGAACGTCAAAAGCTAGAGGATGAATTTTGGCACATACAACAAAAGGATGGTGAAAATGCTGCACTCACTGCTCGCTTCAAACAGCTCAGCATTATTTGTCCCGATCAGGTCAAGACTCCAGACATGGCAATCAAGAAGTATATCCAAGCCCTGCCTGACTGTGTTGCCGATTTCGTGCAAGCGGCTAAGACTACGACAATCGAAGAGACTTATCTACTGGCTGCTGAAATCAATGACAAACGGGTCAAGGCCGATGTCTGGGATAAAACTTCAAAGCACCTGCATCAAGCTACCACCGCCACACCAACTGCTGAAACCACCACCTCATCAAGCAACAAGAGGAAGAACAAGAGAAAGAACAGCTCCAGCAACAAGAACTGTGCGATCACTGCTGCACCGATTCAAGTTGTATCAGCCCAACAACGTCAAGTAGCGGCGCCTGTGGCTAATGCACCGCCTGCAAAGCGTGCATACACTGGGCCACACCCGCTCTGTCCTATTTATACCTACAATCACCCGACTACCATTGCTTGCCGTTTTTGTGCTCATTGTAATATGTATGACCATTTTACTACCAACTGCCGTGTTCGACAAGCTCCTGCTCATCAAGCTCTACTCACCGCCCCTCAGGGTCAACAAGCTCCTCCGGCACCCGCGGTCAACGTCAGAGCCTGCTCCGCATGTGGCGATCCTATTCATTTCACCAACATATGCCCAAACAGGGTTGTGAAACAAGAGCCCCAGCAGCAGCAACAGCACCAGCAACACCAGCAGCAACAGCAACAGCAACAACAAGCCGCACGCGCACGAACTTTCAACATTAATGTGCGTCAAGCCCAAGCCAACAACAACGTGGTCAATGGTACGTTCCTTGTGAATGGTATTTATGCTTCGTGTTTATTTGATACTGGAGCCGATAATTGCTTTGTGTCGTTCGAGTTTGACAAGCTCCTTAGTCGTAAACGCTCTCATCTCTCCTCGACGTTCGATGTTGAAGTCGCTACTGGAAGAACCGTCGCCTTTAATTCTGTTCTTCGTGCTTGTACTCTTGAGCTCAACAATCACATCTTCCCAATCGACCTTATTCCGATGCTACTCGGAAGTTTTGATGTCATAGTAGGCATGGACTTTCTTCGCGAAAACCATGCTGAAGTTGTGTGCTTCGACAAGATGATCCGATTCTCGCTCGTGAATGGTGATTTATTGTGTGTTTACGGTGATACTACTTCGAAAGGTCTTAAGCTCATGTCATGTGTCCAAGCTAGCAAGTATCTACGCAAGGAATACAGAGCTTTCTTGGCTAACATTGTAGTAGCGGAGAAGGAAAAGAAAGAGAAGAAGGAAGCAAAAGACGTTCATGTGGTTCGAGAATTTCCTAACGTTTTTCCAAAGGATCTTCCCGGACTACCGCCAAGTCGTGATATCGACTTTCGTATCGACCTCATTCCTGGAGCCAACCTTATTGCCAAAGCTCCCTACCGACTCGCGCCATCCGAAATGCGCGAACTTTCAAACCAACTTCAGGAATTACTTGAGAAAGGCTTCATTCGCCCGAGCACCTCTCCTTGGGGCGCACCAGTCCTCTTCGTAAAAAAGAAGGATGGGTCGTTCAGGATGTGTATCGACTATCGGGAATTCAACAAGCTAACTATCAAGAACCGTTATCCCCTACCTCGCATCGATGATTTGTTCGATCAATTACAAGGTGCTACGTGTTTCTCGAAGATCGATCTATATTCAGGCTATCACCAACTACGCGTTCAAGAGGAAGATATACCCAAAACCGCATTTCGCGCTCGTTACGGCCACTACGAATTCGTTGTTATGCCTTTTGGTTTAACCCACGCACCCGCGGTTTTCATGGATCCGATGAATCGCGTGTGTAAACCATATCTCAACCGTTTCGTCATCGTATTCATCGACGATGTCTTGATCTATTCCAAATCGAAAGCCGAACACGCGCAACATCTACGTTTGGTACTCGAGCTACTCCAGGGGAACCAACTCTATGCCAAGTTCTCCAAGTGTGAATTCTGGTTGGAGGAAGTTCAGTTTCTGGGTCACATTGTTAATAGTCAAGGTATTCACGTCGATCATGCGAAGATTGAAGCTGTTAAGAGTTGGATTACGCCTAAGAACCCGTCTGAAGTTCGTTCTTTTCTCGGACTAGCGGGCTATTATCGACGATTTATCGGAGGATTTTCAAAGATCGCTGTGCCGCTTACCGCTCTCACGCATAAAGACAAGCCTTTTGTTTGGGGAACTGAACAAGAGTCTGCCTTTCGAAGCCTCAAGCATAAGCTTTGCAATGCTCCTCTTCTCACATTGCCCGACGGAAACGACGATTTCATAGTCTATTGTGATGCTTCCAACCTTGGTCTTGGTTGTGTTCTCATGCAACGGGACAAGGTTATAGCTTACGCATCTCGTCAGCTCAAAATCCACGAGAAGAACTATACAACCCATGATCTCGAGCTAGGCGCAGTTGTTTTTGCGTTAAAGATTTGGCGACACTACCTGTACGGTACCAAGTGTACGATCTTCACCGATCATAGGAGCCTACAACACATCTTTAATCAGAAGGAACTTAATATGCGTCAATGCCGATGGGTAGAACTTCTCAACGATTACGACTGTGAGATTCGTTATCACCCAGGCAAAGCAAATGTTGTTGCCGACGCACTCAGCAGACGGAGCTATCTGCTTAGCACTCGTAATGTTCAAGCCCAACACGATCTCGAAACCCTCATCCGCGAAGCTCAGCATGCGTGTTTTAACGAACGCACACTGAAGAAGGAAAGAATCTACCACGATGGAGCCCAGCTTGTGACAGAATTTGGATTCCCAAACGAACCAATTTGCGACAGATCTTGATGGACGAAGCCCACAAATCCCGGTATTCTATTCATCCCGGTGCCGACAAAATGTACCAGGATCTTCGCTATAAGTACTGGTGGCCGGGCATGAAGAGGGATATTGCTCTCTACGTTGGAAAATGCCTGACATGTGCAAGAGTCAAGGCTGAACATCAAAGACCCTCTGGCTTACTCGAACAACCACCGATCCCCATGTGGAAGTGGGAGAGTATAGCTATGGACTTTATAACCAAACTACCGCACACGTCATCAGGTCACGACAGCATTTGGGTTGTGGTTGACCGTTTGACTAAATCTGCTCACTTTTTGCCAATACGGGAAGACTACAAGGTAGAACGATTAGCCCGAATCTACACCTACGAGATCATATGTAATCATGGTACGCCTCGCGACATCATCTCTGATCGTGATGCTCGGTTTACCTCGCGACTGTGGGAAACGTTTCAAACGGCACTCGGTACATCGCTTAATCTAAGTACCGCTTTCCACCCTCAAACCGATGGTCAGACTGAAAGAACGATTCGTACTCTTGAAGACATGCTCCGTTCGTGTGTCATAGACTTCGGTGGTAATTGGGATAAATACTTGCCGTTAGTCAAATTCTCGTATAACAACAGCTATCATGCAAGCATTCAAATGACACCATTCGAGGCTTTATACGGAAGAAGATGTCGATCGCCTATTGTGTGGCACGAGATCGGTCACTCACAATTAACCGGTCCTGATCTATTACAAGAAACGACAGACAGAATTTTCCAAATTCGAGACAACTTGGTTAAAGCTCGGAATCGACAGAAAAGTTATGCTGATAGACGACGCAAGCCCCTTGAATTTGACATTGGTGACTACGTACTCCTAAAGGTATCACCTTGGAAGGGTGTAGTCCGATTCGGCAAGAAAGGAAAGCTCGCGCCTCGATATGTTGGACCTTTTAAGATTCTGGAAAGGATCGGAAAAGTCGCCTACAGACTCGAACTACCGGAGGAACTTAGTAACGTCCACCCGACTTTCCACGTGTCAAACCTCCGAAAGTGCCTAGCCGATCACGACTTACATGTTTCACTCGATGACCTACAAGTGAACGAAACATTACACTTCGTGGAAAAGCCTGTCGAAATCATGGACCGCCAAACCAAGTAACTCAGACGCTCTCGCATTCCTATTGTGAAAGTCCGATGAGAAGGCAAACGAGGCGCAGAGTTCACTTGGGAACTCGAAAGCGACATGAAGGCGAAGTACCCGCAGCTGTTTAAATTGTCTAGAAAGAGAAAGTTCTCAAACGTGATTCACGGTGTTGTGCAACTCCCAGCCTAATTTCGGGACGAAATTCCCTAAACAAGGGGAGGCTGTAACACCCCGTGTTTTCAGGGAAGTCAAAGTCAAAGTCAAGGCCAAAGTCAACGACCGATTTCGCGCAACTTGACTTATAGTGAATTTCTTTTATGTGTTTAATTTAGCTTATTATGTGGAGTAAGTGTCAATAATTACAATAATCGACGTATGTTACTCGCGAACTATTCGACTTACGACTGTTGGGGAATACTGTTATACGTGTGTGTGTGCCTTATGTGTTACTTATGCATATTCATTTATGTTATGTATGGAATCGAACTCGAAATGCAATCGAACTCAAATCACAATCGAACTATGATAATTAATGGAGAAGGGATAGTGCGAGATATGAGTGGTTGGGACTAAAAGTAATTTGAATAGGAAACTCTATCGTATCGCATCGATCGCAACCGAAATCGAATCAGCAAAAAAAAAAATCGTCGCGTCAAACACACAAACCAAGTGCCATCCGGCCGGATAGCCATCCGACCGGATAGCCACTTGGTCATGGGTGTCAGGTGTCATCCGACCGAGATGCCATCCGATCGGACAGTCATCCGGACGGTGTGCTATCCGACCGAACAGCCCTTTCCCCTTTTGGAATCCTATAAATACCTCTGTCATTGTCATCATTTCCACTTTTGGAAATCTTCTGTCCGAACAGCTCGTGCTCTCTACCTTTTCTTCGATTTCTCTCAATCCAGGTAAGATCTCGTCCTAAATCTTGTACTTTCTTGATCTACACACACTCCTACACCTTCCTATCTTTTGAATCTTAACTTTCAACCGTGAAATCACTAGATTTGAGGTGTTCTAGGATGATGTCATCATAAGTTCTTGAAGAACTTCTTGTTTTGGCCTCCATCCACCAAGAACAAATTAGATCTGATAGATTTCCGCAAATACACAAAGATCTCGCGTAGATCTAAGCTTAAATATAGTGAAAAAGGATTGAAAGATGGTTTCTAACTTTCTTTCAACTCTTTTACACTCAATACACTCAAAACCGATAGAATCGGATTTGTTCTAGTCTCCTACTCATCCTTAGTGTTGTACTAGTCCGAGATCTGAATTCTACTCACGAGACTACCGATTCTGGGTTAAACAAGAACGACTGTCTTGAACCGGTTAACAGGCCGAACTAGGGTGATTCCTGGTCGGTTTGGTCACTTGGGTCAAGATGGGGTTCTGTTGATTAAAGGTTGTCAAAATGTCTCGATAAACGACAAACAATCAAAACGACCAAGTGTAAGACGAACGGAACAATCGGGACGGAATGCTGTCCGACCGGACTCCTGTCCGAGCGGATAGACTACCCGAACGGATTGCTTTCCGAACGGATAACACCTTGGGTCCCACACTTAGTCAACTTTATCTGAAGTCTGAGTATTGAACGGATTGCTATCCGATCGGACTACCATCTGACCGGATTACTCTTCGGATCATGAGATACTAGGACTTTAAAAAGTTAAACAATTTTCAACATGTTCATTAACAGGGTGGCCACCCGGTCGAATGGACATCCGATCGAGTGACACTTCTGCTATGAATTGTTTCCACTAAGTAATCTCATCACTAAGGTCACCGTCCGACCGGACTACCGTCCGATCGAATGACAATCCGAACGGATTGCTGTCCGCCCAAATGACCGTCCGATCGACCGACTTGAAGGATAGAGATACTTCAATGTTTTCATAATGCTACAACGAAAACTTCAAAAGGGCAAGCCATCATACACAAACACATTCATCTCTTAGGAAGAAAGAATCCACTCGAATAGCCGTCCGACCGGACTACCATCCGACCGGATGACCATCCGAACGGATTGCCATCCGCACCCACAAGCCGTCCGATCAGATTACCATCCACACTTGATATCGTTTTACGCGTCACTTATCGTTATGATATCAATCTATTCAGGCTAACCTTACTCGCTAAGCGCTCCCTTCAATCCATCAAACCGCTGTGAGTATACTCGATCCCTTTTTGCTTTATGCACTTTTGGGTGTTACTTACGTTACAACTATTCAAATCACATCAAACACACTACTCAATACTATTTGAACGCTAACCGTTAATGCATGATATACGTGGCTTATGAATGCTTGTTTGTTATGTTTATACATGGAATGCTGTCTACCTGCCTTAGCAACGATAGTACTATAGTTTGGACTCAGCACCCGTTCACACGGGGGTTGTTAAGGACAACTACTTGCATGGATTTCGGTGGTAACCATGTATTGCGAACTGCCCCTGGCAGTCAACTCGTAGTCATTTATGCTATTATCAAACTTGTATACTCACCTGTACATTTTATGTATTGACTTTATTTTAACGTATGTGACAGGTTCTTAGGATGCACACATGATAGGAAGTCGAAGCTAGAATAAAGCTTTAGAGCCCAACAAATAGTTGTCTGTAGTAAATGAATCAAGGGTCTCTAGAAGCAGATAAACAATTGCTCTATTTTAAATCTGAGTTGTCGGAACAGAATGATTTGCCTAGACTTTATCTGTAATAATTTGTTTACTATTTGAGACATGGTATGGGACATGTGATTTTAAATTAAATAGTAATGATAATTGTTATGGAAACTTCTGAACAATCTGTTTCGCTCAGTGCCATACCACCACCGCCATAGCACCGCCGCCATAAAATCACCGTCGCCGTATAAAGAAAATCATGCTCCATCTATCTTTCTCACATTTGCCTCTCTCTCTACCTGTGATAAAAACCCCTCAGAAAAAATCTCAACCATAGTTGCAGGTCTGAATCAATGAACCAATTAATCTTTACACAAAACCTGGTCTTCGGCGAGGTCGATGGCAACTTTTGCGTCACTTGATGAATTTTGACGGTAGATCGGACGGTTGTGAAAACAGATAAAGAATGAAGGTTGTTAATCGATGCTCTGGTTGCCGGAACAGAGTCGGTTTGACCGGATTCCGATGCCTATGTGAAAATAAGTTGATTTTTTTTCTGTTATAAAATATCTTCCATGTGTTCGAAGAACTTGATATTGTAGAAGATGAATTATTATGATTGTTTGATCCATTGTTTCTTAACAGCTTCTATGAAATTGTTGGATTCGGTTTGTGATTGAATAACATGTTATGATTCTTCTATTTGATTTTTCCTTTGTTGCTGTGTGAGTTTTCATTTATTAATTATTGAATGAAATTATCAAATGTGGTGGTGGGGATGGGATTTGGTGGTATAATCCTTACGTAAAAGCCATCCTATCCAACTTTCAGGCATTAAGATACGTTTCAAACGTGGATGATTATCATAAGAGATTCCCAACATATCATAAGATTCCCGTTCTTGAAAATCCACACTTTTCCAAACCCAGAAAACAGACGGAATTCTAGGATCCTTCCTCGGGGCAAATACTTTTATGCATACCACTTCTGGTGGTCAGGGTTGGCTAGAGAGAGGCGGGGGAGAGAGAACTGATAGAGAGATTGGGTTTATGGTGTAGGGTTAGGGATGGGGAATTGGGGAAGATGATGTTTATTTATCAATAATGAATATTTAAAATAAAAACATGAAATGACCAGAATACCCTTTAGTGGATAAACATAACTGAAAATTTTAACTTGGTTAGTGCCAAAGGACGAAAGGTGTAATGCGTTTTCCAAATAAAGGATTACGAGTGTAATTATTGAAGTTAAAGGTTATCTATTGTAACCCGCTATAAACATAAAGGACGAAAAGTGTAATTTACCCTTTTTTTTATTAGGCTAGAAGAATAGATGAACTGTACACACATATGCATGCATACTAGGTTATAATCCCGTGTATTAAACAAATTTAATAAATGAAAATTGTTTATTTACAAATCACAATAAAACAAGTAGGTGTACCTACTAATCATCCAACAAATTTGCAATCTCTTGCTCACAGTAATCAACACCCAATCCGCTTCTAAAGTGCTTAACAACTCTCCTCGAAAAAAAAAAACCATAAATGGTTAGTTGTATGTGATATTTATATAGGAAAATTATGGTTTGAATTTAGACAAAATGACAGTGCACGTCGTTTAGGTTTACCTAAAAGTACAGTGCACGTCCTTAATGTTTAAAAGTTGCACTGCAAATCCTTTACCTTTAATTTTGTTGCATTGCAAGTCCTTTATGGCTAACAGAGTTAACTTTTAACATTAAATCCCCCACGTGCCTCCCACGTGAGGGGTATATCCGTCCATTCCTTTCTTTCTTCCCCTTTAAAACCCTAGTTTCCAAAAACCATCACCATTTCCCTTCATCCCTTTCATCTGTAACCTTAACCCCATATGTATTTTCCATTCAACAAAAATTTGGAACCCTAACTAACTGATATCTCCAATTCAATGTCAGTTGTGTATTGTTCTTGTGGGAGAGAAGCTACAATTATGATATCTAGGACAAATCGCAATCCTGGACAACCAGTGTTTTGGATCTATATTGGACAACCAGAGATGTGCTTCAGTGTTCATTTTTTGAAGCTCATCCATTTCTTTCTGAAAATGTACAACAGTAGTGGCACTTGCAACCTTCCAGAACATATCCTTATATTCTTTACCTTTAAAACCTGCTGCTTTCATGTTCTCATGTATATGTCTGAGACAAAATCTGTGCTCAGCACTTGGATAAAGGCTAGTTATTGCTTATAGAATTCCCTGAAAGTTAGTTATCACAATTAGATCAACAGTTAGTAAATGAATGATAAAAATCTAACCTTTTGTCTATCACTAATGAAGGTGTAATTAGAGTTGCTTGCAAGACCCAAGTCATCACCAAGACACTATCTTTATCTTCCTGCCCCCTTTGATCACTGTGTTCACCATCCTGCCCACTTTCAATATACACACTTGATTGTGTGCCAGGAAAAGGATGGATATTTGTGTTGCCATGCTCAAGGTACACATCAATAAACCTTATGTTATTTTTAACAAAGTTAAGAAGTTCTTGTATCCCTAAATCATCATTTAAGGAGACAATGCCATCATCTAAATCAATGGAACCTGGTTTTCTGAAATGGAAAATGTCGGAATTTCATCTTCGTAACCTAACTCCCTCCTAATCAGCTGCAATTCGTGATTACTGAACCTTTCAACAGTCAAAAGATCTATATTACTCTGCTTTCCATTCACGTAATCACGACCTGGATAGTTTGTGAAGTAACCTCCATGATTCAATACGATAGAAAAGAGTTCCGGATACATATCTGCAAATGATTACAAACCATAATCAGTAGAAATCCTCCATGTATAACCAAAATTATAACTTTAAATCATACCTAGGAGAGTATCGTCGAAATCCTCATCTTTGCCTCGTAAATTAAATGCACCACCAGGCTTCACTACTGGATCGGGATCCATCTTTTGAAATGAAATGTTGAAGGAAGGGGAACGATTCTCTGAATATTGGGGTTAGGGTTAAAACAGAGAGGAAGGGATGTAGTGAAATGTTGAAGACTGGGTTTTAAAGGGGAAGAAAGAAAGGAATGGACGGATATACCCCTCACGTGGGAGGCACGTGGGGGATTTAATGTTAAAAGTTAACTCAGTTAGCCATAAAGGATTTGCAATGCAACAAAATTAAAGGTAAAGGATTTGCAGTGCAACTTTTAAACGTTAAGGACGTGCAATGTACTTTTAGGTAAACCTAAAGGACGTGCACTGTCATTTTGTCTTGAATTTACATAACTTCTATAATTAAAGGCTTAAAATTATATAATTATTTAAAAGTTAGTTTATATTTGAAATGAGAGTCGTTCTTTGTAACATACGTAAAAAATATCATTATTATTATTATTAGGGTAAATTACTTTTTGAGTCCCTGTGTTTTTTTGGTTTTAACTAGTTGAGTCCAAAAGCAAAAAGTTTAACGACCTGAGTCCCCATAAGCATTTTCTTTAACCATTTGAGTCCAAATTTCTAACTCCATCCACCAAGTTTGTTAACTACAAGGGTAATTTGGTCATTTACACACAAAGTACAAGTCTTATATGCACAAAAATATAAGGAACAAGTCTTTAATGCATGGTTTTAATATTATATAAAATTAACTTATATATATAATACCACCTGCAACTTGCGCGCGCACACACACACACACACTCTCTCTCTCTCTCTCACTCCTAGTCCATCTTACCACCACCGCACCATCACCACCCTCTCCCTAGTCCCCACAACACATCCACCACCCTCTCCAACTCAAGAAACTTCAGCAAAACTTGTTGGGTATTGCAAATCCAGACAGCGGCGATTGTCGAGATGGGTATTGCAGATCCAAGGGCGGCTGTCGGTGCTAGGTATTGAAGATCCGGCCAAATAAAACCACCAAAAAGAAACCCCGTCACCGGAAACCCAAAAAAATCGAATGTTTCTCATCAACAACACATAACTACTACTACGATTGGCGTAGCAATGACGATGAAGATGATACGAGTGACGAAACCACTTTGTTTTCGTCTCGTTCGTTCCATTCTGAATCATCGGGTTATTTTTTTAAAAACAGAGCATACCGGAAGTCTGAGAAGAATAATGGGAAGTTGGTTAATGATAGTATTGCGGTAGCGAAGAAATCCAGCAATCCGTATGAAGATTTCAGGGTGTCAATGGTGGAAATGATTGTGGAGAAGCAGATATTTGGGGTGGAAGAGCTAACGAATTAGGGACATTCTGAAACTAGCAATTAGGGACTATGAGAGCCGTTTGGCTCAAGAAGACATTCTGAAGTTAAAGACCGAGTTACAAAAGAAATCTGAGGCCAGACTCGATGAATTAAGTGGTAAGTTCTTCATTTACAACTGATTTGTTTACTCGGTCTTTAACATTCATATTTGGGTGTCCACCAAACATGAAGTTAGTCATTCACATTTCTGTTTTCATTTAGTGTGCGGCTATATTCTGTCCGCTTTAATGAAACTACCTTATTTCTTGGTTTCTTGAATTACTTCCTTATAGATATTATGTAATTTGTGATGTCTACAGATGCTAAAGCGAAAAATGGATCAGATGTTCAGCAAATCAGGGAGACAGCAGTCTCTGAATTGGGTCCTTTAAAGGCAAAAGAGCGTCAAGACTTGAACTGTTCTGTAAAAGAATATCTGCTCTTAGCAGGATACCGTTTGACTGCTATAACCTTTATGTAGGGCTGTAAACGAACCGAACGAACACGAACAAGGCTATGTTCGTGTTCGTTCGTTAAGGAAATTTGGATGTTCGTGAACTGTTCGCGAACACATGACGAACATAAGTTTGTGTTCGTGTTCGTTCGTTAAGGAATTTTGGTTGTTCGCGAACAGTTCGTGAACACTAACCACGAACGCAAACGAACACAAATGAACTTAAATTTTGAAAATTAAAAAAATGCATCGTTAATCTTAAACATTGTACACAATGAAAGTAGTTAAATATAACCATTTAAAGATTGAAGGGATGGATAATATTGGGTTCAATCGATTGGAGATAAACTGAATGATGGAGCGTGATATCAAAAGTGGGAGGGGGCCAGAGATAGGGAAATAATACATATGGGGAAAGTAAAAAATTAATAAAACATTAAAAACTTTTAGAAAAATAAACATAAAAAACCGAACACGAACGAACACGAATGAACATAAACGAACATGTTACCGAACGTTCACGAACGCAGTCGAACGAACGAGACCTTTGTTCGTGTTCGTTCGTTAAGCTTATCGAACGAAATTTTTTGCTCGTGTTCGTTCGTTAAGCTTATCGAACGAACATAAACGAACTTCCCGCCGAACGGTTCACGAACTGTTCGCTGAACGTTCGGTTCGTTTACAGCCCTACCTTTATGAGGAGGTATGTGCTGCTTTTGTTAATTTTCTAGCTTGCATCAAATCTGTTTTCATCTCGCTCGTTCCGTTCTGAATCATCGGGTTTTTTTTCATAAAAACAGAGCATACCGGAAGTCTGAGAAGAATAATGGGAAGTTGGTTGACGATAGCGAAGAAATCCAGCAATCCGTATGAAGATTTTAGGGTGTCAATGGTGGAAATGATTGTGGAGAAGCAAATATTTGGGGCGGAAGAGCTTATGAATTTGGTTGAGTGTTTTATTTTGATGAATTATGGTGAACATCATAGAGTAATCTGTGATGATTTTTGTTTGCAGATTGTTTCTGAGATTATTTGACTGGGTGATCGAAATAAGAGGTATGGTGGGGTTGATGGTGGGGATGGTGGTGGTGATGATGGTGCGGATGGTGGTGGTGCAGTGGCGGTGGTGGTGCGGTGCGGTGGGGATAGTCTGATACGAAAGAGAGAAAGATAAGGAAGAGAAAGAGATATTAGATAGGGGTAATTTAGTCATTTAACAAATTTTAACAAAATAATTCTAACAGTGTTAGAAATTTGGACTCAAATAGTTAAAGAAAATGCTTATGGGGACTCAGGTCGTTAAACTTTTTGTTTTTTGAGTCAACTAATTAAAATCTATAAAACACAAGGACTCAAAAAGTAATTTACCCTTATTATTATTATTATTATTATTATAAATCTAATATAAAACAATTAAAAAAATGTTTTTTGTAAAGTTTCATTAAGAGATAACATTATCATTATAAATTTTAATTAAAGATATATTCGAAGTAACGACGAATTTTGTGGAAAATTATAGCAAATCTAATATATCAAAAAATATTAGTCAACTTAATGATATATCCAAACTAATGATAGATATTAAGGAAAGGATTTAAAATAAGCAATCTTGTCATTCTATAATATTAGCATGATTTAAAAAAATAATTTTGATTAAAATTATTTTTTTTAATAATGATATGATGTTGACACGTGACACATTTCGGAGTAAAATCCAAAAGATAGGATAAATAACAAATACTAAATCCGCTAAAATCCGGATTTTGGATTAATAAACAAATAAATTAAATAAAAAATATATAATAAGCTTAAAAACATATTTTATTTATTATTAAAAATTATAAGTTATATAACATAAATTCATTAAAAATAAATGAATAAAATAAACTCACTAGAATTCACATTTGTAGATTTTTACAAGTGATATAATAGAACTTGATAAGAAATTATCAAATAAATAACAAATGCATATGATAAACTCAATAAATTTCATATAAAAAAAACCAAATTTATTACATCCGGATCAGGTCCTATGTGAGAAGATCCAGAAAAAAGCCAATGGGTTGAAAATCCCATTTTCTTATCGAATCAGCTTCATACTATTAGGGCTATAAACGAGTCGAGCCGAGCTAGACCCAACTCGAGCTGGCTCGGCTCGAGCTCTAATTTCAAATCGAGCTGAGATTTGAGGCTCGAGCTCGACTCTATTAGAATTCTAGGTAGCTCGGCTCAGCTCGATCTAGCTCGAACTAACGAAGAACCACAAAACTTACTAATTAAAAAGCCCTTAAAATGAATTTCTTCATAGACTAAGGGTCATAATTGTCATTTAATTTAACTATATGGCTAAATATGCAAGTATAAATAGTTAATTCACTTTGTACATTATCTTTACCTTCTTTTAAAGGGGAGATACTCCCTTAGTTTTTGTTTTTAAGCGATGTGGTACAAACAAATGAAGGATGTAAACCTTGTCGAGCCAGCTCACGAGCCGAGCCAGGTGTGACAACCCGTGCTCGTTAGGTTAGCATCGTTCGCTTTACTTTTCTTTTACTAATCTAATCTATTGTGTTGAACCAATTCGAACCGTATGAACCAAAGCATATATCGTGTGTTGATTCAACCCACTCGTGTAGTTCGGAACTTACGAGACCCGAACCATAGCATGTATATTAATTGTATACATCTATATTAGTTGGTTAATTATATTTTCTTTTTATTAGTTGATTATGTGTTTAAAAAAATATAGTCATCTATGCCATTAATTTGTTTGTATACAATAGTTCTACCAATATAATAACAAAAAAAACATATCATCGTCTGAATCAAGATACTAGAATTGTAAATAATTAATTGATTGTTATAAACACATATCTTCTACAATTAAATTCATATAGTGAGAGATATTAATTGTGGTGGAGTACAAATATTATTCTCAACATCTAATTTCTGCTTGTGTTTATGTTCTTTAATTACAGACCATTAACTAAGTTTAAATTGATTACAGGCTTTCAGGACAAAGCTCAAGGCTACAAAGAAGATTGAAGGGGACTTCAAAGATCAGTATGCAAGCCTCAGGGACTATGTCATGGAACTGCACAGGACCAATCCAGGTACAACAGTTAAATTTGTTGTTGAGCCTGAGTGTAACCCACATGCACCCACAAGGATCTTCAATAGGATTTATGTTTGTCTGTGTAACGCCTAGATTTCCTAATCCGAAAAGTAATATTATCATACTATTATTTAACAAAATTCGGGCATGACCCGTTCGTATTATGAACAATTCCCTGTATGACCAACATGTAAAAAAACTTAAATACGACACAGCGGAAAATATGAACCCAAAAATTTCGTTCTTAAAAAGTCATATTAACTACATGAAGACCCAATTACAAATTGTAATTAATTCATTAGAAAGGATTCACAATGTTACATTATATCAAGGCTTCATGACCTATTTAAAACAAACTATGTGAACTTTCTTTCCCGTACAATCCTTGCTCTCAACTCGATCTATGTCTTCTTCACTTCGCTAGTGGTAGAGAATACCCGTACGATACCTGAGGACACCACATACAACTTAACCATTAGACTTTAATACATCACATAAAATCAAACTATGTAATAGAAGTTCATAAATCATTCCATGAAGTAACTTGGAATTGTCCAAGTGTATATCTTAAATATCCATAACCCAAATCCTTTTTCAGTTCTTCATGAACCTAACAATCTCATACCTGCATTACATTAAAAACTCAAAGTGTCACACCCCGACCACGTAGAACATACAAAACGTGGCGGAAACATCGGGGAGTGTTGTAACAGAATTAATGTTTCACAACCATGGAAATTAAAGTTTCGTTTTATTGATTACAAGTGTTTCAATGTCTTAACAAACAAAGAAATACAACATAATTAACTAGTCATGCATCTTTTATTGTCACTAAAGCCCAAGTCTGCCTATGTATATCTTGATCATCTTATGCAACAGCTCCTGAAAACACATGTGAAAATAGGTACGTCAGCATAAAAAATGCCTGTGAGATACATAGGTTTTGTGAAAATAGGTTTCATGACTTATGTTTGAGAAAATGTTTAGTCATGAACCTTGTAATTTGCTTTGTTTTGTAAATCATTTGAAAAACAATAAGTTCAGATGATACGTATAAATAAGAGAATAATGCATGGTTAAATGAGTAACCATGTAAAATGAGTTTGTATAAGTTAAGTTGTTTGTAAAACAATGTATTGTGAAAAGTATGTTATTTGTATAAAATGTTATATGTATCAAAATGAAATGATTCAAATAACGCTACGATATGTAATACCATACAAACACTTATATATAGGAAGTACCAACGGCGTATCCACCATGCTTGTATCGTATTACACATGCATCGTTACTTAATCACTTAATCAAACCAAACCAAACAATGTAAGATGTCTATGTTTAAACCAATAGTCAAAAGTCCTTGTATAAACCATGTCAAATGTTTATAATCCAAAAGTAGTCAAGTAATGTATAATCAAAATGATATGTATGGTAAGTAAAATTTAGACTACTTAAACCATAAGTAAAAATGTACAAAACAAAGTATTGAAGTAAAACTTGGTTTAAATCAAAGTTATGTTTTGTAAAATATATGCATGCTATACTAAATATGAACATTTATGCGGTATTGTGAAAATTCATACATCCAAGCCTTGAGACAGACGGATAACTATGTAAAAGTGAGTTATCAAGAGAATATGTATTCGGATTCGGTCATTCCTTACGTCCAAACAAACCCGAGATTTCAGGAATGGGATTTGTCAAGTCCTATGGTACCACTACCTACTATCGAGCGGCATGATCGGTGTTAATGAATGTACATTGTATCATTTAAACAAACCAAATGTCATACCAAAATGTAAGCATGTGATGAAGATAATGTACCTAGTATGCTAGAGTAAACATACAAGGTAGAGCTGTAAAACAATGTGTCCATATGTTACTAGAACATATGCAACAGAGATGCCATGTAAAATGATGTACTAAGTATGCTAAGTTAACATACAAAGTAGAAAAGTCATGTAAATCAATGTGCTAGCATGCTATCAGTCAACATACATAGCAGAAATGTAATGTAAATCATGTACTAATAGTGTACTACTGAACATAACAAGTATATGATGTGAAAACAGGAAAGCAGGAAAGTAACAAGTAGGCACATGTGTTTCACCCCAAAACAGTTTGGAAAACAGTAAAAGAGGGGTCTATGTACTCACTTGAGAATGCTCAGTAGTCCTTGAGTGACAACCAAACAATGCTAGAGATCACGGAAATCAAACGGCACCTAATATAGGTAACTACATTAATAAACCGGACCTAAATCGGAAGATCGGATAGAATGAGGTTTCGTAAACCAAACGAGTATAGAGACTCGTGTCATATGGTTTATCAAAGCCTACATGCTAAATGAAACCCAACCTAATAGCTTACGACCCATTACGACCCGTTTAGGTAGCTTATGCTACTTTAACGCGTCGTTCGCGTGAAACGCGTTCGGACCGCCTAACTAGTCCTATGATAAGTATTATATGCCTAAACATGCTACATAATCAGTTATGTGACAAAAGTTTAGGTTACATATGCTTAATTACCAATTATACATGAAAAGGGTATTCTGGTAATTTACCTAAGGCATATAAACTACCTATCATACAACTATTTAAACGATGTGACCATAGGGTATAACCATCGGAAGGTTATTCCCTACCTACTATGGTCACCTAATGTATTTGGTCGGATCCTAATGATCGACCAAACTGGGTCGGGTTCGAGGGTATAGGCGATTTATTAGATCGCCTACCCTACGACCCTAGACAACATGGTAATCAGTGGGCATAGTCCTAAGGGACTATGACCAACGTGATTACACTCACGTTGCGAAGTTCAAACGAACTTCGCATTGACCATTACTAGTCAACGCTGAAAGTCAAACAAAGTTTGACTTTCTGACTCGAAAAGCAATAAAATAAGGAAAAGAACGAAAGAATACTTACGAAGGGTCCCCGAATGCTAACCTCGATTCAAAAATCTCAGGTATGAAACAATAGTTTCAACTTAGAGTTTCTCAAATCAAAGTTCTTGTAAGTTTAGCAATGGGGTGGATGGGTATTTATAGGAATACCCGAACCGTTAGGATCGTTTCATGGAAAACGTGCCTTAATCCCACCCGTACAAGTGTCGGGACCTTATGGTGACTAAAATGTGATCCTTATCAGATGACTAGACAATTGGGAACATGTGGAGGAGGATTAAACAGCTGCAAACAGGCTGTTTAAAAACACTGCATCTGGTCTGTCACAGGCTAGCGCACCGCTACGTTAAAAGTGTAGCGCACCGCTAGGCCATAGTTTGGCAGATTTACACTTTTGGTCCCTGCAGTGCAATAAGCCCATTTCTGACACGTTTAAGGCCCGTTAACCCCATTTCAAAGCTCTAAAATGAAGTTAAAGTATAGGGTACTTAAAATGTGCTAAAAAATATCTCGGATGTCGGTTCGTTTAGCCGTACGAACGCGATGTTCGCTTAATTACGACGGAATGCGCACAAGCGCGAAAAACGATCCAAATGACGCGACGAATGGATTTTTCTTATGGCGAACACTAAAATATAATATAGTCATACTTACATAAATTTTTGGAAGTCCGGATGTATTCAGAACGTAAGTTATGCGCGAAAATGCAAACTTGTGCACTTTTTGACACTTTTAGTCCCTGAATGACCCAAAAGTTTATTTTAGCACACCGTACCCCTCAAAGCCTATTTCTAAGCTATATAAAGGATATTTAAGGTGTGTTTAACTTATGATCATGTTCCGGAATGTCTGTTACAGTTCAAATTGGCATACTTTCGCAGTTTGTCAACTTTAGTCCCTGTAAGCTATTTAACTTGTTTTTGCCATACCAAAGCCTTCAAAACTTATTTATAAGTTATGTAAAGGTTATTTAAGGTATGTTAAGCCTATGTCACTATTCCGGAGTGTTTGTTGCATTAAACTGGTTATATTTACGCATTGGTGCGCGTATAACCTTCCAGAAAGCGATTTAGAGTTTGAAATTGAACATGAATTGATATGTGCAAATGATACACATATTTTTACAAATCCCAAGTGTGAAATATAATATTTCATTGGTTCGGTATTTGTTTGATGGCCGTGGAGGCACAGGTGTTACAGTCTCCCCTACTTTAGGAAATTTCGTCCCGAAATTTATTTAGAGGAAACTTGTGAGAGTTTAAAACATGAAGTTGAAAAGATCGAACAATATTGGTTAGGGTTCTGAACTTCTAGTAACCTTAATAACATTATGCTTGCAATGTAAGAGGGACACTTATATACAAGTATATGAAGAGTCATTGGTGCGTCCACCATACCTCCATTACATCGTTCTCATTTTGTTATTGTTGTCACTATCGGTTCTTACACATAATAAACCTTACTGGGTTTCTGTGCACTAAATTTCATAATTATGTACGCGTCCATAATCAGACAATTCCTTGCAAAGTTCACACAGTCTATTTTATAGTGTGTAGGGGAAAACCAAATGAACAAACCGGTGATGAGCGTGACTAGACCACCATAGGGTCCTTTTGACTAAATCAATAAATGATCTAAATAGACTATCAAGGAGTCTGTCCAGCCACATCACTAGATGTCGTTCTTTAACCAAATTGTGAATCAATCTTTTTTATTAGACCACTAAAGGGTCTCTTATGAATCATGGAGCGGTACTTATATAATCCAAGGGTCTTAACTATTACATAGAAGCCCATTGAGGATTGAAGGTAGTACCTTTTGAATATCCTACTACGAATCCCTCATATCAAGATATGAAAGATTCTACGAGGATTTGGATAATGAATACCCAGAGTATACCAAAAACACAAAAATGCATAAATGAAAACACCAAATATGTAAACACATAATCACATAACCACAAAATTGTTTGTTAACTTGTCTTGTTAATTGCGTACATGCATTTAAAGCACACTAGGAATCCATTCCGTGGATTTCATTTGGTACTTTAAACGTTATCAAGAATCCAACTATAAGGATAGAAAGATTTTTTTAAAAGAAAAATTCGATTTCGATTATAAGGAACCGAAATGTTCGAATTTAGGTACAAAAGGAATCCAATTAAGGACTCTGATTTGTATGACAATTATCCACAAGGATCTAATTGTGAAAATAAAAAGATCCCATATGGATTTAAAAGTTGAAGATGTTTTGAAACCTTGCACTGGATGTGCTTAGGTCAAAACATGATGTAAAATGCTTATGAAGTTGAGATGCTTGATATGTCAAGGCGACATATGAAGCAGAATTTGAAGGTTAAGTCAATGTACGAGGAAAATATTTTTGAAAACTATGCATGGGGTTCTTTTAAGAAAAATGAGTTTAACGTTTTTGAAACCTTATATATAATACTTTTGAAATCATAAAGTAGGTGTATTAGATAGATATATTTAAAAAAAAGTTTTAAAATCATGCGAGATGAATTTTGAAATTATGTATAAGGTTTTTGAAAGACATGAATGATGCTTTTCGAAATCATGCACTTGATAAGAAAATGTATTGTGTTAATATTGTCTTCAGACTATATGAAATATTTTGAAATTAGAAAGGTTGGTTTTGATAACATGGCCAATGTTTTTGAAATAACATAGACAATGTATCTAGAAAAATTGTTTTCAAACTACATGAAATGTTTTGAGATCATGAAGATTGTTTTTTGAAATACTTGTACTGTATATGTTGAAAAATCAAAACGTAATGAGTATGAGATTTGCAAATACCCTTAGTTATCTAACCAAGGATCCAAAGGCACAGATGTGCAGAAGCATGATCACTCATAATGCCACTTTATTTTCTGTACTTTGTTTCTTAGAATGAAACGAGTACTTAAAATGTTCGAGGGAATCATGAGCGATCATTTGAAAGAGAGAATCACAAGAGTAGTTTATAAGGAACATAGTTCCTTGATGTAAGTATCATAGGAAAAGTCATACACACATGTAACTACACTCGTATATCAGAACTGTGAACAACAATTTATTTATAATCAAACAGATTGTTTCACATTACAAGAAATAGAAGAAACAAAAGCATAAGACAACAACATCTTCTAATCAACCAACTGCTCATCCGTGGGTTGGATTTGCATTAGCAAGCTTTGGGCATTTGTTCCTGAAATGGCTCGTATCACCACAGTTGTAGCAAGTACCACGCGGAAAACGAAACATCTTCTAATCAGCCAACTGCTCATCCGACAGCTCCACCGTAAGCTACGGTAGTGCCCAGCTCAAAACTCATTTTAATTACTAAAACTAGCATATCTTGACCAATTTACATCCGAAACACTTAAGGCTTGCTTCTAATTATCCGTAAAACGTTTCCCTTGCATAAATGACTAAAAACCCTTACCCGGGGGTCCTAACCATAACGAATTACGTTACATTACACGACTTATACACATAAATTCGACCCATTTGAACTTACCAATTTTCTTTCAGCTTAAATAACAGCCTTCAACCTAATAAAGCATTATTAGCTTCATGCTCCTGATTAATACATGCACTTTCATGATATTTCATAAACATACGTATTAAATTTATTAAACCTACTAAAAGGTGAATCGAAATTCACTTACCTTGAGCGCCCATTCTCGCTTTCACTTCCTTGTCTCCTCTTGACTCGTTAGCTTTCTTCACTTGATTCCTTGCTAACGCGATGCATATCCTTGTGACTCCTTTTTCAGTGGAGATCACTAATTCGTACTCGGATTTCGATTTAGACTTGATTTGGACCTCAAATTTGAGAGATTTGTGAGGAGTTAGAGTTTGAAGGGGAGCCCTAGGTCGCCCTCTATGTTTCTGTCAATCTCAACACACACAAGTGTGTGTTTGAGTTTCAATTTTTATGTTTTTATTTAATTAGTTTTGTTTTAAACGCTTTTGGCCCCTCGAGTATCATTTAGTTCTTATTTTTAGTGTTTTAACCCACTTATGAGTTACTACAAGACTTTTATCTAACTAGGTTATTATTATTCCTAGTTAACTTATTGGATTCTGGGAGTTAAAAAAACCCGTTTTATTTTAAGTCCCGTTAACTCGGGCTCCTTATCAACTTTATTTCCTCTAAAGCTTTTATTCCCTTTTTAATTTAATATTAGGTTTATTTATTTAAATCCTAATATTTGTCGGGTTAATTTCACCACTAACGGTATTTTACCCGTTCATAAATATTAACGTGGTTTGATTACCAAACCTGTTTTCGGGTGTTATAGTCTGGGACCACTGAAAGAAGGGTTTAAAGAGTATAGGAGGGAACTGTTGGGGTTAGATGGGGCATTTATGAAAGGCCCCTACCCTGGTCAGATGCTAACTGCAGTTGGTTTAGATCCCAACAATGGCATTTATCCTTTAGCTTATGGAATTGTTGAGGCTGAGAACAAAGACTCCTAGATCTGGTTCCTACAGTGTATTAAAGATGACTTGGATCTTCCAGATAATGCAAATTTCACCTTCATTTCTGACAGGCAAAAGGTATGGTATTACATTCAACAATTATCCTAAGTCTGTTTTTGTATGATTAATGTTTGAAATGTGATGAAACAGGGAATAATACCAACCATAACTCAGGTATTTCCAGTAGCTGAGCATAGATTTTGTGCAAGGCATACATGGCAGAACATGAAACTTCAATGGAGAGGAGATGCCTTCAAGGATTGTCTTCAAAATGCATCCAAAGCTTATACAGTTCCAGATTTTGAAGCAAAAATGGAGGAGTTGAGGTTGTACAACATTGAACCTTATAACTGGTTGGCAAGTATTCCACCCATTCACTGGAGCAGGTGTCACGGCCCCCATCCCGGGTTGACCCGGTCCAGGAGCCGCGAGACAGAAACCCGTGGTATTTATTAATTGAGTTGACAGCGGAAGATTTAACAGGATCTTTTAAAACTTGAAATGCCCGATTATTTTATTTCATAATTCGGGATAAACCCCGTAATTTACAATAGAGTAATTTTACAAGAAATTCCCTGATTTATAAAACACGTTTATTTATTTAACTGAGCCACTATTCCAAGCTTTGTTAGTGCTCCGTAGCACTGTTCCTTGGTTCACAGTAGTTACCTGAAACATGTTTTAAAAATATTTTGTCAGCGGGGAAATACTGGTGAATCATTCATTTTTGCACAAAATGACACATAGTTATAAATTACAGCATAAGAGCGATTACAATGGCCTTTTATCTTATTTTTATCTGGCACCGTGTCACCTCCTGGTGACGATGGTCATACCACTATTGGGTCCTTTCACCCAAGTAGTGATGATTATCACTGTTAGGATTTATTAGCCTAACCGTGAGAAATTAGTAATGTGCACAATACCCCACTAGCAAGTGATTCAAGATAACCACGACTTAATCCCTGTAATTATAACTTTTGAAAATAATTTGGAGTATTGTAAAACATTATTGATAAAAAGAGAATGACTCACTTTGCAGATTTAGACGGGCAGAGTTTAGCCTACTGATTAGCCTTGTAACCTAATTTAAATAACAATGCATACGAACTAGGTTAGTAACTAATACAGCATTTACGATAACTCACGAGATTAAAACCCTCACAACGAATGACAAAGTGCAATACTTAAACATCCATCGGATTTATGATGAATGACAAAGTATGGCCCTAATGTGGGCAGCACTTAAACATCCATTGGATAGTTTCAATCGATCGGACATTGAATCGTAGCAGCGATCGAGTTAATACCCTGTATCGTAGCAGCGCCTCACTACCTTAATTTTCGAAATTGAGCAGTAGCACTTCGTTTTTGAAAGAAACTTTCGACATAGAATGTAAGCTCGAGGTCTAGGCAATTTATAGGTGAAAAATGGGTCTCACGCGGCCCGCGTGAGCCCATGCTTGATCTTTACGCGGCCCGCGTGGCCACCTAGTCTACGTGTAGGTTTGCTGGGTCACGCGTAGGGTTGCCAGGTGGATGCCACGTGGCCTGGGAACACTTATCTGGTCAAACACATATTGACGCGGCCCGCATAAGGGTCTGATTATCCTTTACGCGGCCCGCGAGAAGACCAAAATGTGATTTTTCTTGTTTTTTTATATGGGTTAGGGTTTCAGGGGTCCGGGTTTTTACTTGTGGGTCATTTTGGGACATTTTTGAAGGTCCTTACAGCAGGTCTCATTTTACAGGTATATGCATATCAAAACTGTTGTCTTCATACCAAAACTGCTGTTTATTGCTGTTTATTGTTCATACCAAGCTTATAACTGTTGTTTACTGCTGTTTATTGCTGTTTATTGTTCATACCAAGCTTATAACTGTTGTTTACTGTTGTTTATTGTTGTATCCAAGCTTATAACTGCTGTTTACTGCTGTTTATTGTTGTTTATTGCTGTCTTTGTTCATATATTGATCATTGAGTTTGGCAATTTGATATACAAGTAGGGCACAATCTGATGTGGTGCTGAACAATATGTGTGAAGTCTTGAATGCAAGGACAGTCAATGGTCGAGACAAGCCTATAATTTCTGCTTTGGAGTTTGCCAGAGAGTATCTAATGCAGAGGATTGTGAATGTTCTCAGGAAGATTCGGCAGACAAATGGTCCACTTACTCCTAGAGTTGCAAAGATTTTTGAAAACACAAAGAAATTAGCTGCAAATTATAATGTTAGGTGGAGTGGTGGGACAAAGTATCAAGTCAGTGGTAAGGTCACAGTGGATGGTGCTGCAACACATAAACAATATGTTGTGGATGTTGTGGATAGGGTTTGCACTTCTAGAGAATGGGAAGTTTCAGGAATCCCTTGTAGGCATGTTGTGGCTATCAATTGGGACATGGCAATGAATGGCCAAGAGGTTGGACCCCCGGAATCATGGGTTAATGAATGTTATTATCTTGAAACATGGAAGAGGGTTTACAGGCATACCATTGGTCCCATTAATGGTAGAGAATTGTGGCCAAAATCACAGGTTCCAACCAAGCTAACCCCACCTCTGCACCACACACCTATCGGCAGACCTAAGAAGAAAAGAAGGAAGGGTGCTATGGAGTTGCAGGATGAAGTTGAAAGGGCTTCACAAGCAAGAAACAAGAGAAACAGGGCTGCTGAAGCTGATAACAAGCAGGCTGTGGTTGGTGGCAAATTCACAAGAAAATGGAAGTCCGTGAAGTGCCAGAAGTGTGGTGAAAAGGGCCACAACCAAAGAACTTGAGGAAGGACCAAAACAGTTGTCGGGCCGAAGAAAGGGAGGAAAGGTAAGAAGAAGAAAGATGGTAATCAAGCTACTGAGGCTAGTCAGGCAGGTCCAAGTGTTTAAGGGTTATGGTTTTCGGGTTGTCGGGTTATGGTTTTTGGGTTGTCTTAAAACAATCATGCAGTCTTTTGTCTCTATTTAGCTTATTAAAACACTATGACAATTATCATCATATTTTGGACTTGTTATCTTGATGATGTTAAGGTAGGTTATCATGTATGGTTGGATGTTTAATGTTCAGTCGTTTAAAGTTTGTGGTTTAGTATTTTCTGTTTTACTTTCATGTTTGTGGTTTAAAGTTTGGACAGGTCATGTACAGGTTATTCTGTTCATTTGTAGGAACAGGTCATGCACAATTTCGTTTGTGCAATGTACATTTCGCACAATACACTTTGCACAACACATTTCGCACAAGATTCGAGCAATATGTTTTGCACGATACATTTTGCACAATACATAATTACTTCCAAACAACCTGCTGCTCATTGAATGCTAACCATATTTCACCAACCACATATTTCCAACATTTAAGACTCTCTAATTACTTCCAAACAACCAACTTCATTGAATGTTATCCATACATCAGATTTTCAAAAACATTGGGAACATCAGATTTTTCAAAAACATTACAACATCCTTCACATTTAACACATTACAATATCCAATACATTCAAGCCTTAACATACATCCAAAACACAAACCCTAAAACTAGCAAAAGAACCGTAATGATCTTGTTCTTCAGCCGATTCTTTTCCCGCATCTTGGCTAACTCAGCATCAACTTGGTTTCTGTGTCTTAGAAGCCCTGGAATAATTGCCACTGCACGACTGCACATTGGTGGGTCCACCCACCCTATGAATCTTCCACAGTTTGGATTCTACAGAGAAAGAAGAAAGGATCAAACTTTTTAAGCCTAGACTATTAAAATCGGAAATAGTATACATTACCATGGTTGGACAAGAGTAGAATCGGCGACCAGGGTTGAGATCAGTCCATGACGTAACTATGATTGCATCTTGGCCACAATTGCAGAGAACCATGAGGATGATGGAATCGATGCTGTGAGGAAGATGATGAACAGTGGAGAAGATGAAGAACATTGATGAGGAGAAATGTTGGTAGTTAGGTTTATGGGAAAAGGGTCTTATTTAATAGGCAGGAGAAAAGAAACAAAGAAACTGATCAAAATAGCCCTCACGTGATATGCACATGGGGTCACTTAACAGGGAAAACAAACTGAAGTTAGACTCAGGGACTATCCGGGAACAAAAAATGAAAACTTGGGGACTATTCAGGTAATTTTAGAAAGTTGGGGACTATAGGTGAAAAAAGGCGAAACCACGGGGACTATCCAGGCATTTTTCTCTAACAAAAAAAAAAAATATCATCATCTGAATCAAGTTACTAGAATTGTAAATAATTAATTGATTGTTATAATAACACATATCTTCTACAATTAAATTCATATAGTGAGAGATATTAATTGTGGTGGAGTACAGCTATTATTCTCAACATCTATTCAAAGTATTGTATTGGATTTAATGCAAATTTATATTATATCTCCATTACTTTCGATCAAAACAAAACAATTAATTCCCAGCCCAATACAATTCCCCCTCCCTGGTGCTTGTTCTTGGCCCAACATCACTAATATGTTCCAACCGCCCATTATTAGATGACCCTTATTGAGTATAATACGTAAACTGCATGATATCCCTATAACTACTCAACCCTAAAGGAAACCAAAAACCTGCGGTTATATTGCTCTCACCCCCCCTCTCAACGCACTCAAGGGCTTCAAGAGGCTTCATCTTGTTCTTCGATTCAAGCTTCCGCTAACACCACTCTTAGATCTTGGTAACATTTAAAACCTTAACCCGGTTTGTTAATCTTTCTTTAACCATTTGTTTCTTGGCTGTATTATCTGGATTAGTATTAAATCTTGAGGTTTAAGATGTTAGTTCGTAGTCTAGTGTTCATAAAAATCATGTGCGATGCTTAGTGTTATTAATTATGTATGTATATATATATGGATGAGGGTTTATATTCTTGATGACGTTGATACTTGACACGATACATCTGAGTTAAACAAGCGATAACCTGCTGTAAGTGATGTTAAATGTCGTTGTTGTTCACTAAATGTTAGGATTGAACCCTACCAGAGGAACAGATAATTAAAGCCAAAACTGGATCAGAGCAGTGGATCCAGAATAAGCAGATGTTACATATAAGTCTCTCCCCTTGAAAGTGATTTCAACATCTGCTGACCTCCTATCTACTGATCGTGCAAACTGCTGACCCACAACTGCTGTTCAAGTAAAGACCTGATGAAAGACTAAAGCTCTGCTGTTCAATCTACTGCCTTGGTTCAAGCACTGCTGATCCGGACAAGTACTGCTGGGTTCACAGCAGTGGAAGGATGCAGCAGTTGTTTATTCTGTCTTTATGTAATGTAATGTAATGTAATAGCAGTAGTTAGCATAGCAGTGTTTGTATTGATCAGAGGTTAGAGTTTGTTAGGAGGTTAGATGTCACTTTCATGGTGACGTCAGCTTAGATGCTCAGTGGTTTGCTAGTGCCTATAAATAGAACAGTGCTCTGTACTGTTCTATTAGCTCTTTGAAAAACCGTCTTCTCTGCACGAACAAACACTGAGCTCTGTCTGAGGGGGAGTTTGTATCAAGCATTACTTTGTAATCGTTGTTGAAATTAAATTCAATCTTTCGGTTCGTAGTGAAAAGTGTTTTGATTAAAACAATACTCTCGTTTGATTGTATGCAAAGTTTGTTTCCATCTTAATTCCGCTGCACAACTCATCCATCTTCATCTTAATTCAAACGAAAAATACAATCAAAACCAAACTCAGATCCAACAATTGGTATCAGAGCAAGGACAGTCAAATTTGATTTAACAATCATTTTGACATAAATAGTTCAGCTCAAAATCGTTGATATCGATAGTTTGTTTGTTTTCGTTGAAAAACAGAGCAAGGTTTAATCACCATTAAAGTTGATTAATCAGTGCCTGTAAAACAACCAGGATGATGTCACAATCACAAGATGATAAGAATAATGTTGGCTCGCTTTTTAAACCACCCATGCTTAAACGTAGTGAATACAACATCTGGGAGAGAAGGATGGGTCACATCCTTGCTCAACAGAACACTGGATGTTGGAGGTCTGTTGTTTTTGGTCCCCATGTTCCTATGGTGCCAAGTACTGAGGATCCAAAGAAGTTCGTACCAAAACCTTATGAAAACTATACTGAAACTGATTTTCAAAAGTTCGAACTCGATGCCAAAGCATTTAGCATCATAGCATCTGCATTACCCAACGAGATCTATGCTGGACTGTTACATTGTAACAGTGCCAAAGAGCTATGGGATGCATTGAAGGAACAGTTTGGGGGAACTGAAGAAGTTATTGAAAACAGTAGGGAAATTCTGAATCAGCAGTATGAAACCTTCTGTCACATTAAGGGTGAATCATTGACCCAACAGTTTGAACGTTTTAGTTGTCTCATCAGTGAGCTAAGGCTTGTTAAGGTTGAATTTCCAAAATCAACACAAAATAGCAGGTTTCTTAGATCGTTACCTGATAAATGGGACACAATTGCATTTGTGACTAGAAACTCTGTTGAGTTCAAAGATCTGACCCTGACCCAACTTCATGGTAGACTCCTGACTTATGAAAGGGAGTTGAACCAGAAAAAGAAGTTGCAAGAGTCTGGAAAAGCTACTGATGATTACTCATTCGGTAGCACAGCTCTTCTTGGTCAGGAAGAATATGGTGGCAGTGGTAAGGAATAGGGTTATGATCATTTCATTGATATAACAGCTGGTGGAAACTTTACCAACCCTGATCCTCACTCTGCAAATTATGCTTTTACTGCAAACAGTGAACACCAGATGTCAGATAATTTGTGCTTTGAACTCAATGATTTGCAACATTTTGATCCCACTGACTTAGAGGAGATGGACATTTTGCATCAGTTGGCTTTGCTTAGTGTGAGAACAAGCAAATTCTACAAAAGAACAGGGAGAAAATTCCCAGGGTTACATGGGAATTTAAGGGTTGGGTTAGATAAATCGAAAATCAAGTGTTACAAGTGCCATAGGCTAGGTCATTTCGCTAGGGAATGCAGGAGTCAAACTACTGGTCCTATAATCACTCACCCTAGCTCAAACCCTAGACCTCAAAATCAAAGCACTGTGCATTATACCCAATATACCCCTGCAGCTCATGTTAACACTGCTCATTATGCTGCTGCCCCTGTGCCTGTGCATTATGTCCAAACTACTGTTCCATAGATTCAGTATGTTCAAACCCCTGTCCCCCAGGCACAAGTGCAACCTGTTGCACCTCAAACAGCTGCTCCAGCAGTGGTACAACCAGATCAGCAAAGCTTTTTCACTCAAGGCTTTGTTGACTGGAGCAGCATGCCTGATGAGCTTGGTGATGAAAATTTTGCACTCTATGCTTTTGATGAACCTTCTAATGATGAATTTTGTTTGATGGCATTAGAGTCAATACCAGAGGGGATTGAAACTGAAGGTGAACAGCTAAGTGATGAAACAGTGGATGAGGTGACTGAAGCAGTTGTTAATGCAGTTGCTGGTGAATTGCTGCTGGGAGAAAATTCAGAAACCCTGATTGAACCACTGACAGACCCCTGGTCCATAGAGGACAAAGAAGAAGAGGAAGAGAAGAAAGCAGGTGAGAAGGAAGTAAGAGCTGATGATGAAGAAAATCATCAATGTGATTGTGCAATGATGGCTGCTGCCAAGGGAGCTTCTGCCTGTTTAGATAGCCTTTGGTATGTTGATAGTGGAGGCTCCAGGCACATGACTGGATGTAAAGCCCTACTCAAAGATTTCAAAATTCATGGAGGGGGTGATATATCCTTTGGGAATAACAGTAAAGGGAAAGTTATGGGGTCTGGTACAGTACAATCTGGCAATATAAAATTTGAAAATGTCAATCTGATAGACAGTCTGAAATTCAACCTCCTGAGTGTTTCACAAATGAGTGACAAAGGGTATGGGTCATTCTTCACAAAGGAGTGTTGTAGGATTGTTGGACCAGAAATGGTCAAAAAGATTGAAGCAATAATAAACACTGGTCAAACAAAACTTGTTGCTCAAAGAAGTGGCAATGTTTATGTTGTTGATATATCAAAAGAGTGTCCCAGAGCTGATGCCTGTCAGTTCTCAGCTGCCTCTAACAAAGAGACAGAACTTTGGCACAGGAGACTGGGGCACACAAATCTTAAGACAATCACTGAAATATCAAAAAATGGTTTGGTAAGAGGCCTACCACAAAAATTGTTTTCATGTCCTGAACATTGCATTTCCTGTTTAAAAGGAAAACAACATAAAAGTTCTTATAAGTCCATTGAAGAGTCCAAAACAACCCAGTGTTTGCAAATGCTACACATGGATTTGTTTGGCCCAGTTCAAGTCATGAGCCTCAAAAAGAAAAGATATTGTCTGGTTATTGTTGATGACTTCTCTAGGTTTACATAGACCTTCTTTTTACACTCAAAAGATGAGACTGCAGGCATTTTGCAAGACTTTGTGACACAGGTTGAAAAGCAATTTGACCTTCCAGTAAAAGTCTTCAGGAGTGACAATGGCACAGAATTTAAAAATAAGGAGTTGGATGCCTTCTGTGTGAAGAAAGGGATTGTAAGGCAGTACAGCATCCCTAGAACACCATAGCAAAATGGGGTAGTGGAAAGAAAGAACAGAACTTTGATTGAGGCTGCCAGAACCATGCTTGCTGATTCAGGTTTGCCATTAACTTTTTGGGCAGAGGCAGTAAATACTGCTTGCTATGTCCAAAACAGAGTTTTAATAAACCCCAGGCACAAAAAGACTGCTTATGAAATTCTGTATAAAATCAAACCACTGATCTCATATTTCAAAGTGTTTGGCTGCCTATGCTTTATTTTGAACTTAAAAGATTCCATTTCAAAATTTGCAGCCAAAATTGATTGTGGTTATCATCTGGGATACTCAACCACTGCCAAGGCCTACAAAGTGTTTAATACACGGACCAAGGCAGTGGAGGAGACCTTGAATGTAAAGTTCAATGAACTTTCATCAATGAAAATCCCAGCAAATCCTGCAGATCTGTTTGATCTTGATAAATTCACTTTTGAAAATACTGCTGTCAAGAGTAACAGTGCTGGTCCATCAGAGGATTCAACACCAGACTATGGGTATGAAATCATCATCCCTCAAAAGTCTGTCAGAATGGGAAGAGCATCAGATGTTCAAAACAGCTGTCAAAGCTCAACCACTGCTACCTCAAAGTTGTTGATCAAAGTAGCCCATCAACCACTGCTTCCACATCCTCAAACACTGCTGACAAAAGTCCCCAAACAGTGGATAAAAGTCAGCATGTGTCCACTTCATTACCTCCCATTCCACCACCTTTTGAAGCCACTGCTGGATCATCAAAGTCACCAGCAGTGGTTAGCTCAGATGATACACATTTGCAGCCTTCACCAACAAATGCCATCATTCCATATCAAGGAGATTTAATCTACTTGATATCTCATCCACCTGACCAAATCATTGGCAACATCAATGAAGGGGTGCTCACAAGAAGCCAAACCCAAAACATTTGTCTTTTTGCTGGTTTTCTATCACTCCATCAGCCAGTCAAGTACCAAGAGGCACTGAAAGACAACAGCTGGGTAGAAGCCATGCAAGAGGAGCCCCAACATTTTAAAAGACAACAAGTATGGGAGCTTGTACCACTGCCAGAAGAGGTTAGCCCCATTGGCACAAAGTGGGTCTTCAAAAACAAAACTGATGAAAGGGGTATTGTTGTCAAGAATAAAGCCAGGCTTGTGGTTCAAGGTTACAGACAGGAAGAGGGGATTGACTATGATGAAACTTTTGCCCCTGTAGCAAGATTGGAAGCTATAAGACTGTTCCTGGCCTTTGCTCTCAACCACAACATGAAGGTGTTCCAAATGGATATCAAAAGTGCTTTCCTCTATGGTACAATTCAAGAAGAGGTGTATGTGTGTCAACCTCCAGGTTTTGAGGATCCATTTTATCCAGATCATGTCTACAGGCTGAACAAAGCCCTGTATGGCCTGAAACAAGCACCAAGGGCCTGGTATGAAACTCTTTCCACCTTTCTACTCTCAAATGGTTTCAAAAGAGGTACCATTGATAAAACATTATTTTTAAAATGGAGAGGAAAGGATTTAATGATTGTCCAAATTTATGTGGATGACATTATTTTTGGAAGCACATGTAATGCAATGTGTGAAGAGTTTAGGGAACTCATGACAGCTGAGTTTGAAATGAGTGCAATGGGTGAGCTGCAATGCTTTCTTGGTCTCCAAGTTCAGCAAATGCAAAATGGAACTTTCATTCATCAAAGCAAATATGCAAAAGAACTTTTAAAGAAATTTGATATGAATGATTGTAAACCATGCAGCACACCCATGGCAACAAATAAGCTGGTCATGTCTGATGAAAAGGATGAGCTGATTGACCAAACTCTTTATAGAAGCATGATTGGGTCTCTTTTGTACCTAACTACATCTAGGCCAGACATCATGTTTGCAACATGTGTTTGTGCAAGAAGTCAATCAGCCCCTAGAAAATCCAATCTTATTGCTGTAAAAAGGATATTCAGATACATAAAAGGTGCTCCCACACTTGGTATCTGGTATCCAGCTAATGGGAATATCAAGCTTTCAGGATTTTCAGACAGTGACTTTGCTGGATGTAACACCACACGGAAGTCCACATCAGGTGGGTGCCAGTTTCTAGGTGATTGCTTAGTTTCATGGCAAAGCAAAAAGCAAGCAGCTGTTTCAACATCTACTGCTGAAGCTGAATACATTGCTGCTGCAAGCTGTACAGCCCAACTCCTGTGGCTTCAAAATCAGCTGCTGGATTTTGGTATCACTGCCTTAAAGACACCACTCATGTTGGATAGCCAGGCAGCAGAAAATATCATCAAAACTCCAGTTTCCCATTCAACCACCAAACACATCGACATCAGACATCACTTTGTGAGGGATTGCTATGAAAAAGGTTTGATTTCTCTGCATCATGTTCCAACTAAAGACCAGCTGGCAGATGTGCTCACAAAAGCACTAGATACAGCCACTTTTGAAAGCTTGGTCTCTAGGATTGGCATGCTGAACATGGAATAACAAGCAAAATCTTGTTTTTCTATGAATAAAAGCATTAAAATGTTTTCAGAAAATCAAAAATCCATCCTTAAAAATAGCTAAAAATGAAATTTTCATTAAAATCCTTAAAAGTCTGCAATAACCATTGTTTGTTCAAAAGTCTGCCATAACCATTGTTTGTTCAAAAGTCTGCTCTACTTCAAAGTCTGTCCACTGCTGAAAGCCATCCTCTGTCCTCTTATTTCCTTGATAAACTCTGTTGTTCAAAAGCAGTGTCTTATCCACTGATATGCTATCCACTGATAGTGAAAATCATCCACTGCTTCCATTTTACCGTTGTAACCACTGCTTTCATCAGTAACTTTCATAAAAAGTACTGTCCTTCATTTCATCAGAGTTTGGCATGTGGGCAGTACATAGTGGTCAGTACTTTTGTAACCGCTGCCACGTCAGCCTTCACTTTTTCCTCTATAAAACCCCCACTTCACACCAAAAACAGGGTTTTACTGTCGAATTGAATTCTCAAAAATTCTCTTCTCAAAACAGTTTTTCTTCAAATTCCTTCACAAATCTCTTCGATCATCATCTCCAAAATGACTAAATCGAAGCAATCTGCAAAACCCACTTCCAAATCAACGTCTAAACAAGCCTCTCAAAAGGCAACACCCACCGAAATTCCACACAAACCATCTCACAATCTTCTGGGTTTACTCACAAAACCTGGCACCACAGAAATTTTCGATTCCATCATTAATACCATCTCCGCATCAAAGTACAAAACTTTGTTAACAGCGGATGCACCAATTTACTTGACAACCCAAAGAGAGTTTTGGAAGAATGCAACCCTTGAAAAACAAGGCGACACTGTAATAGCCATCAACTCCTCCCTAAAGGGTAAAATTGTCAAGATTACAACACAATCCATCTCCGAAGTCTTTCAACTCGACGATCGGGAAGGTACAATTTATTTCCCTAAAAACGAGTTAAAGAATGATTTTCTGGAAAGAGGGTATAATGCAGAAGTAAAAAAGGACACCTTACAAAAAGGTTACTTCCCTTCTGCAACAAGGTTTTTATTTCATACCCTTCTAATGTGTGTTTCAAACAAAACCACTGCTTTTAACGAAATACAATTAAAAATTCAAAATCTGGGATATGCTATTCTTCAAGGAGAAAACTTTAATTATTCTCGGGAAATTTTTAATGATCTGGTTAAAAATGTTGAAACAAAGGCATTCTTACTATTTCCAAGATTTTTGAGTTATTATTTTGAAAAGAAACTTGGTAAGAGTGATCCTGCTGCAATAAAACAAGGTGCATCTATTCAAATAAACTGTTTAACTGCTGAAACTTTTACAAGGATGTCCACACCTTGCAAAACACAAGCAGAGGTGCCTGAGCAGATTTTAGCAGCTACCACTGCTCCTCAGATATCTGCTGCTGAGCCCACTGCTCAAGGTGATCAAAGTAGCAGCACAACTGCTTTGAAACCCACACCTAAAATCACCAAAAAGCCACAGAAAAAGAAAAATCAAAAACCCCCCAAACCAATAAAAAAGGCAACTCTGGAGGATGAGATACCAGAGCAAATGCCTGTGACAACACAAAAGTCACAAGAAACCACTGCTGCTTCTTCCTCACAGCAGTTGGTACAAATATCTCAACCCATAACCGAAACTCCTCCTGCTTCTTCTCAAAAAGAACAGGTTGTACAAATAGGGTCTCCACATCATGATGCTCTGGAAACACTCGTTTCCATCATCCACAGCCCAATGCCCGGGGCAAATCCTCTTTCTACACCAAACATCACATCCACAATTCCCCCACCAACTAAACTTCTGTTGGATGCAATCGATTTGAACCAGGCACTAACCAGTCCTTCTCAATCACCTATTAATGAGAATATACCTCAACAAATGACTGGGTCTGATGTATCAATCCTTGCTAACCCACCAACACAACCTGAGGAGGTTACACCCCTCGAGTTACAAGTAACTCTTGGTGGTATTCCAAGTGAAGCAGCCACGACAAATGTTGAACCCACTCGTTTACATTTGGACAGTGGTTACATCAATAAGACTTCCTTGGAGGCAATTCCTTACATAGCACCTCTGCCAACCACCAGTGGATTTATTTTTACCAGTGGCAACATCAAAAGGTTGTCAAGTGTTGAAGGAAGAAGACCCCAGTACCAAGAAAAAGGGGCATCAGTGGTTAATGTTTGGAGTACACTCCCTACCTCAACCACTGATAAAACCACTGCTAGTGGGAAATCAGATGATCCCATTAAATTGGGTGATGGTTTAAAATATTTGGAATTGACGGAACGTGTTGATCAACTGGATACTTCAGTTGCAGATATCAAAGAAATGCTGCAACAGTTGTTGACAGTACAAAAGATGCAATCCACTGTTGTTCCACCTCAAGCACCTGCTCCACCACAAGCATCTGCTACAAATGAGCTCTGGAACCTCTTCCAACCTTTTCTCCAACAACAAAAAGAAATGGCTGATCAGCAACATGAACTACATGTCCAAAAGCTGAGAAACATAATGGAGTCTAGGTACAAGAACACTCAAGCAGATATTAAGGCAATCAAGGCCCATTTATTGGAAACCACTGGCACTACTCCTCCAACAGTACTTTTCATTGATCAACTTCCCCCAGATAATGCCAAAAAGGGGGAGAAAATTCAGGAGTGGAAAAAGAAGGGAATAGATGATGGTCTTTACATTGAACCAGAAAAAGATGCTATGACCAGAAAAATTCCCTTGCCAGATGGTAGTAAAAAGGTTGATGCTACCCAAGAAGCACTTGATGAAGGAGTAGCAAGTGTAAAAAGGGATAGAGTGGCAAAGGATATTTCAAGGTGGAATGAGGAGAAAAGAGCTTTCATGGAGCTGTATACGCAGGGTTGTTCTGAGTCAAAGGATACTAAAAATCCTAAGCCAAAAAGGAAACCTAAGTCCATCCCATCAAGAATTCCAAAGCATATTCCAAAACCATCATCCAAAAGCCATCAACATCAAACCTCCACCCAAACAGCTGTTGTAACTCCTGCTGTATCAACTACTGCTGGTACTTCAGAGGTTTCAACATCTGGTATCACTTCAACACACACCACAACCACTGTTTTACCACCACCATCAACACCACCAAAAACAAACTCACCACCATCACCTCCTGCCAAAAAGCAGAAGACAACAGATGTTACAACATCTGCTGTAATGACAACAGTGATTGAAACACCAGTTGTTTCAACAGCTGTTAGTCAACCACAAACCACTGCCACTCAAACTACCACCACTGTTCCACCCAAAGCATCATCAGTCCCTCCTCAAACAAAAAGGAGAAGGCTAATTCTAAAAGATGATGACACATCTCCACCACCAACATCTTCAAAATCTCTATCACTTGTCACAATTCCAAAACCCATACCTTTCTCTTCAGCTCAAATTCTAAAATCATTACCTCCTGCTGGTGTCTCATTTCCTCTGGAACTCGTTGCAGTTAGGGAAGAAATCAAATCCTTCTACTATGAGGATGACCCAGCTAAAAGGAGTTTTCCATCAGTTGAAGGATATCCCAGGCCTAACAATATTGAAGAATATTTGAAACCCAAGGGCAAGCAAGCAGAGGATATCTCAATCAAAAATAAACAAGGGAAATCTGATAGAGAATTTCAGCAAAACTATCAGTTTCTACTCTCACAGGTCAGAGCTATGGAGCAATTTGCAAAAAATGTATGTCAGCAAATCTCAGAAAGGGCAGATGAGTCCTTGAGAAAAGACTACATTGAGAACATCATGACCTACAAGAAATACAAGGGGGAGAAACACATGTACAAAAACTGGACCATTCCTGAGCTTGAAAAAGAGGCTGCCAGGATTCAAGAAATGATCAAAAATAAGGTCAAGCAGACTCCTCCTGAAAAGTTCAAATAGTTTGAAGCTGATAAGGCATTAGAGTTGAAGAGAATGAAAGAGGAGCTGATAGCAGCTGATTATGGGTCAAAGAATTCTGTGTCAAAGTGGGGAGAAGATAGGGTCAGGGCTACCTACAAAAAGTTGGAGGAACTTAGAAAGAAAGATCCAACAGTTCCACAAAAGCCTGACTACTCCAAAGCAGAGGTCTCAAAAAGACCACCAAAGCTGCAAGTCAAAAGAACCACTGCTCCAGCTGGTGCTGCCATCTACAAAAGAAGGAGTCAAAACCAGTCATGTGCTGAAACAATTCAAGATCTAAATGCTGGAAATGCTGTTGTGAAAGAGGGCATAATTAATGATAAAAAAGATCTTGAATTGGAACAATCTGCAAGTACTGCTCAACCAGTCATGAATAGGCCAGTTTCACCAAATACCAATTCAAATAAAAATCTCCTAAGAAACCCATCAGGCTCAAAAGTACTAAAGTGGGAAACTGACAAACAGGCCCATGTACTGACTATGTTCAGGTCTGATGGAGAAGTGAAGAAAATCTCAAGGGAACAAGCACTTGGCCTAAGTCTTGAAGATTTGCAGGATCTCCTTGATCTTCCACTTAGCAGGGATGATGATGACACAGATGCCTTAACCTTTGAGCTACAACTTAAAGGGCAAATAAGGGAACTGTTGATGAGGCAATAAAGTTCCACAATAATGAAAAGTTTTGGCATTATCTGTTCCAGGGGGAGATTGTTGGGATTGAACCCTACCAGAGGAACAGATAATTAAAGCCAAAACTGGATCAGAGCAGTGGATCCAGAATAAGCAGATGTTACATACAAGTCTCTCCCCTTGAAAGTGATTTCAACATCTGCTGACCTCCTATCTACTGATCGTGCAAACTGCTGACCCACAACTGCTGTTCAAGTAAAGACCTGATGAAAGACTAAAGCTCTGCTGTTCAATCTACTGCCTTGGTTCAAGCACTGCTGATCCGAACAAGTACTGCTGGGTTCACAGCAGTGGAAGGATGCAGCAGTTGTTTATTCTGTCTTTATGTAATGTAATGTAATAGCAGTAGTTAGCATAGCAGTGTTTGTATTGATCAGAGGTTAGAGTTTGTTAGGAGGTTAAATGTCACTTTCATGGTGACGTCAGCTTAGATGCTCAGTGGTTTGCTAGTGCCTATAAATAGAACAGTGCTCTGTACTGTTCTATTAGCTCTTTGCAAAACCGTCTTCTCTGCACGAACAAACACTGAGCTCTGGCTGAGGGGGAGTTTGTATCAAGCATTACTTTGTAATCGTTGTTGAAATTAAATTCAATCTTTCGGTTCAAAGTGAAAAGTGTTTTGATTAAAACAATACTCTCGTTTGATTGTATGCAAAGTTTGTTTCCATCTTAATTCCGCTGCACAACTCATCCATCTTCATCTTAATTCAAACGAAAAATACAATCAAAACCAAACTCAGATCCATAACTAAACATGTTAACGAAACAAATAGAACTTGCGTTAGAGCGCTATAAACTGAAAACATGAAGCTGTCAAACTGTTACAGCCAACTTCAGTTGGCTGTAACCGGGTCGTAACATGTTGAAAACTGGAATTTCTTGAAAACTCCAGTTGGCTGTAACCGGGTCGTAACAGGAAGCTGTCAAACTGTTACAGCCAACTTCAACTCCTGTTCGGGTTCCTTCAAGTCAACTATGGGTGGTGCACGGGCAGTGTCGGCCTCCCGAAGACGCAACTTCGGAGATCTTAGTTTGAATTTGGAGCTCGTAACCGATTCCAGTCTTGAGGACAAGACTGTTTTGAAGGGGGGAGTAATGATAGGAATCATGTTCTAGTTTCTAGTCTAAATGTCATTTGTCTATTCTAGGAGGGGGGGTAAGTGCAAATAATATAGTATAAGTATGAGTCATTAGTTACTTGGGGAGGGGGATAAGAAAATACGCAAGTTTGTTAGGGCTCTGTTTAGAGAGAGAGCGTAGCCCTGGGAACACTTCGGTGTTAGTATCGAGTCTGTAAGATCTAATCAGATCATCTTCTTCGTATCAATTTCAATTTCAGCAGCTGAATTGTTATTATTCAGTATCGGATCTTATCAGGTAGCCCCCACGGCTGGGAGCCAGAGTTAAAAGGAAAGGGTTAATCATGTTTTTCAACTATGGGGTAACCCCCACGGCAAGTAAGCCAGCTAAAGGAAACCTATGTTTTTGAAACAACTTAAAACGAACACCCAACTGTGAACTCGCTCAACTTTGTTGTTGATTCGTCTTATATGCCTTGCAGGTCGTTAGGTGCTTAGATGGAGCTTGCACAGGAGGAAGAGGTCGTTGTGGGACATGGACTGTTGAGTTCCATATTAAACTTATGAACTTTTATACTTTATTATGGTTTTGAATTTAATGCTTTCGCTGATAACTTAAGTTTTGTTGAGTTGTTTTGGACACCAATTATATTGTTTGGTTTGGACTTTTATTTATTTAATTATAACGTTCAATATGATTGGTGGTTGGATCCTGGTCAGTCACGCTCCCTGCGGTGATACTCCACTTGTGGATTTTGGGGGTGTGACAGATTGGTATCAGAGCCATTGGTTATAGTGAACTTGGTTTTAAAACGGGAAAAATCTTTTTGATAAAAACCAGACTATAACCTGTTCAGTGCTCAACGATCCACAACGACGCTTCGCTCCATGTGCAAGACTCAACACTCTAGGTGGTATGATTTATGTATGTATTGCCTACTTGCTAGCTTACATTTACATTGTGTGTTGCATAAGGTATGCCCAGTTAGAGTAGTAGCATGTTATCTACTAGCCCGAATGTGCTCTTTATGACACCCAACCGTTTACTTGAAACTTGACGTGTGATGATCAAATTCTTTCCTGTTTTCTCCTCACCCCACTACGACAACTGTTTTATGCGTTCTACCTATTCATGCGATTGATGATCAAATTGCTACCTGACATCGCCGTTACAGCCAGAATTCAGATCTGACTCTCCGTACATTTGGTTTTGCGCGTCAGCATTCACGTAGACCAGAACCGGCCCAAGCGAACTCGGATTTAGGAGAACAGTATACCCACGCGTCCATGTTGACGAACCCCATCATCTCCACTAGTCGTCGTCACCAGAAGCGAAGTAGTCACAGTTACACGCATTTGGCGTTGTACCACTCAAAACCCTATCATCCAAACTCTGTTTTGGACCAATGATATACTCACGTGACCATGATGCAATGAACCTTCCTTTCGTGTCGTGCTGCTATCTTCCATTACTGGAACTGCCTCTGGAGAACAAAATAGTTGGCGGAATTATTCGGTTACATGATGGATTTTGTTTTCGCTTAATTCTTCGTATGAACATCACCAACCTCCTATTTCTTCGATCCGCAACCGATATAACGAAACGCTAACAACCATACCACGATTTCCACCGATAACAACCCATTACCCTGTTGGATGGCTAATTGTTATTCTACTTTGATTTACACCTTCGTATACCCAACTTAGCAAGTGGATGCCTCCTAATGATGGGATAGTCTTCGGGACATTCGAGGATGGTGATACGGATTACTCAACCTACATACGGACATGATGAACTACACATTAACCTCACCCCTTTCCCCCTTACACTACAAGAGTCGCACTTTGATCCTACGATGGTTTATCTTAATTGTGTGAAACCTTTTCGCTAGCCTTTGTACCAACCTATACTTGTTAATTAATGCCATGCCCATTTTTTTTTACTATTGACTTAAACATAACCATCAATCCCTTATCACAGTGACACTACGTCCCCACTTCTTCATGCAGAGACACTAATATGAACTCACTATAGTTTAGAGAATTTGGAAGGCTCGACGTTCGATCGTTGGTGATCACTTCTGGAAACCCTGAGAATGGTGATGTGTTGTTGATACGATCATACCCTCTTAAACATGTTTCACGTCCTTTCTTTGAAACCTCTTGACTATACATGCATATTTCAGATTCATTCGCATGACCTAAGGAAACTCCTCCAAATTTGGTTGCTTGCCGACTCGATAAATCGCAAACTCATCTAAGATCATGGATCAAGGTTAATTACTCCTCCCTCGTGTGTGGGCGAGCCCGATAACTTGGACAGAGGTTTCGGTGAACCATAACACTACAAACTTGTGCAACAACCATTCTTCTATGGTAATCCTTGTTATGCATAATATACCAACGTGGCACCTCTATTCGGTAAGCGGCGTTCTTCATTTTAACCTTATGCAACTTGTGTACGACCATCTACACCCTCGACAACAGGCAAACCCCTACTACGGATTCTTAAACGCCTACGCATCGATTGCAACTACCCTTTTTGAATGTTTCCACATCCAGTCGTGATAAACTTCTTGAATCCTATGATTCTCATCCCAACAACATTCTCCGCGAACTCTCGCCTGGAAGAGTTACTCTCTACGAATGTTACGCGAGAAGCAATGGGTTATGAATATCACAGATATGGAGGTATCATGAGAACTGTCCTTAGAAGTCGATACGACCGAGATAGGTTCCCGGTCACAACATTGGAATTTAGCCTACCTTGACGGATATGTCACTTGATTTCTTCGGCGACATTCGAATCTACTCCAAGAACTAGTAGAACGATACCTACGCCTTTCCACGAAGCTCCTACAACACAAACAACCTTCTGTTAAGTTTCTAACGTGCGACTTTTGACGTTACGAAGCCCGCTTCTCTTGACCGTATGCACAAACCCTCGCAACTCTAACTCGAAAGATCGCTCAGGGATCCGCGTTTCAACGGTTGAAGGTGAAACTCTGTAGTACCCCCCCCCCCATTCGTTCGTTACCTAAAGGCGAAGATGATTTCGTTGTTATTGTGACACGTCCATCCAAGGAGTTAGTTGTGTGTTGAAGCAATGTGAGAAAGACATTGCTTACGCATCATGCCAACTCAAGGTTCACGAAAAGAACTACACTACCCACGATTTGGAGTTGGGAGCAGTAGTGTTTGCACTCAAGATATGGAGACATTACCTGTACGGTACCAAATGCACCATTTACACCGATCACAAGAGTCTCCAGCATATCTTTGACCAGAAGGAGTTGAACATCCGACAGCGTCGGTGGGTCGAACTTCTTGACGATTATGAGTGCATGATCAAGTATCATCCCGGCAAGGCCAACGTTGTGGCCGATGCCCTCAGTCGTAAGGAAACCAAACCTAAGCGTGTATGTGTAACGCCCCAAAATTTATTATTACATGTTTTGATATAATATTCATGTATGAAGTCTTAGGATTAAATGGTAACCTTAGACTTTTAATAATAGCATGTTGTTTACCATGTTAGTAAAACTAACTAAGAAGTATAAACAAAGTTTACTATGAGAACAAGAAATCTAAATAAAGGATGGGTAATTAGTTGATAAGTAGCTAAACATAAGGGGCTGAATGTGAAAATTGGTAAATGAGAATGTTATAACAAAATTGAGCCAGTTAGTGGGATGTATGTGTGTGTGTGTCGATATTGAGGGCAGGAAGAACAACACCCACCTCTTCACTATCAACTAGAAATTTAGCCAATTGAAGGTGAATGAGGATCAAAATCTTGTGCATGTGATGAGATTCATAATCATCTAAGAATTCTCTACAAAAGGTATGTTGAATTTCATGATTTAATGATCATGTATGAAATGGGTTTTTAGTATAACTCGAAATTCAGGTGAAATTAGTATGAACATGTGTTAGAAATTCCATAGAGAGCTTGAATTATGCTTGAATTCGACCTAATTAATAGTTAAAAGTAAAAACCCACATAGAATTGGATGGTGGTGGTTTGTAACATGAAGTTGTGATGTAGATTAGTATAAATGATGTTATTAACAAGATGATGTTATGTGGAATCGAATTAGGGCAAAGGTTGTATGAGATTTGATTTAAATTTGAAGATATTGATGTTAGTGTCATGAACTAGTTATGTTATGCATACAATACTTGTACCTTATGTTTATCTAATGGCATGCACACCAAGTGTTTGTCAAAATGCTTGAATGAGTTGATCATGTGATTTTTATTGCTAAATGGCTAGAATAGAGAGTTAGTTAGTTGTTAAATTGAAGCTATTGATAATGGATGGAAAGAAAGACATGAAGCTAAGTATGTAATTATGGATTGTAGGAATTAAGGAGGAAAGCTCAAGCCGTTCCGAGTCTCAAACGAAGAACGACAAAGGTAAGTTCTTTGCTTACAAATATTACTAGTATGTGTTGATGTAAAATGTTAATGTTCTTTGTCCAAAGTCGTGTACTTGTGATAGATTAACGTAAGTCAAATACGCGATGTAGAGATGTTGAATGAGATAGAAGAAGCAATGTGCCATGTTAAGAAGTTTGTGTCGAATGTTGGTTTTTATCAAAAAGGCCTTCTTGTAGTTCGACTAATGATTTATAGTCTTATGAATTTATTAAATTGAGATGTTTAATTGTTTGATTGAATGTAGGTAAAGCAAATTGACGGATGGCGCTACTTGGATCGAACACACTCATGTTGCACGCTTCCGCAAAGCTTCTAGTTGTGACCTAAACTTTTGTTAAACATTTTGTAAATGGGTCTTTTGTATGTAAACTAACCCGATAGTCGTAGATGTTGAATATGTAGTTGAAGACTTGATAATAGTTTTATGAAACGTTGGGTTATATAAATTTTTGTAATAATCTCGTTAGTAACAAGAAGTTAAAAGCGGGATTTTTCTTATAAATTATTCGACCCGTTTGCAAACTTTGTCAAATGAAAGCTTGTTAGTTTATTTTAAAGTTTGGGCCTTACAAGTTGGTATCAGAGCCTAGGTTTGAGAGATTCGAGCGTGCTCGAACTCAAACCGAAAGCTCGGGTGAAGGTGTGTTCGTTCCAAGGCGCCACGCAAGTAAGTGAACTTTAATTTAAGGATTTCGAGTTATGCATCTAGATGGGAACGGGAATGTGTGATGGTTGAATTGCAAGTATAACCTGGGTTGGGACATTATGAGATGCCATTGGAGGGTTCGGGACTGCCCAGGACCGTCTCGGGTTGGAAGAAAGGACCCGGGAGTGAAATTTTGTTAAAACAGCGTTTCAGCATCAGAGAGCCCGTCGGCGACGGCAGGAGAGCCCGTCGCCGACGGCACCTATTCTGCCGACGCCTTAACTTACTGTCGACGGGTGACACTCACCGACGGGGTTATCCCGAGCCCGTCGGCGACGGGCTTATATGCCGTCGGCGACGGGTCTCCCTTTGATCAACTTGCTGAAAATTGTTTGTTAAGCACAATAAGGTTCCTAATTCCAACTTTAACGTTCGTTAAACTCTAGAAACACTTCAATGAATTGTGAAACTAGGAGTTCAAGATAACCATCATGTTTACATGATGAATGCATGGGAAGATACGTACGCGAACGAATGAAATAAGTAATACGATTAGAATGTTTATAGAGAAAGATTTGATGAAATTATGACCTACGAGAATGAATTATTAAAATGGTGATTGACTAATAGAAGGATGAATGTAAAAATGTTTGACACGAATGTTTAATTGTAGATGGCAAGTGGAAGGAACCCGGATACCGCGGAACGAATGACTCGAGATGAGTTAAACAAGGTAGTTTCGGATGAAGTGACGAAGGCGTTTGATGTGAATGTTTCGAAGCTAGCTCAAGAGGTGGAAAGTCAAGTATTAAGCACGGTGGAGACTATGATAACAAGTAAGATAGATGAGTTGAAAGAGATGTTAACTGGGATTCAAGGCAAGAAGGAAGCAAGACGGTGCACCTACAAGGATTTCATGGCATGTAAGCCTACTACTTATAATGGAGAGATTGATCCCATCGAATGCCAAAGATGGATTGCTAACATGGAAGGGGTGTTTATTCGAAGTCATTGTGACAAGGAAGATCAAGTCATGTTTGCTACGGGGCAACTTTTACGAAGGGCCAAGGATTGGTGGGACTCGTATAGTAAGGAGATCGGAGAGAATCGAGTTCAAACTTTGACTTGGCAAGAATTCAAACAACCTTTTATCAAGTACCATTGTCCACAATCAGCTGTGGATCGAATCCAAGAAGACTTTCTCCGACTCCGACAAAGGGATGAATCAGTCAATGAGATCACGAACACTTTCCTCGATCAATTGAAGTTTTGTGAAGAAATAGTTGGAACGGAGAGGAAGAAGATTATCCGTTACCATGGCATGCTTAAGGCTGAAATTCGAGAGTTTATCACTCCTTCTAAATGTGAAACTTTGGACGAGATCATTGATCTAGCAAGGGATAGGGAAATCGAGATAAAGAGGCAAGATGAACGTGGGGAGAAAAGGCAAGCCGAGAAGGGATCAACACAAGGCTCTTCCAAGAAACCTAAGACGCATGATCAAGGGAAGAAAGAAGCCTCCAAGGGAGGGTTTCCACGATGTAAGACATGTGGAAAACCTCATTCGGGTGAATGTTTATTGGGAAAGAAGGGATGTTACAATTGCGGACAAGAAGGGCACCCGTACTATAACTGTCCGAATCCCAAGAGGGTGTGCTACAATTGTAACGAATCGGGCCATGTGAAAGCTGATTGTCCAAAGCTTAAACAAGGGGTGAAGAAAGAAGGAAAGAAAGAAGAACCTGCAAGGGCTAAGGGAAGAATGTTCCAAATCTCCACGGAGGAAGCAAGGGCTCACCCAAACGTAGTCTCAGGTATCTATACGATAAACTCTATACCCACATATGTATTATTCGATACCGGAGCTAGTAGGTCATTCGTTTCTAGTGAGTTTGCATGTTCCCATTTATTCACGATAGAAAGAATGTGTGCACCTCTCGAAGTAGAAATTGCCGATTGTAAGAGTTACCTTTTGCACGAAATATGTAGAGGTTGTAGAATCACTATAGATGATGAAGATTTTGATATTTATTTGATTCCCATGGTTTTAGGGGAATTTAAGGTAGTGGTAGGTATGGATTGGTTGTCCCGTTATCGCGCGGAAATATTATGTGAAAGCAAAATTATTCATGTGACATCTCCTAAAGGGAAACGAGTAACCATTCGTGGGGAAAGGGAAGTAGGGGCAAAATTTTGTACTATATTAGAAGCAGTTAAGTACCTGAAGAAGGGGAGTAAAGCATTTTTAGCCTATGTTGTCGATACAAAAATAGGTACCTTAAGAATTGAAGATACTAGGATAGTGAACGAATACCCGGATGTGTTTCCGGATGAATTCCCGGGACTTCCTCCCGAGCGGGAAGTCGAATTTCGTATCGAGTTGGAACCAAATGCCAAACCGGTAGCCAAAGCCCCTTACCGGTTGGCACCCGCGGAGGTACGGGAATTGATGGCTCAATTGCAAGAACTTCTTGACAAAGGTTTCATACGCCCTAGCGTATCCCCGTGGGGAGCGCCTGTTTTGTTCGTTAGAAAGAAGGATGGGTCGATGAGAATGTGCATCGACTATCGTGAGCTCAACAAACTCACGGTAAAGAACCGATATCCCCTCCCGAGAATAGATGATCTTTTTGACCAATTACAAGGGGCGAGTTGGTTCTCAAAAATTGACTTGCGATCAGGTTACCATCAAGTTCGAGTAAGGGATGAAGACGTACCTAAGACCGCGTTCAGAACCCGATATGGACATTATGAATTTTTAGTAATGTCATTTGGGTTAACTAACGCGCCGGCCGCTTTTATGGATCTAATGAATCGAGTATGCCGAAATATGCTAGATCAATTCGTCATAGTGTTTATTGATGACATTCTAGTATACTCTCGTAGCGAGTCGGAACATGCGAGTCATCTACGCAAGGTACTCGAGACGCTTAGAAAGGAAAAGTTATATGCAAAATTTTCCAAATGTGCGTTTTGGCTCAGGGAGGTGCAGTTTTTAGGCCATGTAATTAATGAGAAAGGAATTTTGGTGGATCCTTCTAAGGTGGAAGCGGTAATGAAATGGGTACCCCCAAAGAATGTTAATGAAGTAAGAAGTTTCCTCGGGTTAGCCGGCTATTATCGGAGATTCATCCAAGATTTCTCAAAAATAGCCCTTCCTTTAACCAAGCTGACAAAGAAGGAAGAAAAAATTGAATGGGGCAATGATCAACAGAAGGCTTTTCGAATACTAAAAGAGAAATTGTCAAGCTCTCCCGTTTTAACGCTACCAGAAGGAACAGAAGACTTAGTGGTTTATGCGGACGCATCTTATCAAGGGTTGGGTTGTGTCTTGATGCAACGAGGCAAGGTTATTGCTTACGCGTCAAGACAACTTAAGCAGCATGAAATTAACTATCCAACCCATGATTTAGAATTGGCGGCAGTAGTGTTTGCCTTAAAAATCTGGAGGCATTATTTGTTTGGAACGAAGTGTACAATTTATTCGGACCACAAAAGCCTTAAATACTTCTTTGAACAGAAAGATCTCAATATGAGGCAACGAAGGTGGTTAGAATTGATCAAAGATTACGACTGCGACATTCTTTATCATCCGGGAAAAGCTAATGTTGTGGCGGATGCGCTAAGCCGGAAAGAATACCCACCACCCATTCGAGTGAAATCAATGAGAATGATAGTTACACCGAACCTTCTTGAAACAATACGGAAGGAGCAAGACAAGTCTTTGAATAAAGGTGATCCGAAAGGTGAAAGAACGAAAGGGTTTGAAAATAAACTTGAAGCAAACACGAGCGGGATAAGAACGAGGTTTGGGCGGGTGTGGATACCACGTTATAGTGAAGCAAAGACATTGTTATTGGAGGAAGCGCATAAATCCCGATATTCGATCCATCCGGGAGCCACTAAAATGTATCTAGATTTGAAGGAAAACTATTGGTGGCCGGGAATGAAACGTGATATTGTTAAGTATGTATCTAAATGCTTGACATGTTCCCAAGTGAAGGCGGAACATCAAAAACCCTATGGAAAATTGCAACCTTTAGAAATCCCGGTATGGAAATGGGAAGATATCACCATGGATCTTGTGACCAAACTTCCTAGAACGAGAAAAGGGCATGACGCAATATGGGTCGTTGTTGACCGACTTACCAAAAGCGCCCATTTTCTACCTATACGGGAGACTTATTCCTCAAAAAGGTTGTCAGAAATTTACGTAGATGAAATCGTTTCCCGCCATGGTGTGCCTGTCTCTATTGTGTCAGATCGGGACACGCGATTTACCTCCCGCTACTGGCGGAATTTTCATGAAGAAATGGGCACACAATTGCATGTAAGTACCGCGTATCATCCACAAACGGATGGTCAATCCGAAAGGACCATCCAAACTCTTGTGGACATGTTAAGAGCATGCGTTATGGATTTCGGGGGAAATTGGGATGAACATTTGCCGTTAGTGGAATTCTCGTATAACAACAGCTACCAAAGTAGCATAAAAATGGCACCGTATGAAATGTTGTATGGGAGAAAGTGTAGAACCCCTGTCTGTTGGGGAGAAGTGGGACAAAGAGAACTCGCTCCTAAGGATGTAGTAGCTATAACCAATGAAAAGATTGACATGGTACGGGCTCGATTAAAAGCGGCGCAAGACCGACAAAAGTATTATGTAGATAAAAAGAAACGCCATTTTGAGTTCCAAGTGGGGGATCGAGTGTTCTTGAAGGTGTCTCCGTGGAAAGGCATAATTAGATTCCGTAAACGAGGAAAGTTGGGTCCCCGATATATCGGACCATTCAAGATTTTAGCCCGAGTGGGAAAAGTAGCGTACCGGTTAGAATTGCCTTCAACATTAGAAGGGATCCACAACACCTTCCATGTGTCACAATTACGAAGGTGTTTTTCGGATGTAACGGCTCACGTGCCTCTCGAAGACATCGAAGTAGATGAGAGAATGAACTACATAGAAAGACCGGTAGCTATAAAGGATACCAAGGTGAAGATTCTTCGCAACAAGGAAATCAAGCAAGTATTAGTTCAATGGCAACATAGAAAGGGATCGGATCTCACTTGGGAACCGGAGGATGAAATGAGGAAGTTCTACCCGTTCTTATTCGGTACGTAAATCAGGTTTCGGGGACGAAACCTTCTTTAAGGGGGATAGACTTGTAACGCCCCAAAATTTATTATTACATGTTTTGATATAATATTCATGTATGAAGTCTTAGGATTAAATGGTAACCTTAGACTTTTAATAATAGCATGTTGTTTACCATGTTAGTAAAACTAACTAAGAAGTATAAACAAAGTTTACTATGAGAACAAGAAATCTAAATAAAGGATGGGTAATTAGTTGATAAGTAGCTAAACATAAGGGGCTGAATGTGAAAATTGGTAAATGAGAATGTTATAACAAAATTGAGCCAGTTAGTGGGATGTATGTGTGTGTGTGTCGATATTGAGGGCAGGAAGAACAACACCCACCTCTTCACTATCAACTAGAAATTTAGCCAATTGAAGGTGAATGAGGATCAAAATCTTGTGCATGTGATGAGATTCATAATCATCTAAGAATTCTCTACAAAAGGTATGTTGAATTTCATGATTTAATGATCATGTATGAAATGGGTTTTTAGTATAACTCGAAATTCATGTGAAATTAGTATGAACATGTGTTAGAAATTCCATAGAGAGCTTGAATTATGCTTGAATTCGACCTAATTAATAGTTAAAAGTAAAAACCCACATAGAATTGGATGGTGGTGGTTTGTAACATGAAGTTGTGATGTAGATTAGTATAAATGATGTTATTAACAAGATGATGTTATGTGGAATCGAATTAGGGCAAAGGTTGTATGAGATTTGATTTAAATTTGAAGATATTGATGTTAGTGTCATGAACTAGTTATGTTATGCATACAATACTTGTACCTTATGTTTATCTAATGGCATGCACACCAAGTGTTTGTCAAAATGCTTGAATGAGTTGATCATGTGATTTTTATTGCTAAATGGCTAGAATAGAGAGTTAGTTAGTTGTTAAATTGAAGCTATTGATAATGGATGGAAAGAAAGACATGAAGCTAAGTATGTAATTATGGATTGTAGGAATTAAGGAGGAAAGCTCAAGCCGTTCCGAGTCTCAAACGAAGAACGACAAATGTAAGTTCTTTGCTTACAAATATTACTAGTATGTGTTGATGTAAAATGTTAATGTTCTTTATCCAAAGTCGTGTACTTGTGATAGATTAACGTAAGTCAAATACGCGATGTAGAGATGTTGAATGAGATAGAAGAAGCAATGTGCCATGTTAAGAAGTTTGTGTCGAATGTTGGTTTTTATCAAAAAGGCCTTCTTGTAGTTCGACTAATGATTTATAGTCTTATGAATTTATTAAATTGAGATGTTTAATTGTTTGATTGAATGTAGGTAAAGCAAATTGACGGATGGCGCTACTTGGATCGAACACACTCATGTTGCACGCTTCCGCAAAGCTTCTAGTTGTGACCTAAACTTTTGTTAAACATTTTGTAAATGGGTCTTTTGTATGTAAACTAACCCGATAGTCGTAGATGTTGAATATGTAGTTGAAGACTTGATAATAGTTTTATGAAACGTTGGGTTATATAAATTTTTGTAATAATCTCGTTAGTAACAAGAAGTTAAAAGCGGGATTTTTCTTATAAATTATTCGACCCGTTTGCAAACTTTGTCAAATGAAAGCTTGTTAGTTTATTTTAAAGTTTGGGCCTTACAAGTTGGTATCAGAGCCTAGGTTTGAGAGATTCGAGCGTGCTCGAACTCAAACCGAAAGCTCGGGTGAAGGTGTGTTCGTTCCAAGGCGCCACGCAAGTAAGTGAACTTTAATTTAAGGATTTCGAGTTATGCATCTAGATGGGAACGGGAATGGGTGATGGTTGAATTGCAAGTATAACCTGGGTTGGGACATTATGAGATGCCATTGGAGGGTTCGGGACTGCCCAGGACCGTCTCGGGTTGGAAGAAAGGACCCGGGAGTGAAATTTTGTTAAAACAGCGTTTCAGCATCAGAGAGCCCGTCGGCGACGGCAGGAGAGCCCGTCGCCGACGGCACCTATTCTGCCGACGCCTTAACTTACTGTCGACGGGTGACACTCACCGACGGGGTTATCCCGAGCCCGTCGGCGACGGGCTTATATGCCGTCGGCGACGGGTCTCCCTTTGATCAACTTGCTGAAAATTGTTTGTTAAGCACAATAAGGTTCCTAATTCCAACTTTAACGTTCGTTAAACTCTAGAAACACTTCAATGAATTGTGAAACTAGGAGTTCAAGATAACCATCATGTTTACATGATGAATGCATGGGAAGATACGTACGCGAACGAATGAAATAAGTAATACGATTAGAATGTTTATAGAGAAAGATTTGATGAAATTATGACCTACGAGAATGAATTATTAAAATGGTGATTGACTAATAGAAGGATGAATGTAAAAATGTTTGACACGAATGTTTAATTGTAGATGGCAAGTGGAAGGAACCCGGATACCGCGGAACGAATGACTCGAGATGAGTTAAACAAGGTAGTTTCGGATGAAGTGACGAAGGCGTTTGATGTGAATGTTTCGAAGCTAGCTCAAGAGGTGGAAAGTCAAGTATTAAGCACGGTGGAGACTATGATAACAAGTAAGATAGATGAGTTGAAAGAGATGTTAACTGGGATTCAAGGCAAGAAGGAAGCAAGACGGTGCACCTACAAGGATTTCATGGCATGTAAGCCTACTACTTATAATGGAGAGATTGATCCCATCGAATGCCAAAGATGGATTGCTAACATGGAAGGGGTGTTTATTCGAAGTCATTGTGACAAGGAAGATCAAGTCATGTTTGCTACGGGGCAACTTTTACGAAGGGCCAAGGATTGGTGGGACTCGTATAGTAAGGAGATCGGAGAGAATCGAGTTCAAACTTTGACTTGGCAAGAATTCAAACAACCTTTTATCAAGTACCATTGTCCACAATCAGCTGTGGATCGAATCCAAGAAGACTTTCTCCGACTCCGACAAAGGGATGAATCAGTCAATGAGATCACGAACACTTTCCTCGATCAATTGAAGTTTTGTGAAGAAATAGTTGGAACGGAGAGGAAGAAGATTATCCGTTACCATGGCATGCTTAAGGCTGAAATTCGAGAGTTTATCACTCCTTCTAAATGTGAAACTTTGGACGAGATCATTGATCTAGCAAGGGATAGGGAAATCGAGATAAAGAGGCAAGATGAACGTGGGGAGAAAAGGCAAGCCGAGAAGGGATCAACACAAGGCTCTTCCAAGAAACCTAAGACGCATGATCAAGGGAAGAAAGAAGCCTCCAAGGGAGGGTTTCCACGATGTAAGACATGTGGAAAACCTCATTCGGGTGAATGTTTATTGGGAAAGAAGGGATGTTACAATTGCGGACAAGAAGGGCACCCGTACTATAACTGTCCGAATCCCAAGAGGGTGTGCTACAATTGTAACGAATCGGGCCATGTGAAAGCTGATTGTCCAAAGCTTAAACAAGGGGTGAAGAAAGAAGGAAAGAAAGAAGAACCTGCAAGGGCTAAGGGAAGAATGTTCCAAATCTCCACGGAGGAAGCAAGGGCTCACCCGAACGTAGTCTCAGGTATCTATACGATAAACTCTATACCCACATATGTATTATTCGATACCGGAGCTAGTAGGTCATTCGTTTCTAGTGAGTTTGCATGTTCCCATTTATTCACGATAGAAAGAATGTGTGCACCTCTCGAAGTAGAAATTGCCGATTGTAAGAGTTACCTTTTGCACGAAATATGTAGAGGTTGTAGAATCACTATAGATGATGAAGATTTTGATATTTATTTGATTCCCATGGTTTTAGGGGAATTTAAGGTAGTGGTAGGTATGGATTGGTTGTCCCGTTATCGCGCGGAAATATTATGTGAAAGCAAAATTATTCATGTGACATCTCCTAAAGGGAAACGAGTAACCATTCGTGGGGAAAGGGAAGTAGGGGCAAAATTTTGTACTATATTAGAAGCAGTTAAGTACCTGAAGAAGGGGAGTAAAGCATTTTTAGCCTATGTTGTCGATACAAAAATAGGTACCTTAAGAATTGAAGATACTAGGATAGTGAACGAATACCCGGATGTGTTTCCGGATGAATTCCCGGGACTTCCTCCCGAGCGGGAAGTCGAATTTCGTATCGAGTTGGAACCAAATGCCAAACCGGTAGCCAAAGCCCCTTACCGGTTGGCACCCGGGAGGTACGGGAATTGATGGCTCAATTGCAAGAACTTCTTGACAAAGGTTTCATACGCCCTAGCGTATCCCCGTGGGGAGCGCCTGTTTTGTTCGTTAGAAAGAAGGATGGGTCGATGAGAATGTGCATCGACTATCGTGAGCTCAACAAACTCACGGTAAAGAACCGATATCCCCTCCCGAGAATAGATGATCTTTTTGACCAATTACAAGGGGCGAGTTGGTTCTCAAAAATTGACTTGCGATCAGGTTACCATCAAGTTCGAGTAAGGGATGAAGACGTACCTAAGACCGCGTTCAGAACCCGATATGGACATTATGAATTTTTAGTAATGTCATTTGGGTTAACTAACGCGCCGGCCGCTTTTATGGATCTAATGAATCGAGTATGCCGAAATATGCTAGATCAATTCGTCATAGTGTTTATTGATGACATTCTAGTATACTCTCGTAGCGAGTCGGAACATGCGAGTCATCTACGCAAGGTACTCGAGACGCTTAGAAAGGAAAAGTTATATGCAAAATTTTCCAAATGTGCGTTTTGGCTCAGGGAGGTGCAGTTTTTAGGCCATGTAATTAATGAGAAAGGAATTTTGGTGGATCCTTCTAAGGTGGAAGCGGTAATGAAATGGGTACCCCCAAAGAATGTTAATGAAGTAAGAAGTTTCCTCGGGTTAGCCGGCTATTATCGGAGATTCATCCAAGATTTCTCAAAAATAGCCCTTCCTTTAACCAAGCTGACAAAGAAGGAAGAAAAAATTGAATGGGGCAATGATCAACAGAAGGCTTTTCGAATACTAAAAGAGAAATTGTCAAGCTCTCCCGTTTTAACGCTACCAGAAGGAACAGAAGACTTAGTGGTTTATGCGGACGCATCTTATCAAGGGTTGGGTTGTGTCTTGATGCAACGAGGCAAGGTTATTGCTTACGCGTCAAGACAACTTAAGCAGCATGAAATTAACTATCTAACCCATGATTTAGAATTGGCGGCAGTAGTGTTTGCCTTAAAAATCTGGAGGCATTATTTGTTTGGAACGAAGTGTACAATTTATTCGGACCACAAAAGCCTTAAATACTTCTTTGAACAGAAAGATCTCAATATGAGGCAACGAAGGTGGTTAGAATTGATCAAAGATTACGACTGCGACATTCTTTATCATCCGGGAAAAGCTAATGTTGTGGCGGATGCGCTAAGCCGGAAAGAATACCCACCACCCATTCGAGTGAAATCAATGAGAATGATAGTTACACCGAACCTTCTTGAAACAATACGGAAGGAGCAAGACAAGTCTTTGAATAAAGGTGATCCGAAAGGTGAAAGAACGAAAGGGTTTGAAAATAAACTTGAAGCAAACGCGAGCGGGATAAGAACGAGGTTTGGGCGGGTGTGGATACCACGTTATAGTGAAGCAAAGACATTGTTATTGGAGGAAGCGCATAAATCCCGATATTCGATCCATCCGGGAGCCACTAAAATGTATCTAGATTTGAAGGAAAACTATTGGTGGCCGGGAATGAAACGTGATATTGTTAAGTATGTATCTAAATGCTTGACATGTTCCCAAGTGAAGGCGGAACATCAAAAACCCTATGGAAAATTGCAACCTTTAGAAATCCCGGTATGGAAATGGGAAGATATCACCATGGATCTTGTGACCAAACTTCCTAGAACGAGAAAAGGGCATGACGCAATATGGGTCGTTGTTGACCGACTTACCAAAAGCGCCCATTTTCTACCTATACGGGAGACTTATTCCTCAAAAAGGTTGTCAGAAATTTACGTAGATGAAATCGTTTCCCGCCATGGTGTGCCTGTCTCTATTGTGTCAGATCGGGACACGCGATTTACCTCCCGCTACTGGCGGAATTTTCATGAAGAAATGGGCACACAATTGCATGTAAGTACCGCGTATCATCCACAAACGGATGGTCAATCCGAAAGGACCATCCAAACTCTTGTGGACATGTTAAGAGCATGCGTTATGGATTTCGGGGGAAATTGGGATGAACATTTGCCGTTAGTGGAATTCTCGTATAACAACAGCTACCAAAGTAGCATAAAAATGGCACCGTATGAAATGTTGTATGGGAGAAAGTGTAGAACCCCTGTCTGTTGGGGAGAAGTGGGACAAAGAGAACTCGCTCCTAAGGATGTAGTAGCTATAACCAATGAAAAGATTGACATGGTACGGGCTCGATTAAAAGCGGCGCAAGACCGACAAAAGTATTATGTAGATAAAAAGAAACGCCATTTTGAGTTCCAAGTGGGGGATCGAGTGTTCTTGAAGGTGTCTCCGTGGAAAGGCATAATTAGATTCCGTAAACGAGGAAAGTTGGGTCCCCGATATATCGGACCATTCAAGATTTTAGCCCGAGTGGGAAAAGTAGCGTACCGGTTAGAATTGCCTTCAACATTAGAAGGGATCCACAACACCTTCCATGTGTCACAATTACGAAGGTGTTTTTCGGATGTAACGGCTCACGTGCCTCTCGAAGACATCGAAGTAGATGAGAGAATGAACTACATAGAAAGACCGGTAGCTATAAAGGATACCAAGGTGAAGATTCTTCGCAACAAGGAAATCAAGCAAGTATTAGTTCAATGGCAACATAGAAAGGGATCGGATCTCACTTGGGAACCGGAGGATGAAATGAGGAAGTTCTACCCGTTCTTATTCGGTACGTAAATCAGGTTTCGGGGACGAAACCTTCTTTAAGGGGGATAGACTTGTAACGCCCCAAAATTTATTATTACATGTTTTGATATAATATTCATGTATGAAGTCTTAGGATTAAATGGTAACCTTAGACTTTTAATAATAGCATGTTGTTTACCATGTTAGTAAAACTAACTAAGAAGTATAAACAAAGTTTACTATGAGAACAAGAAATCTAAATAAAGGATGGGTAATTAGTTGATAAGTAGCTAAACATAAGGGGCTGAATGTGAAAATTGGTAAATGAGAATGTTATAACAAAATTGAGCCAGTTAGTGGGATGTATGTGTGTGTGTGTCGATATTGAGGGCAGGAAGAACAACACCCACCTCTTCACTATCAACTAGAAATTTAGCCAATTGAAGGTGAATGAGGATCAAAATCTTGTGCATGTGATGAGATTCATAATCATCTAAGAATTCTCTACAAAAGGTATGTTGAATTTCATGATTTAATGATCATGTATGAAATGGGTTTTTAGTATAACTCGAAATTCAGGTGAAATTAGTATGAACATGTGTTAGAAATTCCATAGAGAGCTTGAATTATGCTTGAATTCGACCTAATTAATAGTTAAAAGTAAAAACCCACATAGAATTGGATGGTGGTGGTTTGTAACATGAAGTTGTGATGTAGATTAGTATAAATGATGTTATTAACAAGATGATGTTATGTGGAATCGAATTAGGGCAAAGGTTGTATGAGATTTGATTTAAATTTGAAGATATTGATGTTAGTGTCATGAACTAGTTATGTTATGCATACAATACTTGTACCTTATGTTTATCTAATGGCATGCACACCAAGTGTTTGTCAAAATGCTTGAATGAGTTGATCATGTGATTTTTATTGCTAAATGGCTAGAATAGAGAGTTAGTTAGTTGTTAAATTGAAGCTATTGATAATGGATGGAAAGAAAGACATGAAGCTAAGTATGTAATTATGGATTGTAGGAATTAAGGAGGAAAGCTCAAGCCGTTCCGAGTCTCAAACGAAGAACGACAAAGGTAAGTTCTTTGCTTACAAATATTACTAGTATGTGTTGATGTAAAATGTTAATGTTCTTTATCCAAAGTCGTGTACTTGTGATAGATTAACGTAAGTCAAATACGCGATGTAGAGATGTTGAATGAGATAGAAGAAGCAATGTGCCATGTTAAGAAGTTTGTGTCGAATGTTGGTTTTTATCAAAAAGGCCTTCTTGTAGTTCGACTAATGATTTATAGTCTTATGAATTTATTAAATTGAGATGTTTAATTGTTTGATTGAATGTAGGTAAAGCAAATTGACGGATGGCGCTACTTGGATCGAACACACTCATGTTGCACGCTTCCGCAAAGCTTCTAGTTGTGACCTAAACTTTTGTTAAACATTTTGTAAATGGGTCTTTTGTATGTAAACTAACCCGATAGTCGTAGATGTTGAATATGTAGTTGAAGACTTGATAATAGTTTTATGAAACGTTGGGTTATATAAATTTTTGTAATAATCTCGTTAGTAACAAGAAGTTAAAAGCGGGATTTTTCTTATAAATTATTCGACCCGTTTGCAAACTTTGTCAAATGAAAGCTTGTTAGTTTATTTTAAAGTTTTGGCCTTACAGTATGTGCATTACAGCTTACTATTCACTCTAGTCTTCCTACCTAAATCCGTAATGCTCAGGTTGAAGCATCGAAGGAAGAGAACCTTAAAGCTGAGTCCTTGCGGGGCATGGGAAGGAAACTTGTACGCTAGGAAGACGGCACTTACTATTTCTTGGAACGTATCTGGTTTCCATCCTATGGAAACCTACGAGAGCTTGTGATAGGCAAGGCGCACAAGTCTCGTTACTGAGTTTAACCTGATTCTGACAAGATGTACCATGATCTCAAAACTTTATATTGGTGGCCCCACATGAAAGCTGACATAGCGACCTATGTTAGTAAATGCTTAACCTGTGCTAGGGTTAAGGTGGAATACCAGAAGCCATCAGGATTACTCTAACAACCCGAGATCCCGACATGGAAATGGGAGCAAATTTCCATGGATTTCGTCACTGGCTTACCTAGATCTCAGCGGGTAAACGTCACCATCTAGGTGGCCGCGGATCGACTAACTAAGTCTGTAAACTTTTTGGCAATCAAGGAAACAGATAAGTTTTCTACACTCGCAGACATCTACTTGAAGGAAGTGGTCGCTAGGAATGGAGCGCCAACTTCCATCATATCTGATCGAGACCCGCGCTTTGCATCTGATTTGTGGCAGGCGATGCACAAATCCTTTGGCTCACATTTAGACATGAGCGCAGCTTATCACCCACAGACGGATGGGCAGACTGAACGCACCATCTAGATGTCACACCCCAACCGATGGCGGAATCATCGGGTCGCGGCACTAGGCGAATCAGATTGCTCAGGAGAATCCATAACAACTATTAGCGACAATATTTAATGCGTTCATTATCCCATACTAATAAACAAATACAGTCACATAAGTTATCACAGATTTTGTGTTCTCTCGAACAATACAAATCCGACAACCTAGATTTTTAGTTGAGTTTCTAGACTTCCTAGCTTGATTTGATGTAGCCTGCGTCTAATCCTGCAACATACGTTAAAATTAAGTCAATACAAAAGTATTGGCGAGTATACAAGTTTGATATGTGATAGCATAATAGATTAAAAGTGCTGCGAATTCCTAAATACATAAACGGGATACACGACATATATACTCACAAAACCGATACTACCAGCTAAGTCCTCGATGCTCGAATACGCGATGGCAAACTAGACCCCGTCGGGCGCAATAGTACTATACTAGTCATGGTGGGACGTCGCGAGTATAAGTCCTAGCACATATGCAACTAGCATCATGTATAAATATGCACGTAAGTCATTCGCAAGTGATAAGTAGTTTAAGCATTTGATGTGATTTTGATAGAACGTATGTTACACCCAAAAGTGCGATAAGCGAAAAGGGTTCAAGTATACTCACAGTCGGTGTTCGAGACGTTACGACTACGAGCTAAACAATGGAACTCCACCAGGTCCGAGTCACCGGATCAGATGGGAATCACCCCGTCCGATCAGTTAACTGTTGTTGATAGTTTTTCGTTTTTAACTTGGCAAGCCGGTCGTCTCGTCGATAGGAACCAGTTCTCAACCGACACTTCACTATAGGAAAAGTAGAAGGTCGTCTCGTCGATAGGAACCGGCAAGCTTCGGTTCGGGATTCTTCAGACGACTTGTTCACATTTTCGTACACTTCGCCCACGGCTTTAGCTACTTGCTTAGCGATGATAGCAGCAAGACGTTTGCCTCTTTGCTCTTGGCGAGAGAGTCGTAAGCGACGGGATCCCGATGATGGTCCAGATGACATTGTCTGCAAGAGACATCGCCATAGGTCTCAGACACGTCATAATCGATTCTCACCTCACATGGCTAATACTTACTAAAGCTCAGGAATACGTACAATCACGTAGGCACATAAACACATAGTCAAATAGTCACAGATTCATATAAACACAGAATCACATAATCACGTAAGCACGTAGAGCACAGTAGCATAGAAGCATGTAATCACCAGAAGCAATCAGAATACAGAAACCTATCATTCAAAGCTCGTACGCGTTCGAGTGTAGCGATTGCGAATAATACATCGAGTAGTAGAGCATAAGCGTACAATATAGCATAAGGTCGTTCATAATTTAGCGATTTGTCAACGTTTTGAGATAGAAATGCAGTGTGAGTCGTGCGTGTCGATCGAAGTGAAAGCGAAAGTAGAATAAGTCTCCAAAATTAAACATGTAACAGATAAACACACGTATAAACACATAAAATCAATGAATCATCAGAGTCAGCAGTTGCGGGCTCAGAATCGAAACACATAAAAGTCGAGAATTAGATCGTCTGCGGCTATTAGACTTCGACTACCCAAAGTGGTTCAACTATTCACAAGGACTTGTTGTACACATTTTGACTCTCAGGACTGTGCCTTTGCCTCGATTCTTGGGCGTTTGGCACGCATCCCGTTAGTCATACCTTGACTTCAGGTCGTTGGAGTCCGTCGAGACTTTGGTGAGAGTTTTGTAAAACCAAGTAAAAGTCGGAATCAAGTTGTCAAGGTTAGGGTTTCACCCCTGGCTTAACAACTTCTTTCCGGTTTTGATAAAATAGATGAGGATCATGCGTCAAAGTAGGGATTTCACTCCTGGTTCAACACAAAATCCTCGTATTTGCAGATGAAAATGTGAGGCGAACAAGCAATCTGGTCGAGAGTTTGCGGTTTTCACACCTAATCTTGACTTAATCGCTTATTTATAGTTGTAAATTTGAGTGTAGTGATAGTGTAACGTAGGCGAGAATAGCAAGAAATAGCAGCAAGCTCATATATAATCCCTACTGGACATGTACGAGTCGGTCTGTTGGTTCCTAACTATAGACTAGGTCTCTAAGACTTCGACCCGGACTAGGTCGAGTCTTGCCTAATTCCATATAGTTATGGCTCTGATACCAATCTGTCTCACCCCAACCGATGGCGGAAACATCGGGGCATGGCACTGAGCGAAACAGATTGTCCAGAAGTTTCCATAACAATTATCATTTCCGATTAATTTAAAGTAACATTTCCCATACCATGTCTTAAAAGGGCAAACAAATTATTACAAATAATTATAGTAAAGTAGTTCTGTTCCGACAACTCAGATTTATACATAGATAGTTTATTTATTGGTTTCTAGGACCTCTTTTCCTAGCTTCGATTTCATCACTGCGCAGAGAGCATCCTAGACCTTTTCTAGCCTCAATTTCACAGCGAGCTATGCAAACAAACAACTTAAGCACCTGTCACATACGTTAAAGTAAAAGTCAATACACGTAGTGTAAAGGTGAGCATACAAGTTTGATAGATATAATAAAGTTCGAATTCGTTTACGCATAACCAGCACGTACGCATAGTGAAATGAAGCACGTTAGTTATCGACATAGATCTATCGATACCAATGACTGCGGGTTGACTGCCCATGGCAGTTCGCAATACATGATTACCACCGTAATCCATGCAAGTAATTGTCCTTAACAACCCCTGCGAACAGGTGCTGAGTCCAAACTATAGTACTACCGTTGCTAAGGCAGGTAGACAGCATTCCATGTGTAAACATAACAAACAAGAATTCATTAAGCCACGTATAACATGCATTAACGGTTAGCGTTTAAATAGTTTGAGTAGTGTGTTCGATGTGATTTGAATATTCGTAACGTATGTAACACCCAAAAGTGCATAAAGCAAAAAGGGTTCGAGTATACTCACAGCGTTGATGGATTGAAGGGAGCACTAGAGAGTAGGGTTAGCCTGAACAGATCAATAGCATAAAGATAAGCGACACGTAAAATGATGCAAGATGTAAGTGGCTCGGACAACAGTTCGGTCGGATGGTAATCCGATCGGACGGCCAGTTCGTGCGGATGACAATCCGTTCGGATGGTCATCCGGTCGGACGGTAGTCCGGTCGGATGACTATTCGAGTGGATTGTTTCTTTCTATGAGAAGGATGTGTTTGTGTATGATGGCTTGACCTTTGAAGTTTTTGTTGTAGCATTTTGAAAACATTGAAGTATCTCTACCTTTCAGGTCGGTCGGTCGGACGGTAGTCCGGTCGGACGGCGACTCGAGTGGCGAGGTTACTTAGTGAGAACAAGTTCACAGCAGGGTGGTCACTTGGTTGGACGGTTGTTCGACCAGGTGGCATCCTTGGTGCACTGAACATGTTGAAAATTGTTTAAGTTTTTGAATCAAGATGCAACCCGAGCGGACCGCAGGTCGAGCGGATGGCAATCCGGTCGGACAGCGACTTGTTCCAACTGTCTGTTCGCATTGTTTCTTGATCTTGCTTGAAGTGTTGTAACTTGAGCGAGACGTTGTGATGGCTGGTTTAAACAATGGGAACCCCATCTCGTCCCTATGACCTGACCGAGTAGGAATCACCCTAGACCGACGGTGCACGGTCCGAGACGATTGTTCATGTCCAAACCCGAAATCACTAGCCTTCAGATGGAACTTGGATCTAGCACTGATGCATCACTATGAACGACTAGACGATCAGTAGTAGTTCAGATTCCACCGGTTTTCAATGTATTGAGTGTAAAAGAGTTGAAAGAAAGTTGGAAAACTTTCTCTCAATCCTTTTTACCGTGAATATGTTTAAATCTATGAAAGATCTTTGTTCGTTTATGTGGAAATCGGTTAGATCCAAGTTGTTCTTGGTGGATTGAGGCCAAAACATGAAGTTCTTCAAGAACACATGATGACATCATCCTAGAACACCTTGAATCTTGATGATTTCACGGTTAAAAGTTAAGATTTAAAAGATAGAAAGGTGTAGGAGTGCGTGTAGATCAAGGAAGTACAAGATTTAGGACGAGATCTTACCGGAATTGCGAGAAATCAAAGAAAAGGTAGGGAGCACGAGCTGGTCGGACGAGAGTTTCCAAAAGTGGAAAGTATGATGGTGATAGGAGGTATTTACAGGGTTTCCCAAAGTAGAAAGGGGCAAGTCGGTCGGATGGCATCCCGCCCGGATGGCAATCCGGTCGGATGTTATCTCGGTCGGATGGCAGCCTGGCACCTTGATCTAGTGACAGCCCGGTCGGATGGCAATCTGGCCGGCTGGCACCTGGTTCGAGGGCTCGACGCGACGATTTTTGCTGTTTCGATTTTGATTGCGAGCGTTGCGATGCGATTCGAGTTTCCTAGTCAAATTACTTTTAATCCCAACTACTCATATCTCGCACTATCTCTTCTCCACTAATTATCATACCATTTCGATTGCGATTGAGTTCGATTGCGTTAGAGTTTCGATTGCGATTCGATTGAATACCACACATAACATAATTTAAACATGCACAAGTAACACGTAAGGCACTGTAACACCTCAAAAATTCACGTCCTATAATGTGTTGACACGTGTCATATGTTTAAAACGTGTGAAAGAATATTATAGAAGGACTAAAGTTGACAAACATGGAAAGTATGTGAATATACGCATTCTAAGTGTCAACTGTGAATAAATATAATGTACATTAACCCTACATGATGCTCATATCTTCAAACGAATAAATCATGGATCATACGAAGCTAAAAGTGAGAGATTTCACACTACGGGGACTAAATGTGTCAACATGTTTAAATTATACCTCTGAGTGACCTTTTGACAAACCCGAAGCTTTGTAAATGTTAAATATGCTCACTACAATGCACGATATAAATTTCATAAGGTTTCGTAATCGTATGAGAAAGTTATGATCAAATTCGTGTGCGAGGGGTTAAAGCGCAAACATTGAAAGTTAAGACTTTTCGGGTTAACCGGAAGTGTCCAGGGACTTGGCAAAGTGGGTATAAGTCCTAAAGCCCCTGTGGGTATATAATAAGGGGTCAAATTGCAAGTAATTAGCTCAATTGACCTTTCGGAAGGGCCAAGAGGTGTGATGCAACAAATCAAAAACGTTTTGTCTGATCAGAAGGGCCATGCGGCCGCGTAAGGTACATCAACACCCTTACGCGGGCCGCATCAGGACATCAGATGCAGAAAACGTGGACAGGCTCCTATATTTGCGGGTATTCGATCTTTAAGCGATATATTTGCATTGTGGGCGACCCCTAAACTGTTCTAGAGCACTAGGGACATGTGTATACCAGTTGTGGTGTGTGCTAGACCTTGTTGTCAACCAATTGTGGTGATTGAATTCACTATAAAAGGCCACAAGTGTTCAAACAATTCCTCACACCTTCATATGCATTTGTGGATCACTTCTGGAGCTCCCAAGCAGCCCTAAGCTTTCCATTTCGTGCATAGGACTCTTGTAAGTCTGCTAATCCTTCTTTAATTGAGTTTAGCTTAGTATTTTAGCTAAAAGTCAAACCGTCGTAATTACGGTTTGACTTCGAGATTAGTCAACAATGGCTCGGTCACATCTCGAATTAAAAGTAGTTATAAGTTGGTATTTATGTGGGTAATAAAACCTTAAAAGGGTTCCCCCTGATTCCCACTCTAACCAGGTCAAAAGTCGGGTCAAACTAGTTTGTAAAAAGTCAACAGGATACTTAAAATGCCATTTATGCATAATTAACATTATAGAACATATACAACCTGTTTGATCATTCTTATAACTTGGTAATAAGTGTAAGAACATGTCTAAACATGTTCAATCCGACAATTTCCTGTAAATACCCGGTTCGGAACCGAAAGTCACATAGTTTGACTTTCACTTTAACTTTCAGTTCTGACCCGTTTAGGCATGTTTTAGAAATGCCTTAGAGCCTTATTTGGACCAGGTTACATGTTAGAATAACCCTCTGTGATGTTACACCTTGGTTCATTAGTTATCCAATTAATATGCATGTTTCCGTTAATCGCTCATATGTTGACCGTTATGCCCTTATTACCTTAAAACGTGATTTTTGGAAATGTAAAAGAGTAGAAACTTTAATTACTAATATATAAACTTGGATGCAAAGTTTGACATCAGTTTGAATTGTAGATTGAGAGTTATGCTCATTATCGTAAATTAAAATCTTTATGTTAATAAAATGGCGTAATTAGCGTATAGCCTACTTAAACATACTTTTTGATATCAAATCTTTTACCCACTGATGTAATATATTATTTTGGGAATTTTAAAGATTTTTAATAAATTTTAGGCTGAGCATAACTAGTAGTCGTAGGCTTAATCCGGTAATTGTCGGTTTTGCCCTTACGGGCCATAAAATGAGTTTTACATATCTAAACGACTCCAAACCATTTGCTACTGATCACATATGATAAATAAATTATTTTAAGCCTTCTGGAAATATAAAAATATCAGATTTAAGTATCAAACCCGGAAATGGCCTTTAATCGCCTTTTTATGCGTTTTTAACGCATATTATGTACTAGAAGTATTTTAAACATACAAGGGTTGATACCTACTGATATAAGAGGAAAATTATAATATTTTAACAGTAAGCAAAGGTTGATAAACTCAGACTCCAGTTTTGAGCTTTTCGGCTTATGTGAAATTACCAAAATACCCCTACGGGGCATAGTTTGGTTAAAAATGATAAATTTCACATATATGCTTTATCTTACTGTTATAACTCATTAATTTGAGTATGTTTACTGATTACATCAGACCTGTAAATCAGTTAAACACTTAAACCCTTTTACAACCTTTAAAATGACCAAACTACCCCTACGGGGCCTAGTTTGTGTTTAAACACGTTTCGGGCATAATGAAAGACATCTTACTGATGTCACAACATATTTGAGGCATAATTAACTTAGGAAACCTGTATATAGCTCTCATGAATACCCGTTACGCTTATTACGCGTACGGTTCGGTTTATGTAACAAGTTTACATAAATTAGCCGAAACGGGTCAAACCTTAACGGTTTTATCTCAAAATCCAGAATGTGAATAATAAACCCATATTAAACAAGTCTTCAAACTTGTCGGGTCTAAATCACATTCTATCCGGTCTTCGCTTAATCATGCGTACGAACCGTATCTTTGAAACTAACCGGTCTAAGCTTAAGCTTAATTAAAGACCCGTTAGGATTCTAATAGGTTATTATAAAACCTTCCTTCCAGATTAGGAGGACCAGTAAAAGCTACGTGCATTTTTCTAATTGTGAATTATACTTGCTTAGGTAAATACTTTTAACTTATTTTTCCCTATACGGGCTTGGGTTACGGTATATAGCATACCGCTTGATCGGGCATCAAATTCTCCACCGTTGAGTGGGTAATTGAATAAATTTGATCGGCTCGTTTAAACAGTCTTGTTACTTAAAGCCTTTGGGGGGTTAATGACCATGTCCCGGATATCCTTGGCATCATTTTACGAAATGGCCACGACTTAAGCGCGGGGTGTAGGCGTACACCCGTCAGCGCATAAATGAATAATGTGGTGTGTCTATTGATCTTTAACCCGAACAAGATCTGGGCTACTGAACGCACAAGTAATATGTAATTCGTTCACAAGATTATAATATTAAATAATTCTCCCAAGTTAAATAAAATGTTTATGCCACGTGCATCCAAACCAATTTTCAATCATTTTCCAAAATGAGTCAGTTGATTGTATTTACCAGTGTAAACTGACGTATTTTCCCAAAAAGATTAAATGCAGGTACTATGCGTAATTGGCTGGGATTTCTCCTTAGCATCATTAGAAGTCTCGCAATCTTAGGATGCCTGAAGTCTCTTGAACCATTATTTCATATTTTATTTTCGATCCGACTGTGGATAAACTTCCGGATATTGTGACTTTGATAATACAATATTAAATTCGGTTGTATTATATTTTCTCAAATTGCTTCCGCTGTGCATATTATATATTGTGTTGTTTGACTATTATGTTGCCAACCACGTCACGATACTCCCCCACCGGGCCCACCGGTGACACGTGGAAATAGGGGTGTGACATGCACACACACACGTATAACAATAATCAAAAGCGTAATTCGAGTTGCGAGTTCGATTGCGATTCGATGTCGATTAAATTGGGTTGATTAGCGTTTAGTTGACTTTATCGCATTGTTACTTCCTATAGTTCGCAGTTGTACGTCGATTAAATGGCGAATAACACACGTCGATTATTGTAATTTTTTGACACTTACTCCACATAATACAACTAAAATAAACACATAAAAGAAAATCACTACAAGTCAAGTTGCGAAATCGGTCGTTGGATTTGACCTTGACTTTGACTTTGACTTCAGCAACACGGGGTGTTACAGTTACAACACCAGCGTCAAGGCTGCTCCGTTCGAGACTTTGTACGGGCGAAAATGCCAATCACCTCTATGTTGGGCAGAAGTTGGCGATAGCCAAATCACTGGCCCATAACTCGTTGACACAACGAAAAAGATTGCTCAAATCAGACAAAGAATGGCGGCAGCTCGTGACCGTCAGAAAAGTTACGCGGATACGCGTAGGAAACCTCTCGAGTTCCAGGTTGGGGATCGTGTGTTACTTAAAGTCTCACCATGGAAAGGTGTGGTCCGTTTTGCCAAATGGGGCAAACTTAATCCGCGATATGTCGGACCTTTTGAAATCACTGAGAAAATAGGCAAGGTGGCTTACAGACAGAATTTGCCCGAAGTGCATAGTAGTGTTCACAACGTCTTTCACGTGTCGAATCTGAAGAAGTGTCTGTCAGATGAGACCCTCATCATTCGTTTCAAGGAACTCGCTATCGATGACCAGTTGCGCTTCGTCGAGGAACCGGTGGAAATTATGGATCGGGAAATCAAGACTCTTTAACGAACCAAGTTACCTATTGTTCGAGTTCGTTGGAACTCCCGGCGTGGCCCAGAGTTCACTTGGGAACGAGAGGACCAGATGAAATGCAAGTACCCCTAGTTTTTTAAGAAAGGTGAGTCCAGTACTGAAGCTACTTCGGAATTTCGGGACGAAATTCCAAACCAACGGGGGAATGATGTGATACCCCAGGAAAACGCACAACACAACTAGCTTCTCCAGTGACTATGTGCTAAATTTCGGGACGAAATTTCTTTCAACTTGGGGATGATGTGACAACCCGTGCTCGTTAGGTTAGCATCGTTCGCTTTATTTTTCTTTTACTAATCTAATCTATTGTGTTGAACCAATTCGAACCGTATGAACCAAAGCATATATCGCGTGTTGATTCAACCCACTCGTATAGTTCGGAACTTACGAGACCCGAACCATAGCATGTATATTAATTGTATACATCTATATTAGTTGGTTAATTATATTTTCTTTTTATTAGTTGATTATGTGTTTAAAAAAATATAGTCATCTATGCCATTAATTTGTTTGTATACAATAGTTCTACCAATATAATAACAAAAAAAATAATAATAAATATCATCGTCTGAATCAAGTTACTAGAATTGTAAATAATTAATTGATTGTTATAAACACATATCTTCTACAATTAAATTCATATAGTGAGAGATATTAATTGTGGTGGAGAACAGCTATTATTCTCAACATCTATTCAAAGTATTGTATTGGATTTAATGAAAATTTATATTATATCTCCATTACTTTCGATCAAAACAAAACAATTAATTCCCAGCCCAATACAATTCCCCCTCCCTGGTAGGGTGTTCAAAATTATCCGAATCCGAAACCGAATCCAATTTATCCGATTATCCGAATCCGAATTATCCGAAAATTCGGATATCCGAAATTCGGATATCCGAAATTCGGATAATCCGAATTTTCAGATTTGGATTCGGATAGTAATTTCAGAAATTTTCGGATATTTCGGATATCCGATATCCGAAACTTTTTTTTTGTTTTTTAAATTATATGTGGATAATATATTATATATATACACCACTAAAGAGTTTAACCTAATTTCCTATTCCTTTCCTTGAGCCGCTACCCCAACTACCCACCTCCCACAACAAATCAAAATCCAAGATCTGCACATGAACATCAAAGATTCAAGATCTGAACATGGAATAATCAATATACGAACATCAAAGATCAAGATCTGAACATCGAAGATCTTAAAATACGAATATTGAAGGTTTATTTCCAACTTTCCATTCGTTTTTTGTTCAACGAAGGTTTGAGTTTCGTTCCAGATTTGTTTAAGTGTAATGTTTATACGCGATTTGTTCCATGAGTTTATACATAATTTTTTTCTTTTTATAGGTGATTTGTTCCCTCAGTTTATAGATGATTTGTTCATTTTATATGTCCAGTGAGCTCTTAGATTTGTTCTATTTTGGACATGAACAATTTTGATTATGTTGAACTTTGAACATATTTGATTTTAGGCCATTTAAGCCATTTAATATAATAATTCATGTTTTATGTAGTGGCCACTGAAGAATATAAAAGCTTTTGTTTTATGAAGTGGTCGTTTAATATGATAATTTCATGAAGATTGGAAGGATGGGCTGGAATCGGATGGATTGGAATATGAAGATTATTGGCTATTTTGAGATAATGTTGAATATTATTTGTTATTTTAGAAAGATGGATTATGTTGGTTTGTTTTTTTTAACATTAGATATTTTGTTTGGTATTTGGTTTGTTGGAAAAAAAGACACTTTTGTTTTGAAATTTATTTTTTTAGAATTATGGATATCCGATTAATTATCCGAATCCGTATCCGAAATTTCGGATATCCAAAATTTCGGATACGGATTCGGATAGTGAAATCTACTATCCGAAATTCAGATATCCGAATTTTCGGATATCCGGTTTTGAACACCCCTACACCCTGGTGCTTGTTCTTGGCCCAACATCACTAATATGTTCCAACCGCCCATTATTAGATGACCCTTATTGAGTATAATACGTAAACTGCATGATATCCCTATAACTACTCAACCCTAAAGGAAACCAAAAACCTGCGGTTATATTGCTCTCACCCCCCCCCCCTCTCTCAACGCACTCAAGGGCATCAAGAGGCTTCATCTTGTTCTTCGATTCAAGCTTCCGCTAACACCACTCTTAGATCTCGGTAACATTTAAAACCTTAACCCGGTTTGTTAATCTTTCTTTAACCATTTGTTTCTTGGCTGTATTATCTGGATTAGTATTAAATCTTAAGGTTTAAGATGTTAGTTCGTAGTCTAGTGTTCATAAAAATCATGTGCGATGCTTAGTGTTATTAATTATGTATGTATATATATATGTATATGGATGAGGGTTTATATTCTTGATGACGTTGACACTTGACACGATAAATCTGAGTTAAACAAGCGATAACCTGCTGTAAGTGATGTTAAATGTTGTTGTTGTTCACTAAACATGTTAACGGAACAAATAGAACTTGCGTTAGAGAGCTATAAACTGAAAACAGGAAGCTGTCAAACTGTTACAGCCAACTTCAGTTGGCTGTAACTGGGTCGTAACATGTTGAAAACTGGAATTTCTTGAGTCTATAACGTGTTATTTTGAAATATGAATCATATGGCACTGGAATCATAATTTTTCGACACCGTTTGATATGTTTAACGAATTATTTACGAACAAACACTGAAGCTGTGAAAATCTACAGTAAATGGGTCATATGTTTTGGGTCATAACTTGCTGCGTAATTGGAGTTTTGCTATGAAATTTGTACTGTAGATGGCCACTGATGTCGTTGTAATTCTCCAACTAGAATTTCATCAATCGGACTTACGATGAATTTTAAATGAATTTTTCCGTAGACTGCAGTCAGAAAGTGATGAATCTGATTGTAGCCCGGTAAATGAATTTTTTAAAATAATTGGTGATGAATTGGACCCCGAGATTTTGACACAATAATATTTGGATTGTTTAAAACATTCTGTAAAAATTTGGGAATTTTTAGAATAAGTTAACTATTTTATTAAAATGCCCGAAAACATCCCAGTTTTGGATGTTAAAGCTGAAACGACGTAAGTAGTAATTTGCGTGTCTAAATGTCGGGTAGGTTATCTGAGAATGATCTAACGTGTTATATGTCAATGAAAGTGTTATGTGCAGTATCGTATTCTTGCTCTTGAATAGTTATAGACGGGATGTTTATATGGGCGTGAAGTGTTAAAGTGAGTGTGTGTTATGTGATAGATGTGTGTAGAAACTTTGTGTTTTATTTAAAACCATTAACAAACTAAATGGTAATCATACTAGGACGTGATTGACCGACCTTGACCGTTAGCTACTTTAAGAGTTCGACCGAGCAACCAAAGGTGAGTTCACACTTTCTACAAGGCATGGGATTCCTGGTGGTTTGGGAATGGGTTAATGATTAAAAAGGAAACCTGCGTATTCTCTTTGGGTAGAATACGTACTCCACCCTCTTAACTGAAGGGTGACAACATTGGAACCTGCGTGATCTCCTTAATGGGACACGTACCTCCACCCTCTTAACTGAAGGGTGACAACGTTAATGCTAGACCAAAAACTCAATCATTAAGTCCCTCATTTTTATATCGACTTAATCGCCGGACCAATGGCGAACGGGTCATTAGTTAAATAGCGCTATTAGGTTTGACAAGCCTCACACCATGCCGCAGAGGACGGGAGTGGACTAATGGATCTCGGCACGTCAATGATGATAGACATTGACTTAGGGCACCCAACTTTCTCAGTCAGTAGTCGATATGGTAACGGGTCTAGTGGGATATTCATGGGGTAGCCCCCACGGCTGGGAGCCAGAGTTAAAAGGAAAGGGTTAATCATGTTTTTCAACTATGGGGTAACCCCCACGACAAGTAAGCCAGCTAAAGGAAACCTATGTTTTTTAAACAACTTAAAACGAACACACAACTGTGAACTCGCTCAACTTTGTTGTGGATTCGTTCTTATATTCCTTGCAGGTTGTTAGGTGCTTAGATGGAGCTTGCACAGGAGTAAGAGGTCGTTGTGGGACATGGACTGTTGAGTTCCATGTTAAACTTATGAACTTTTATACTTTATTATGGTTTTGAATTTAATGCTTCCGCTGATAACTTAAGTTTTGTTGAGTTGTTTTGGACATCAATTATATTGTTTGGTTTGGACTTTCATTTATTTAATTATAACGTTCAATATGATTGGTGGCTGGATCCTGGTCAGTCACGCTCCCTGCGGTGATACTCCGCTTGTGGATTTTGGGGGTGTGACAGATTGGTATCAGAGCCATTGGTTATAGTGAACTTGGTTTTAAAAAGGGAAAAATCTTTTTGATAAAAACCAGACTATAACCTGTTCAGTGCTCAACGATCCACAACGACGCTTCGCTCCACGTGCAAGACTCAACACTCTAGGTGGTATGATTTATGTATGTATTGCCTACTTGCTAGCTTACATTTACATTGTGTGTTGCACATGGTATGCCCAGTTAGAGTAGTAGCATGTTATCTACTAGCCCGAATGTGCTCTTTATGACACCCAACCGTTTACTTGAAACTTGACGTGTGATGATCAAATTCTTTCCTGTTTTCTCCTTACCCCACTATGACAACTGTTTTATGCGTTCTACCTATTCATGCGATTGATGATCAAATTGCTACCTGACATCGCCGTTACAGCCAGAATTCAGATATGACTCTCCGTACATTTGGTTTTGCGCGTCAGCATTCACGTAGACCAGAACCGGCCCAAGCGAACTCGGATTTAGGAGAACAGTATACCCACACGTCCATGTTGACGAACCCCATCATCTCCACTAGTCTTCGTCACCAGAAGCGAAGTAGTCACAGTTACACGCATTTGGCGTTGTACCACTCGAAACCCTATCATCCAAACTCTGTTTTGGACCAATGATATACTCATGTAACCATGATGCAATGAACCTTCCTTTCGTGTCATGCTGCCATCTTCCATTACTAGAACTGCCTCTGGAGAACAAAATAGTTGGCGGAATTATTCGGTTACTTGTTGGATTTTGTTTTCGCTTAATTCTTCGTATGAACATCACCAACCTCCTGTTTCTTTGATCCGCAACCGATATAACGAAACGCTAACAACCATACCACGATTTCCACCGATCACAAGATTACCCTCCCCCATTACCCTGTTGGATGGTTAATTGTTATTCTACTTTGATTTACACCTTCGTATACCCAACTTAGCAAGTGGATGCCTCCTAATGATGGGATAGTCTTCGGGACATTCGAGGACGGTGATACGGATTGCTCAACCGACATACGGACACGATGAACTACACATTAACCTCACCCCTTTCCCCCTTACACTACAAGAGTCGCACTTTGATCCTACGATGGTTTATCTTAATTGTGTGAAACCTTTTCGCTAGCCTTTGTACCAACCTATACTTGTTAATTAATGCCATGCCCATTTTTTTTACTATTGACTTAAACATAACCATCAATCCCTTACCACAGTGACACTACGTCCCCACTTCTTCATGCAGAGACACGAATACGAACTCGCTATAGTTTAGAGAATTTGGAAGGTTCGACGTTCGATCATTGGTGATCACTTCTGGAAACCCTGAGAATGGTGATGTGTTGTTGATACGATCATACCCTCTTAAACATGTTTCGCGTCCTTTCTTTGAAACCTCTTGACTATACATGCATATTTCAGATTCATTAGCACGACCTAAGGAAACTCCTCCAAATTTGGTTGCTTGCCGACTCGATAAATCGCAAACTCATCTAAGATCATGGATCAAGGTGAATTACTCCTCCCTCGCTGTGGGCGAGCCCGATAACTTGGACAGAGGTTTCGGTGAACCATAACACTACAAACTTGTGCAACAACCATTCTTCTATGGTAATTCTTGTTATGCATAATATACCAACGTGGCACCTCTATTCGGCAAGCGGCGTTCTTCATTTTAACCTTATGCAACTTGTGTACGACCATCTACACCCTCGACAGCAGGCAAACCCCTACTACGGATTCTTAAACGCCTACGCATCGATTGCGACTACCCTTTTTGCATGTTTCTACATCCAGTCGTGATAAACTTCTCGAATCCTATGATCCTCATCCCAACAACATTCTCCGCGAACTCTCGCCTGGAAGAGTTACTCTCTACGAACGTTACGCAAGAAGCAATGGGTTTTGAATATCACAGATATGGAGGTATCACGAGAACTGTCCTTAGAACTCGATACGACCGAGATAAGTTCCCGGTCACGACATTGGAATTTAGCCTACCTTGACGGATATGTCACTTGATTTCTTCGGCGACATTCGAATCTACTCCAAGAACTAGTAGAACGATACCTACGCCTTACCACGGAGCTCCTACAACACAAACAACCTTCTGTTAAGTTTCTAACGTGCGACTTTTGACGTTACGAAGCCCGCTTCTCTTGACCGTATGCACAAACCCTCGCAACTCTAACTCGAAAGATTGCTCAGGGATCCGCGTTTCAACGGTTGAAGGTGAAACTCTGTAGTACCCCCCCCCCCCATTCATTCGTTACCTAAAGGCGAAGATGATTTCGTTGTTATTGTGACGCGTCCATCCAAGGAGTTAGTTGTGTGTTGAAGCAATGTGAGAAAGACATTGCTTACGCATCATGCCAACTCAAGGTTCACGAAAAGAACTACACTACCCACGATTTTGAGATGGGAGCAGTAGTGTTTGCACTCAAGATATCGAGACATTACCTGTACGGTACCAAATGCACCATTTACACCGATCACAAGAGTCACCAGCATATCTATGACCAGAAGGAGTTGAACATCCGACAGCGTCGGTGGGTCGAACTTCTTGACGATTATGAGTGCGTGATCAAGTATCATCCCGGCAAGGCCAACATTGTGGCCGATGCCCTCAGTCGTAAGGAAACCAAACCTAAGCATGTACGTGCGTTACAGCTTACTATTCACTCTAGTCTTCCTACCCAAATCCGTAATGCTTAGGTTGAAGCATCGAAGGAAGAGAACCTTAAAGCTGAGTCCCTGCGGGGCATGGGAAGGAAACTTGTACGCTAGGAAGACGGCACTTACTATTTCTTGGAACGTATCTGGTTTCCATCCTTTGGAAACCTACGAGAGCTTGTGATGGGCAAAGCGCACAAGTCTCGTTACTGAGTGCAACCTGATTCTGACAAGATGTACCATGATCTCAAAACTTTATATTGGTGGCCCCACATGAAAGCTGACATAGCGACCTATGTTAGTAAATGCTTGACCTGTGCTAGGGTTAAGGTGGAATACCAGAAGCCATCAGGATTACTCTAAGAACCCGAGATCCCGACATGGAAATGGGAGCAAATTTCCATGGATTTCGTCACTGGCTTACCTAGATCTCAGCGGGTAAACGCCACCATCTGGGTGGCCGCGGATCGACTAACTAAGTCTGCACACTTTTTGGCAATCAAGCAAACATATAAGTTTTCTACACTCGCAGACATCTACTTGAAGGAAGTGGTCGCTAGGCATGGAGCGCCAACTTCCATCATATCTGATCGAGACCCGCACTTTGCATCTGATTTGTGGTAGGCGATGCACAAATCCTTTGGCTCACATTTAGACATGAGCGCAGCTTATGACCCACAGACGGATGGGCAGACTGAACGCACCATCTAGATGTCACACCCCAACCGATGGCGGAATCATCGGGGCGCGGCACTAGGCGAATCGGATTGCTCAGGAGAATCCATAACAACTATTAGCGACAATATTTAATGCGTTCATTATCCCATACTAATAAACAAATACAGTCACATAAGTTATCACAGATTTTGTGTTCTCTCGAACAATACAAATCCGACAACCTAGATTTTTAGTTGAGTTTCTAGACTTCCTAGCTTGATTTGATGTAGCCTGCGTCTAATCCTGCAATATACGTTAAAATAAAGTCAATACAAAAGTATTGGTGAGTATACAAGTTTGATATGTAATAGCATAATAGATTAAAAGTGCGAATTCCTACATACATAAACGGGATACACGACATATATACTCACAAAACCGATACTACCAGCTAAGTCCTCGATGCTCGAATACGCGATGGCAAACTAGACCTCGTCGGGCGCAATAGTACTATACTAGTCATGGTGGGACGTCGCGAGTATAAGTCCTAGCACATATGCAACTAGCATCACGTATAAATATGCATGTAAGTCATTCGCAAGTGATAAGTAGTTTAAGCATTTGATGTGATTTTGATAGAACGTATGTTACACCCAAAAGTGCGATAAGCAAAAAGGGTTCAAGTATACTCACAGTCGGTGTTCAGCAAGTAAACGCAACTTGATTGGATTGATGGGAGCGCATCTGAGATTATCATGGTTTCAGTTTGATAGCATAAGCGTCGGACAGTGCGCTAAACGGTGGCGAGTGAACCAAGTGTCGAATGGTAATTCGGTCGGATGGCAATCCGATCGGATGGCCAGTCGACCGGGTGGCAGTCCGTTCGGATGGTCATCCGAACGGATGACCATTCGATTGGATTGTCACCTTGGTTGGTGGTGAGGTGTTTGCGTATGATAGTTTGCCTTTTGAAGTTTTCGTTGTAGCATTTTGAAACAGAGAAGTATCCCTACCTTTTAGGTCGGTCGATCGAACGGCCGGTCGATCGGGTGGCTGTTCGATCGGACGGTGATCCGATTGGCAAAACACTTTGGTTGCTGATAAGTTCACAGCAGATTGGTCGCTCAATCGGGTGGAAACCCGATCGGGTGACAATCCGTTAGAACTGATGTGTGACGAGGATTCGTAAAATGTTTAAGTGTCGAGGATCCGAAAGTCAGCCGATCGGATGGTCGTTCGGTCGGACGGCAGTCCGTTCGGACGGCAATTCATTCGTTGTTCAGATCCTTGAATGTTTGAAAATTTCATTAAGTCTTGACCACAAGTGCAACCCGACCGGATTGCAGGTCGATCAGGTGGCAGTCCGGTCGGATGGCAATCCGGTCGGACGGTAACCCGTCCCGCAATCTTATCGTTTTACATCTTTGGCTATCTCGTTAAGTTTTGCGATTTGATCGAGATGTTACGACTACGAGCTAAACAATGGAACTCCACCAGGTCCGAGTCACCGGATCAGATGGGAATCACCCCGTCCGATCAGTTAACTGTTCTTGATAGTTTTTCATGTTTAACACGGCAAGCCAGTCGTCTCGTCTATAGGAACCAGTTCTCAACCGACACTTCACTATAGGTAAAGTAGAAGGTCCGTACGAGCTCTGTTGTTACCGGTTTCGAGTGATAAGTTAGGAAAGTTTGAAGAAAACTTAGAAAACTTTGATTCGGCTTAGATTTGTGCGAGTTTATTGTTTATTCTCCATGGAATCCATCAGATCTGGACTGTTCTTGATGAGATGAGGTCACCCTTCATTGTTCCCAAGAACTTCATGATGACATCACCTTAGAACGGCTCAAATCCAAAGATTTAACGGTGAAGAAGTGAGATTTGATAGTGAGAAAGATGGGGGAGTGCGTGTAGATCATGGAAGTACAAGATTTGAGGTAGAAACTTACAAGGATTGCGAGAAATCGAGAGAAAATGGCGAGAAGGCTTCTGGTCGAGAGAGAGCAGTCACATCAACTGTTGTTGATGTGACAAGTGGGGTATTTATAGGCAAGGGAGGGGAAAAGTGGTGTAGTGCATCGAGTCGGATGGCTGTCCGACCGGTTGGCTGTCCGATCGGATGGCGGTCCGATCGGATGGCTGTCCGATCGGATGGCCATTCGATCGAAGTGCCATTCGATCAAACGCCTCTAGCGAGCTAATTTTTGGCGTTCCGTTTCGTTTGCTAAGCGTTGCGATAGTTTGGTTACACATTCTCATCCATATTTCCATTTATTTATTATAATTAGCTACGTTGGGTCGTATTTACATATCCATATTTCAAAGTTGCGATACCATAACCGGGTTCGTTTTGAATATGCGTTGCTTTGCGACGCTTCACGGTCATCGAGGAGGGTAGAATAGGTCCTCACTCAACGTCATCGTGAATGTTAATGTGTGTGATGCGATGTGCGTTTTGAGTAATGAGTTGCACTGCGACACATCACGGCTATCAAGGAGGGTAGAATTGGTCCTCATTTGATATCTTCGTGGTTGCCAGCAAGTGCAATGTGATGTGATAGCGATAGAGTATGCGTAATATGCGAAAATACTGCGAAATAGCGATGTATGCGATATAGCCACATTATGACCCGAATCTATGGTGCTAGGCGTAACGAGTGTAGCGTAGTAATAACGCACGAATGTGTGGGTTGTTACACTAGACTCTAGAATACATGCTTCGAGCATGTGTTATCGACTTTGGTAACGGCTGGGAAAGGCATCTACCCTTAGTGGAGTTTTCATACAACGATAGTTACCACACCAGCGTCAAGGCTGCTCCGTTCGAGACTTTGTACGGGCGGAAATGCCAATCACCTCTATGCTGGGCAGAAGTTGGCGATAGCCAAATCACTGGCCCAGAACTCGTTGTCGACACAACGGAAAAGTTTGCTCAAATCAGACAAAGAATGGCGGCAGCTCGTGACCGTCAGAAAAGTTACGCGGATACGCGTAGGAAACCTCTCGAGTTCCAGGTTGGGGATCGTGTGCTACTTAAAGTCTCACCATGGAAAGGTGTGGTCCGTTTTGGCAAACGGGGCAAACTTAATCCGCGATATGTCGGACCTTTTGAAATCACTGAGAAAATCGGCAAGGTGGCTTACAGACAGAATTTGCCCGAAATGCATAGAAGTGTTCACAACGTCTTTCACGTGTCGAATCTGAAGAAGTGTCTGTCAGATGAGACCCTCATCATTCCTTTCAAGGAACTCGCTATCGACGACCAGTTGCGCTTCGTCGAGGAACCGGTGGAAATTATGGATCGGGAAATCAAGACTTTTTAACGAACCAAGATACCTATTGTTCGAGTTCGTTGGAACTCCCGGCGTGGCCCAGAGTTCACTTGAGAACGAGAGGACCAGATGAAATGCAAGTACCCCTAGTTGTTTAAGAAAGGTGAGTCCAGTACTGAAGCTAATTCGGAATTTCGGGACGAAATTCCAAACCAACGGGGGGATGATGTGATACCCCAGGAAAACGCACAACACAACTAGCTTCTCCAGTGACTATGTGCTAAATTTCGGGACAAAATTTCTTTCAACTTGGGGATGATGTGACAACCCGTGCTCATTAGGTTAGCATCATTCGCTTTACTTTTCTTTTACTAATCTAATCTATTGTGTTGAACCAATTCGAACCATATGAACCAAAGCATATATCGCGTGTTGATTCAACCCACTCGTGTAGTTCGGAACTTACGAGACCCGAACCATAGCATGTATATTAATTGTATACATCTATATTAGTTGGTTAATTATATTTTCTTTTTATTAGTTGATTATGTGTTTAAAAAAAATATAGTCATCTATGCCATTAATTTGTTTGTATACAATAGTTCTACCAATATAATAACGAAAAAAAATAATGAATATCATCGTCTGAATCAAGTTACTAGAATTGTAAATAATTAATTGATTGTTATAATAACACATATCTTCTACAATTAAATCCATATAGTGAGAGATATTAATTGTGGTGGAGTAAAGCTATTATTCTCAACATCTATTCAAAGTATTGTATTGGATTTAATAAAAATTTATATAATATCTCCGTTACTTTCGATCAAAACAAAACAATTAATTCCCAGCCCAATACAATTCCCCCTCCCTGGTAGGGGTGTTCAAAATTATCCGAATCCGAAACCGAATCCAATTTATCCGATTATCCGAATCCGAAAATTCGGATATCCGAAAATTACCTTCGAGCCGAGCTCAAGCTTTAGAAATAAAGCCGAGCTCGAGCTCGAGCCTGGTCGAGCTCGGGCTCGACTTGGCTCGTTTGCACCCCTACTTTTATACTTTATTATGGTTTTGAATTTAATGCTTCCGCTGATAACTTAAGTTTTGTTGAGTTGTTTTGGACACCAATTATATTGTTTGGTTTGGACTTTTATTTATTTAATTATAACGTTCAATATGTTGGTGGTTGGATCCTGGTCAGTCACGCTCCCTGCGGTGATACTCTGCTTGTGGATTTTAGGGGTGTGACACCAGGCCAAGCTCGAACTCAGCTTGTTTACAAACCGATCCGAGCCGAGCTGGCACGTATACAACCGAGCCAATTTCGAGCCGAGCTTTCTTCTAGTTTCTTTCGAACAAGTTTCGAACAAGCTGCGAGGCACAAGTTTTTTAAACACCTAACCCATTTACATATGTTAAAGAAAAAACCGAGGATAAAATAATCGTTTTTTATTTAAAAAAAGTTGAGCCAAAATTTTTATAAATACGTAAGATATTTGTTCCCAGTTGACGAGCCATGTCCGGTATGCTGCAAAGCGTGTTTGGATTCTTTCGGCGAGCACGCGATCCACTGTAAAGAGCTACCAGGGTTTAAATATCGGCATGATTGGGTGAGAGATGTGTTATGTGATGTTCTTAAGCGGGCCGGGATCTCTGCCAAAAAGGAGGCTCCAGTAAATTTCCTGACTGACCCCTTAGAGGGGAGGTCCACTTTACGCCCGGCGGACATCCTTGTGTTTGGATGGGAAGGGGGAAACACGCTTGTGTAGATCTAACTGGAGTCTCCCCCTTGTCGGGCTCAAGGACAAGGGCTTTGTCGTAGGGCAAGCGGTGCTCAAGGCAGAGGCGAGCAAAGTGGCAAAACATGAGAAAGCCTGCGTGGAGAATCAACATGTGTTTGTCCCGTTTGCGTTTGATACCTTTGGTGGTCTCGCTCCTGACGCTGTGCGACTTTTGAATCGGGTTCAAAAAATCGTTAATAGTAATTCTTCGTCGCTAAAGGTTTCAAACTTTGTATTTAGTAGAATTGGTTTTTCTATTTAAAAGGGGGTGGCGGCGCAACTTGTTGCCCGACTACCTGCCATTGCTTTGTAATTGCCCTTTTACGTGTGGAATGATGTTCAAATTGACCCAATTGGAGAAAAAAAAATTGTAAAATCAATTAACTATTTATTTTATAAAAGTTAGCTAAAAGTTCTAGAAGAAATCTTCTCTAACGATTTTTTTTGGAAGGTGACTTTCTATGTACTTGACCAGTGGTCACCGGGTTCATGTCGAAGACAATCCCCCGTCAGCCCCGCATCTGAGGACGCGATGTTCGATTGGGCCCCGGCCTCCGCGTAAGCTGACTTCCGCCCGGAAACCATACTGCCCCCACACGAGAGACTCGCTGGGGTAACAGCTGGGTAAAACCGGGTTGCCCTCAGGACCGCACCATGCCTCGGTAGGATACGATCCATCATTGGGACGTCCCCCCCCTAAGGCCACGAGTGGGAGTCGAACCGGTGACCTCCAAGGAGGGCCGGCCGACTTAACCCAAGTGGGAATACCCACTGGGCCACGAGGGGAGGATAGAAATCTTCTTCTTTTTAACTTGAATTATGAATAAAAAAGACTTGCCTGGACAAATATAATGACCAATAAACTTTCAGTGAAATGAACCATCTTTTCCGTTTACAAGGAAAGATTCTTAGCCATTTAACCTTTAGTCAATTTAATCTAACTAGGAATACTTTTAAATCTAACTAGGTTTATTACTATGGCCGCGTTGCGGCGAACTTTTTTTGTCATTTAGTCTGTGTTTACATGTGTTTTGAAATCACTACGAGCGCGTTACGCACAGAACCGCTGACAAGAATAAAAAGAAAATGTAGAAAAAAATACAGTATAAGATAACCGAAAGAAAATCAACAAAAAAAGTTTTATGGTAATGATGTTGTTCGTATGAAACCCGTGGTCAGAGATGAGCAAATGGTATTGGGTACCGGTACCGAATTTCCCGAACCGAAAGATTTTAAGTCAATTCGGTAGCAACCTTTTGCTTTCCTGGTACCGGTTTGCTACCAGTTTTTACCTTCATATACCTGTACCGTAACCGGTATTTTCGATACCAGTACCAATTTAGTATCGGTTGGCACCGAGCTCATCCCTAGCCCTTAAACTAAAAAAAAGAAAACACTAGAAGTTGAAGAAAAATCAATAAAAAAAGTTGCACGATACCGTTGGTGTTTGTACAGTACCCGTGATCAGGGATGAGCAAATGGTATAACCGAAAGAAAATCAACAAAAAAAGTTTTATGGTAATGATGTTGTTCGTATGAAACCCGTGGTGAGAGATGAGCAAATGGTATTGGGTAACGGTACCAAATTTCCCGAACCGAAAGATTTTAAGTCAATTCGGTTTTAACTTTTGGCGTTCCTAGTACCGGTTTGCTACCAGTTTTTACCTTCATATACCTGTACCGTAACCGGTTTTTTCGGTACCAGTACCAATTTAGTATCGGTTGGCACCGAGCTCATCCCTAGCCCTTAAACTAAAAAAAAAACTAAAGTTGAAGAAAATCAATAAAAAAAATTGTACGATACCGTTGGTGTTTGTACGGTACCCGTGATCAGGGATGAGCAAATGGTATTGGTTAGAAGTACCGAATTTCTCGAACTAAAAATTTTCAATATCAATTCGGTACCTACATTTGATGTTTTCTGTACCAGGCTGGTGTCGGTTTTACCTTCATGTACCGAGACCGAACAGGACCGTACCGGTATTTTGATAAAAGATGGATAAATGAGAAAAAAAAAAAAAAACTTGCCACGTGGCAAGGTTTAAATAGAGAAGGTACTATTCATTTTAAATGAAAAAAAAAAACAAAAGGCTTGCCACGTGGCAAGCTTTGAATGGTGAAGAAACTATTCACAAGCTTGGTTTTTTAATATATAGGATAATTTATTATAGAGTTTAGTGTCATTTTAGTTCATGTGGTCGGGGATATTTTGCCAATTTAGTCTAATTGTTTTATTTTTTGTCTGTAAGTCCAAAAATTTTCACCGTTGTCATTTTAGTCCACTAGGTTAACTTCATCCATTTTTTATGTTAATGAGAAGGGCAATTCGGTCATTTTATATGGCCGAATTGCCCTTCTAGTTAACTGAATTACATATAAAATGACTTAATTACCCTTCTTATTAACTGAAAAATGAATGAAGTTAACTCAGTGTACTAAAATGGCAACGGTGAAACCTTTTGAACTCACAAACGAATAAAACTTTTAGACTAAACCAGCAAAATAGCCAAAACTACAGGACTAACATGACATTTACTCTTTATTACATGTCAAACTCCACTGTTTAACAACAAACATAATTCTCTTACTAGATCCATGTTCCATAACATTTAGAAATAAAAGCACTATCAACTAGGGATGAGGTTTTTTTACCAAAATACAAGTACTGTACTGGTGCCGTACCGATCATAAATGGTACCGGTATCGGCAATAGATTTTTCAAAATTCGGTATTGGTAAAATGGTATCGCTGTCGGTATTTTTCGGTAAATAACGGTATTAATACCAAATTTAATATTGATAAGTTTTTATGTTTTTCATTTTAGATTTGAATTCTTCTAAGTTGTTTATGGCATCTTCATCATCGGTAAAGAGGAAAAGGGAAAATGCAAAGCGATTAGCGAGATTAAACCAATATCAAATTTCTTTTGTTTGGTTATTTTTAATCAATTATGATGTTTTTTTGGAATTTTGATGTTAAAAGTCGAACCCATGGATGTTTACCTTTTGATTTTTTTGACTACTTAATATGTTTACCTTTTGTTCAATTAATAATAATGGATGGATGGGTTGCACATGATATTTTTTTTACATAAAACAATGAATGACACCAAAGCGGTACCAATGTGGTAAAGTACCAAAATACCGGTACTGATACCGGTACCGTACCGAAACCGAATCTATAGATATGGTATGATAATCGGTATCCACATTTCCTCAATTTCGGTAACGGTATTTACGGTAGCGGTACCGATACGGTACCGATCTCATCCCTAGTTCAGCTTGTTCGTATTCAGTCTGTTGTTCGTCTTCGAGGCTGATCGCACACCGGGGTTTTATATAGAATTGAACTTTCTCGCACAAAAAGGATTAATGTGGTTGAGTTGTTTTGATATTAATCCTCATAAGAATTACACAACAAAATAAGAACATACGTATAGATTTATAATCAACACAATACATTTTTCATACTTCCACATTCCAACTACATAACTAGCACAATTATAAAACACATTTTTGAAACTTTTTTAAAAGTCACTTTTATAAATAAAAAAAGGTATAGCAATGTGGTACTCATATTAAATATATAAAATACTTGATTTTATGGTATATATTTAAAAAAAAAATTAATGAAGTATATAAAAGTTATTTTAGTTTAAAAAACCTCGATGGAATTAGTATTTAATGGAAAATTGCTAAATGACCAAAATACCCATAAATAATAGATCTTATTATTTAATATAAGTTAGTAATTTTACGAAATTACCCTTAACTTGTTATTACAAATTATTAATCATAAGAGTTTTATTTGTAATCAACACCAACCCTTGATTTAAACTATCAATGACTCACATCTATTCTTACGGTTCTTACAGTTAGCACTGTTTGTATATGATCTCAACTCTTTGATACTGTGTTTAAAAAATCCGTTTACTATTCGTTATCATCCCTATTTGAAAATTCGTTTCCTATTCATTATCATCCCTATTTGAATCGACAAAACTAAGTTGATATTGAGATAGCTAGTCAATAAAAAATAAGAATTGTTATAAATCTTATGATTTTTTTTTCTTTCTAAATTCACCCAATAGTAAATGAAATGTTTTAAATATCACACTGAAGTCACTTTTTTCCCTTAAAATCATTTGTATTTTGTTTACTTATTCCAATCTTGTGATTTTTTTTTTATAAATGCCAAAATTCAAAAAAAAAAAAAAAGGTGATCCAAATTAAAACATAAATGAATCTTGTTTATTGTTTAGTTATTATATTACCTTTTAACAAGAACCAACAACAACAACAACAACAACCATACCCAGTATAATCCCACTTATAGCAAAGCTATTGGTAGGGTCTGGAGAGGGTAGGATGTAGGCAAGCCTTACCTCTATCCCAGGGAATAGAGAGGCTGCTTCCGGTGAGACCCCCGGCTCCAAAAAAATAAACAAAACCAAGACCAAAGCTTTTGGAAAAACATATATAAGCACACAACTACTAAAAAGGTGGAAAAGAGAACTAATAAAAATAACACATAAATAAATTAGTAGTTGTTAGTAAAACTTCGACACCGGGAATAAGTGATGACTTATAAACAACTATATCACACCTTATAGAAAAAAAAAATTTAACTCATAGGAGAAGAAACTAAACCAAAAACCAAGGCAAACTCCTAAAAGTCCTTAACCTTAATCCTACGTCTCCACGAAGTTCTATCCTCGACCATGTCCTCGAAGAGGTGCAAATCTAGCAAATCTTGCCTAATCCGCTCCTCCCAAGTCATTTTCGGCCTACCTCTACTCCTCCTCCCATCTACAGTGAGTGTTTCAACAATTCTAATCGGGTCTGTCGTCTGCCTCCTCCTGACATGCCCAAACCATCTCAATCTTCCCTCCCTTATTTTGTCTGAAATACCAGCAACTCCTAATCTTACCCTAAAAACCTCATTTCTTATCTTGTCCAACCTAGTATGCCCACACATCCATCTTAGCATCCTCATCTCTGCCACCTCTAGCTTTCGTGCATGAATTTTCTTGATGGCCCAACAATCTGTTCCGTGTAACATAGAGGGTCTAATTGCTACCCTATAAAATTTCCCTTTTAATTTATCAGGGAACCTCTTGTCGCATAATACCCCTGTGGCTGCTCTCCACCTACACCATCCAACCTGGATACGGTGAACTACGTCACTGTCTATCTCTCCATTACTCTGAACAAACGATCCTAAATACTTGAACTTAGTTGCCTGTGGGACCACCTGGCCCTCAATGGTGATCTGAGTGTCGTGCTCATCGCCTGCTCCACCAAAATCACAGTAAAGGTACTCAGTCTTAGAGCGACTTATTCGCAATCCTTTGCCTTCTAAGGCTACACGCCATTCTTCTAACCTCTCATTCAAGCTCTGTTTACTTTCTTCTATCAGCACAATATCGTCTGCAAAAAGCAAGCACCACGGAATTGACTCCTGAATCGACTTTGACAACTCATCTAGGACAATCGCAAATAGAAAGGGACTCAACGCTGACCCTTGGTGGAGTCCTACTTCCACAGGAAAGAAATCAGTATCACCTACCGGTGCACGAACACTAGTTTTAGTTTCAACATACATATCCTTAATTAAGTCTACATACTTACTAGGTACCCCTCTATCCTCTAAACTGTCCCATATCAACCTGCGTGGCACACTATCATACGCCTTTTCTAAATCGATGAACACCATATGCAGATCTCGATTTTTCTCTCTATATTTTTCCATCAATCTCCTTAGAATGTGTATCGCTTCTGTAGTTGACCGCCCTGGCATGAAACCAAATTGGTTTACCGTAACCTGGGTTTCTCTTCTAAGTCTAGTCTCGATCACCCTCTCCCATAGTTTCATAGTATGGCTTAACAACTTAATCCCTCTATAACTACCACAACATTGGGCGTCTCCCTTGTTCTTATATAAAGGCACTACAATACTGCTCCTCCACTGGTCTGGCATTCTTCCTGAGTTGAAAATGAGATTGAACAAGTTAGTTAGCCATTGAACTCCCTCCTGTCCCAAGCACTTCCACACCTCAATTGGTATGTTGTCCAGACCCACTGCCTTAGCCCTTCCCATCTTCCTAAGTGCTGCCATCACCTCTCCATGTGTGATACGCCTACAATAGCAATTATTTCGTTGTTGTCTCTGTGTAATCGAATTGTCTCTTTGTTGTTGGTAAGCCCCATCTCCGTTGTAAAGTTTGTGGAAGTAAGTTTGCCATCTTGACTTTATGTCATGTTCTGTCCATCCTCTCCCTACCTTTTAACAAGAACCGCTAAACAATATTGAGGATTCATTTGTGTGTTCATTTTGTTTTTTGTTTTTTTTTCCAATCACAATGCTTATATGCTCTAAATTATATTAAATAAATCATAATTTACTCATTGTTTGATATTGAATCCAAAACTTCTCACTAAAAAAAGAAAGAGCCTCAACCAAGTAAGCTAATCCTGCATTAGCATTCATTTTGTTATTTAACTTTACTTACATTTAACATTTATAAAAAATCTTATAAAATTAAAAAAATCAAATGAAAGTTAAGCCTATAAAAAAACTAGATCAGTTAAAAAATTTGGTTAGCATGAGATGAATTTACTGGTATTTTATATTAATTCCCTGTTATAAATTATATTATATGTCACGTAATTATATAACATTACGAAATACATGTGTATGAATCAGTGTGTTGTGTTTTCAGTCGCATTTTTCACTATATGATAATATAATCAGAATATAATATTGATGGCATGTTACAAGAGTAAATTACTTTTTGAGTCTTTGTGTTTTAATAGTTTTAACCACTTGAATTCAAAATCAAAAAAATCAACACCCAGAGTCCCTAACCGTTCATTTTATAACGTTTTGAGTCCAATTTTGTTCATTTTATAACGTTTTGAGTCGAATTTTGTTAAAAAAAATTGGACTCAAATGGTTAAAATTTGGACTCAAAGAGACTTAATTGGTTATAAAAAAGCGTCTAGGAACTCAGGGCGTTAAATATTTTAATTTTAAATTCAAATGATTAAAACCACTAAAACACAAGTACTCAAAATGCTCCATGTTAGACCACCCGTAGTGGGGGTTTTTTGGGCGTTTTCTCCCAAAAAAAGCCCCCCCCCCCGCCCCCCCCCCCCCCCCCGCACGCGCGCCCTTGGGCCTGGCCAGAGCATTCTTTTTTTCACGCCTCTTGTTCAATTTGTTGGCCAATCACAGTTAATCTTCTTTTTGTTTGCCCAATAATAATTTTTGATTGTTTTTTTTTAATTTAATTGTTTAACACCCCTTTTAACATAATGTCACACAATGCCCATATCTCCACTACATCTATTTTTGAAAATGCCGCTGGCTGGACTATCAGGCTAGAGGGTATGGTGCCCATCCTCCCTTGGAGGATGATCCGTCACGTAGGCGCCACATCATAGTCCTCCCAAGGATGCTTCATCCCACAAAACTAGAGGGTATGTGAGGATGGTCCTAAATGATCCTACCCCACCACTTTTATGTTTTTTTATTTTTTTAATCTTCTACTTTTTTTTACATTTAACAAATAAATTAACAAAATATTTTCATTAATATTAAAAAACATTACATAAACTTTAAAAAAACATAAACTTAAAAAAAATAAACTTAAAAAAATCCTAATATATTAAAAAAAGCAACTAGTCTTCGTCCTCCATGTCGTCGTCTGGTTCGTTTTGAGCGTTGTTCCAAATGTACTTCACCAAGTCCGCTTTTAGGTTATGATGTGTGTACTCGTTACGTAGAACGAACATGTTCAAATCTTGTTGTTCCCCACTAACTGGAACAGAATTTCCGGTAAATGTGTTTTCGTCGTACTCGCATATCGCTCTACCTTCGTCTTCAATGATCATGTTATGAAGGATGATACAAGCGTACATAATGTGTCGTAACCTCTTTGGTGTAGCCGATTGTAGGATCGAATTCGGCCCTGTTTGAGTCAATCAGAAGAATTCTTATCCAAATCAAGAGGCGGAAACTAATGATTTGGTGCTATTTCAGCCGGATTCACTATTAATTGCTGTTGTATTGATCTTGATAACGTTTACAGACTCTGACAGCACTTCGGCAGCACTTCGTGGCTTGCCGGAAGAGAACACCTACAACTATGTGTATGATTTCGCTCTTACAACCCTATATATAGATGAGCAGGTTTCGCTCATATGTACATGACATATGAGCGAACCTCACACTTGCCATATAAGCGAACCTAGACTATGACATATGAGCGAAATCATGTGTATGACACATAAGCGAAATCAGGTCTAACACATATTTCCTGATTTTCGTGCCCTGTTCTAACCTATACACTACAAGACTCAATATAAGACGTAGTCGACAGACGTAGTGCACCAACAAACTCCCCCTCGGATGTTGACGGAGTCTTCAGTGTCGAGTCTTCGATTGTTAACCTACAGTCTTTATCAGTCTTCGATCTTCCTCTGAAGTATTTGTCATTGCAAGAATCCTCATTCTCTATCTTTATCATCAACAAACTCCTCTCTCTCAAATGTTGAATATCATGGTGTCTTCAGACTCCCCCTCTCAATCTGCTGGGATCGTTGTCTGGAATTCACAAGATCATAACCTGGCTTTCGTCCTGCTCTGGATCGAAACCTGGCCAACCTGCAAAAACTCTACCCAAAAATAAATTTTCTGATAACCATTTGTGGATAAGATTTTCAAATCTAATTTACCACTTGCAGGAATAATGTTTTTATTGCAAACACTTTTCTCATTTTATTTCAACAATCTTCAAATACTTTCACCCAAACCATTTGTTCATCATGTTTAGCACTCTGAATTTTGAAAATCAGATCTCCAACACCAGTTGTCGAAAATCTTTTTGGATTTTTCAAAATTTATGCTAAAACACACTAAAATCTTTTTGGATTTTCTGAAAGAAAATAACTGACACCACTTGTAGAATCAAGAAAATGCATAAATGAAATATTAACAAACAATATTTTTGTGAGTTCGTGCAAGAGGATCATATCAGTTTTTAAGACAAATCACCAACACCGTTAAGCTACATTTCATTTTAAGTTTTAAACGATTCACTTAGATTGTCAGTATACTGGTCCACTTAAATTCTCACACAAAGTTCAACTGTTTCGAGATATGAAATTAATGTTTTAAACACTTAAACTTAATCGCGTGTCCCACCTCAGAATATACTCCCGTATCCAGATCCCAATATTCAGTCTTACAGGTAATTATGACACAAATGATATCTGTAGGGGTTAATAACTTATGAAGAATCATGAGAGCTCAGGTCAGAACTACCGTTCAGCAGAGAGATCATGACTCAACTTTTGGGTGTGTCCCCTTTAGAGGATCTTTTTTACAACAGCATTGCTAAGCAATTTTATTGTCTTATCATATATGCTGAGGGTGATGCTATGTTTCAAGCATTTTGCGGAAAGTATTATTCGAGGACTAGGTCAGAACTTCCATTCAGCAGAAGTCCCGGAATAATACCCCAGACATCACTGAGTATAAACACCTAGTATATCAGAAAAATGAATCTTTCAAACGAGATTTCGGGGGTTACCCATATATCCAAGAGATGTTTCCCCACGATATAAGCAAGTTTGAAATTTAGGTTTATATCTCGTCACAATCTACTAAATGTGCAAAAACCTACTGGCACATCATCAGTGAGACCGTTTATCACTTTTTAACTTTCCATTTCTTTAGCGTGTTGTGACAGTCCACTGATGTACTATCATTTCCTCTTTTATGCAACAAAACTCATTTTTCATTTTATCATGTTTTTGGCTTTTTCAAATTTTCTAATGTTTTTGGAATCGCGTGTCCCACCTCAGAATATACTCCCGTATCCAGATCCCAATATTCAGTCTTACAGGTAATTATGACACAAATGATATCTGTAGGGGTTAATAACTTATGAAGAATCATGAGAGCTCAGGTCAGAACTACCGTTCAGCAGAGAGATCATGACTCAACTTTTGGGTGTGTCCCCTTTAGAGGATCTTTTTTACAACAGCATTGCTAAGCAATTTTATTGTCTTATCATATATGCTGAGGGTGATGCTATGTTTCAAGCATTTTGCGGAAAGTATTATTCGAGGACTAGGTCAGAACTTCCATTCAGCAGAAGTCCCGGAATAATACCCCAGACATCACTGAGTATAAAGACCTAGTATATCAGAAAAAGGAATATTTCAAACGAGATTTCGGGGGTTACCCATATATCCGAGAGATGTTTCCCCACGATATAAGCAAGTTTGAAATTTAGGTTTATATCTCGTCACAATCTACTAAATGTGCAAAAACCTACTGGCACATCATCAGTGAGACCGTTTATCACTTTTTAACTTTCCATTTCTTTAGCGTGTTGTGACAGTCCACTGATGTACTATCATTTCCTCTTTTATGCAACAAAACTCATTTTTCATTTTATCATGTTTTTGGCTTTTTCAAATTTTCTAATGTTTTTGGATTTTCTAAAATTTCTTACTCCCCCTAAAATGCAAACACATTTTAGGAAATTTTAAAACGAACTGTACAAGAACATGACAACTGATATCGAATTGCCTAAATTCGTCATCCACTTAGCGTAAACAATCAGAACTCCCCCTCACAACAAACTATTTTCCCATTGATCTTAAAACACTTAAGTTTGTTTTAATCAAATGGTTTTTCCGAAAAATAAGTTGTGTTGATTTTGTAAAACCATTTGTAGGTTTAGGGTTTGGTTCATCACATTGTTTTTTTTAACCACTTGTAGGAAATCAGATACAACTTAATGTCCCTGATTTACCACATATAAGATCAATCCAATCAAGCATTTTCAACCAATCACCATCTGTTGGTTGAATTCTCAAGGTGCCGATTCCTACTCCTCACTTACCAACCTGGGAGTTCCGGCTAATCACACTTTTACAAAAACAATTTTCAAACACAATATAAGAATGATGCCGATTCATGCTCCACGATTACCAACTTGGAAGCTCCGGCAAGTCAGGTTTTTACTGTTTGAAAAATATATCCACCCAAGACTGACCTTCCTTGGGTGTAACAACCTCTTCTTCATCTTTTCTTTCAGCGAACCTGTGAACTCCTCTTTTGGCAGCGTAAAATTCTTTAACACCTTTGGCCTTACCATCGACCATTTTTCCAAAAATGTGTTTCACAGTTCCATTGAAAGCCTTATCAACATCAAATTTTTTCTTGTCAGAATAAAATTGATTTGAAATTTCAACTTTCCCAACCTTCTTTTTAAAATTTTCAGCTCGTAGAGGTGGAAAATTCACATCATCCACATTCGGAAATGATTTCTCAACCTTTTCTTTAACACGTGGCTCCTCTGATTTTGTGGAATCAGATTCATCACTAGAACTGTTTCCTGAACCCTTAACAACCCATTTTTGATTTATCAGATTTTCTTTTCTTTTAACCACATTCTTTGAACATTCACCAATTTCAAAGGTTGAATTTTCAAAGCCTGTAAACTTTCTGGTTGTAAGTTCAGTTTTCTCGACCACTTTCTCTTTCAGTTTACCAGAGACTTCCTGTTTTGGTTTGAATGTCTTCGTACAATCCTTAGCAATATGACCAACAGTTTTACACTGAAAACAGGTTCTCTTTTCAATCTTCTTTTGAACAACATTCTTCTTCAGTTCTTCTTGCTTCTTGGCAAGGAATTCTTGGTTTGTCTGCTTTCTGAACGCTTGCTCTTTTTCATCTTCTAAAGATTTTCCTGAAACAAACACAGTTTTTGGTTTAGAAAATTTTTCATTTTTATAATTTTTCGGTTGATTAAATCCTAATCCTTTCTTTTTGAAATTACAGTTATGGTTTGGTTTTTTATGAAAACCAGAACCAGAACTGTAACCCTTTTTCTTGTTTAATCTTTGTTGCACTCTTGAGGTGTAATGTTTAGGTTTTCCAATAAGATTTAAATCTTTTATTTCAGAAATATTAACTTCTGTAATTTTGAAAACCTTTTGAATCATTTCAAATCTGACACTTCTTATTGGAAAAGCTTCATCAGAATATAATTTGTCAGAATCTTTCAAAGTATATGCCACTTTGAATGATTCATCATTCAAATTAGATTTTAATATCAAAAACTCTTTATCATAAACCCGTTTGTCCTTTTTGACTGTTGACTTTGACGCATCGGACTCAGACTTTGACTTGGATTTGGACTCCGGTTTTGACTCCTCTATGTCATCTTTATCTAACACCTGATTGACCACACTTTTTATCAACTTTGACTCATGATCAGTGTCGGATGACGTGTATGTGACATCAATATTTTCTGGCAAGTTATCCAACGGCCCAGACTCCCATTGTAAGTTTATTGCCTTATCGACTCTTTCGGAATTTGGATTTCGAGGTGAATATCCATTTTCGACTGTGGGCGGACATCTAGTGTAGACCACACTTGGTTTCTTACCCGAAATATTCACTTTATCTTCATCTTCTATCACAGATTTCTCTTCTTTTGAAGTCTTTACTTCTTCAAAAGTCTTCAAATTCTCCACAACCGGATAAATCATGTCAACAACAAAAGTAGAACATGAGTAACTTTCTAATAACTTGTTGACTCTTTCAGTTTCTATCTTTTGTGTTGCCAACTTCAACTCCAGATCAGCACATTTCTTTATGTGAAAGTTGACATCATCAAGTTGTCTCAGGTAAGCTCTCTTTAGTGTATTCATTGCCACAACTTGTTCACCATTTGAATCAGTATACTTGTTGATTTCTCTGTTCATTGTATCATAGGATTCTTTTAATCTGTTTATATTGTGTAACAACTCATTGTTCTGCTTGATTAAAGAATCACAGTTCATGCACTTTTCAGGAACTTTAACAGGTTCTGCATCAACTTTGACTTCAAATTCAGGAACCTCTTTGACTGTTCTGTTTGATTGTAAAAACTCAGCTCTTCTCTTTTTCTCAGCTACTGCCTCAGCTTTTAATCTCTCTTCCTCTTCTTCAAGCTTTCTCCGTCTTGCTTCAGCAGCTTCCATTACTTTTCTGCACTTTTCGGCACATTTCAAATCGTAGGCATTTGCAATGAAAGCTTTAGCATTTGAAGCATCTTTGGACATCTCTTTGGCCATAAGTTCTTGATTTTGGCAAAAATCATTCCAATTGAATCCTTCAGCCAACTTTTCATCATGTTGTTCTGCCAAACACACTTTGCTGTTTGTTGGAAGATATTTATCCCAGGTAAAATTATCATATTTGCCCTGATTAACTAGACATGCTCTTTTTGACCCTTCAATCACATCTCTCCCGTGCGCAGTTTGTGCCTGATGCGGTGCTGGTGGTGTGACTTGATGATAAATCGCCTTTTTGTGATAGTCATTGTTTCCAAAAGGATTTTGGGCTCCACTAGCTTCACGATTTTTGCACTCCCTCTTGAAATGCCCCTTTTCCCTGCAACGAAAACATGTAACTTTAGATTTATCAAAGCCTAAAGTTGAAACATTTGCATCACGGAAATCATCTCTTCCCGTGATTTGTTTAAACTTCTCAGCTCGTCTCAACACACTTGCCATGCACCATTTAATGTCCATCAATTCCATTTCCTCAGCATCGATTTGATCGTAATCCTCTTTCGTGAGCATTGGATTACCGATCTTTCCGGCCACAAAACTACTATAGGATTCTAAAATCATTCCCAACAAAGACATTTGATTTTTAGCAACCTCTTCAGTATAATCTTGATCATTTTCAAGACTTAGAACAATATTACACTGAAGTTTTCTTCCATTCTTAGTTGTAGAAATGTTTGGATCAAATGATGAAAATCTAGTGCTGCTTGATCCCTGGGATGATTTCTTTTCAGAAGAATCTTTCGCACTGTAAGCAGTTTCGACTTTTGGAGAAAAATTTGACTTTTCGTTGACACCACCTTTGTAATACAGACCGATATCTTGTTCTCCATCGTAGTTCTTCATCCTGGCAATCTTTCTCTGCTCCATCTCTTGAGCTTCCAGGTGTTTGATGAAGTCTCCCAATGTCATATTTTTATAATCTTTTCTGTTGGATCTCAGCATCATCAGAAATGTTCCCCAAGTTTCATGAGGTAGCGCATCTGCAAGTTTTTCAATCAATTCATCAGTATCTTTTTTAATACCAAGTTTTGTCATATTTCTCACCAAGTTACAATATCTATCAATTATTTGCTTGGTGTTTTCAGATTTCAAACCACGGAATAAGTCAAACTCTTTCTTCATTAAAGACATTTTATTTTTGAGCATATCATCACTTCCAACAAATTTTGCTTCCAATTCTGTCCAGATTGAGTAAGCAGTTCCATCATGTTGAAGTAGTATCAAGATATCTTCTTTTATTGCTTGCTGAAGCAGACTCACCATCAATTTCTCATCTCGATATTTCTTTTTATCTTCCGTACTCATTTCTCTAATTGTTTGCTGAACACCATTTGTTATGGGTCTTACATAAGGCTCTTCAGTGTGTTCCCACGCATCCAAGTGATAAGCTTCAACCCAATTTCCAAACCGTTCGGACCATGCGTTGTAATCATCAATATCCATGAGTTTAGGCGGTTTCTGAGACGTTCCGGTTTCGTTTTCAAGTAAAGCATTTTGAGTGATTGTGATCGGGCTAGCAAAGGCATTATAAAATTCGTTATCCATAGTTCAAAGTTCACAAATTCACAAATTTCCAAGCTTAGGCAAAACTGTTTCTTGGAGCGAAATCCCAAATATCAAGTGTCACAAAAGCGAAACCTTTGTTGTCACTATAAGCGAAACCAGTCTTGATGGTCACAAAAAGCGAAACTACTGAAGTGCCAAAAGAGCGAAACCTCCAAAGTGTTCAGAAAAGCGAAACTTTAATTGGTCACAGGAGCGAAACCCTAATATCACAACGAGCGGTACCAACTTGTACAGATAAGCGAAACTAGGTGATCCAATGAGCGAAACTAGCTGATGACATCATCATTTTCACGAATCCGTATAAGCGAAACCTTGAAAATCCTAAGTTCTAGGTCGATTTTAGCTTTGAAACTTTCAAGGATTTAATAAGTCATGATTCCGAGTGCTGTGTGTGAAATTGAGCTGGTTTTACCGTGAAAATTTTTCAAAAATGACAAAGAAGGTGTAGAAAATCAGAATATGCAACTGAAATGGCAAGAACTCTTCCTCCTGAGCTTTGATACCACTTGTAGGATCGAATTCGGCCCTGTTTGAGTCAATCAGAAGAATTCTTATCCAAATCAAGAGGCGGAAACTAATGATTTGGTGCTATTTCAGCCGGATTCACTATTAATTGCTGTTGTATTGATCTTGATAACGTTTACAGACTCTGACAGCACTTCGGCAGCACTTCGTGGCTTGCCGGAAGAGAACACCTACAACTATGTGTATGATTTCGCTCTTACAACCCTATATATAGATGAGCAGGTTTCGCTCATATGTACATGACATATGAGCGAACCTCACACTTGCCATATAAGCGAACCTAGACTATGACATATGAGCGAAATCATGTGTATGACACATAAGCGAAATCAGGTCTAACACATATTTCCTGATTTTCGTGCCCTGTTCTAACCTATACACTACAAGACTCAATATAAGACGTAGTCGACAGACGTAGTGCACCAACACCGAACGTGCTGGATGTTCAATGATTTGCCATTTTTTTTTGTAGAACACCAAAAGCTCGTTCAATATCTTTTCTCGCACCCTCTTGATACTTGGCAATTTTTTTCTTTTTTCGTCTGTCGGGTGCGGAATAGTTTTAGCGATTGTCGAGTACGTTGGGTATATTCCATCGGCTAGGTAGTAACCTCGCCTGTATTTCACCCCCGAAACCGTAAAACTTGTGTCTGGACCTGTTCCCGCCACTACATCGTCAAATATCTGTGACTGGTATATGATGTTAAGGTCATTGAGCGAACCAGGTAGACAAAAAAAAACATGCCAGATCCAGAGATCCTGTGACGCAACAGCCTCTAGAATAATAGTCGGATGTCCATGATCTCCCCTTAGTATACTGACCTTGCCAGGCAACTGGGCAGTTCTGCCACGGCCAGTGCATGCAATCAATGCTCCCGAGCATTCCTGGGAAACCATGTCTCTATTCGTGTGCTTGATATAATTTTTGAACGTCGTTTGCGTTTGGTCTCCGCATGTATCTCTTGCTATATAATTTGACAACCCATTCGCAAAACTTGTGCAAACATAGACGTGCGGTTCTTTCAGACATCCTTATATACTCGTCTAATGCATCGGGTGCGTAACCGTATGCCAGTTAGCGAATGGCCGACGTACATTTTTGTAAATTACTGAAACCCATTTGCCCCCTAGCGTCGTTTCGCAGTGTAAATAACGGATCAGACTGGGCCATGTCGCCTGCGATACGTAAAAAAAATGGACGACTCATGTGGAACCGACGTCAAAAAATCCCGTCTGTGTACACGGGTTCGTCGGCAAAATAATCGGCTACTAGTTTATCGTGGACGGCTATATATTTAAAACGAAACATAAATGAAATTAATTATAAAATACATTTTCAAATCTATATAAAACATAAGAAAAAAATAGTAAAGTACCTTCTTGGTCTCGGTTTAATTTTGCTCGTCTAGTTAGCCGTTGGGACGATGCTTCATCACCCGCCATGAAGACCTGAGCCGCGTTCATAATCATGTTGTACATAATTGCATTCTCTTTCGAAGATGATGAATACCACGTAGACGAAGAGGATGAAGAAATGGAAGAAGGTGAAGCCATGGTAATTTTTGAGAGAGAGATGGGGTGGTAGTGGGTAAAAAATAGTATAAAAATTGATGAGGTTTTTTTATAAAAAGGGAAGAGGGTTTATAAAATGTGTGAGAGATATGAGATTGTAGTAGGTGAAAAGTTGTGAAAAATGGTGTAAAAGAGGTGAGTATTTATAAAAGTGTGAGTGAATTAGGTATAAATTTGAAATATAGCCGTTATTTAATAAATGAGTAAATTGCTAAAACAGTCCCTAACGTTTGTTCACATTTGCTAGATCCATCCAAAAAAAGATTTTTTCTCATATGAACCACTGAGGTTTCAAAAAAGTTGCTAAATCCATCCAAACTTCAGGGACGATTTTAGCAATTTAATAAAACAAACTTTTTTTGGATAGATTTAGCAAATGTGAACAAACGTCAGGGACGATTTTAGCAATTCACTCTATTTTTTTATTTTCATGTTTTTATTATATCTCTTAATTAACATAAAATATATTTATTTTTTTATTTTCATCTTTTTATTAAATTTCTTATTTAACATAAAATCTACTAGTTTTTTTTAACGGCGAATTTCTACAACAGGCGATAGATTCGCACCTGCTTTTGCAGGCCCTCCACCCCACTCTGGCCAAGACTATGTTGTCTTAACCGGGCTTACGCTTGGCATCAGAGTTTGGCTTGGCGCTCCCTAACAAAATTTCCAGCCTACTGCCATATGCGAGTAGTTGCACCCTCCACAAGAGCCGAAAACTCTCTGGAGTAAATGCACTGTAATAGAAAACTCGGGTGTGCTCTGCGGGTTTCGAACCTGTGACCAGGCCTTCACCCACTTCATAATAAAGATTAATCATTTATATTTTACAGTTATGAATACGGTTTTATATTTATAATCATCTAACCATCTAACCAAGTCTTTTAAAATGTAAACATTTTACTCATTACTAATCCTTTAATAAAGTTAATTATACGACAAAATCTTTTCAACGGTTTAATTTGTTACCTGTTTAGCAAGAACGTGTATTTTATTTTATAAATGAACAAAAAAATACTGGGTGAAGGCCTGGTCACAGGTTCGAAACCCGCGGAGTACACCCGAGTTTTCTATTACAGTGCATTTACTCCAGAGAGTTTTCGGCTCTTGTGGAGGGTGCAACTACTCGCATATGGCAGTCGGTTGGAAATTTTGTCGGGGAGCGCCAAACCAAACTCTGATGCCAAGCGTGAGCCCGGTTAAGACAACATAGTGTTGGCCAGAGTGGGGTGGAGGCCAGCAAAAGCAGGTGCGAATCTATCGCCTGTTGTAGAAATTCGCCGTTCAAAAAAAAAACTAGTAGATTTTATGTTAAATAAGAAATTTAATAAAAAGATGAAAATAAAAAAATAAATAGATTTTATGTTAATTAAGAGATATAATAAAAAGATGAAATAAAAAAATAGAGTAAATTGCTAAAATCGTCCCTGACGTTTGTTCACATTTGCTAAATCCATCCAAAAAAAGTTTGTTTTATTGAATTGCTAAAATCGTCCCTGAAGTTTGGATGTATTTAGCAACTTTTTTGAAACCTTAGTGGTTCATATAAGAAAAAAACTTTTTTTGGATGGATCTAGCAAATGTGAACAAACGTTAGGGACTATTTTAGCAATTTACTCTTAATAAATCAAAATTGTGAATTTGATTTTTTTTAAACGGTCACCATAATTTTTGGCATTTAGTGGCTGTCGCCAACGTCAAGTACTGGCCGGAGAGGACGGGGACGGGGACGGGGACGGGGACCGGGGGATGGTGTTTGGGCGTCGCCGCCGGTACTCGACTGGAATAGGGACGAACCCCATACCCACCAGCCTCACATAATGCGAAACGCCTAAGAATGAGAGCATTATATATGTCTCTCACTCCACACGGTCTTACAAACTATAAAAAGGCCAACGGCAACACTGCTGTCTGCTGGCTTCCAAGAAGATTATGAAGATACTGCCAGTCGGTCATTTAGTTCCAATATCAATATGTGTTCTATACGTATCAATCTAGGGTCCTGTAAAGTATCTTATCTACTCCACACTCCTAAAAAAAAACCCATTTCTTTTCTTTAATTTCATAATTTCTCCTTTTATTTTGCTTCCCCTTAACTAAAATCACAAGTTTCTGAGTTCAAGTGGGGGGTAGTCTTGATTGTGTGTTTGGAGGTCAATCTTTTTCCTGGATGCGAAAATGTGAAAAGGGGGATTTAATTTTGACTTTTTGAGAGGATTTAAAGCCGCCAATTAGGGTTTTTCTTTAATCAGAATCATAAAGTGGTGAACTTTGACCCTTTCTTTTCACACCTTGATCAACAAACAAGAAAAGTTCTACAACAAAAAGGTAAGATTTTTACATTCTTTTTGTGCAAATTTTGGTGTTCCCCTTTTGGGTTTTGTTCTATATGCTTCAAAGATTGAATCTTTGTATGTTAATTTTGGTTTTTATATGTGATATATACTGTAATTTGCTAGAACCCTAAAAAGTTTCTTTCAGTTATTGTACGAAATCAGGATCCTATTTTAGTATTACCTGTTGAAAATTGAATTCTTATATGATGATCTTGTGTTTTGTATGGGCAATTTAATTGTTTGGTTTGGTTTGTTAAATTTGATCAAACATGAATCCATTTACAGAACTCAACACATCAAAGTGATTGTGCTGCAAAAAGGCCATTGGAAACTGTCCAAGATCACTCATTTTTGTGTTTTTGTGTTTTTTTTTTTTAATTTAATTTTTGTCCTTTTTTTGGCTCATTTTGAACACATACTGAATCGGAATTCGAAAGCATGGTTTTTAATTGGATTGATTGATCTGATTCATTTAAAATTTCTTTAATATTTGCAATTCTGGTCAAATTTAGGTGTTGTTTGCTCTTGTCATCATGGGTTCATCTTGCACCAAGCTCATTCCATGTCTAGTTTCACCAAACAAGGCATCGGTTCTCGAGGATCCGAACAATGGTATGTATAATACATTCCATAATTTACCATTAAATGCTTTTCTTTAACGTTTCGGGAACTTATTTTAATAATTTGAAAGAAAATATGTTAGGGTTTTTTTTTTTTTTTTGCAAACAGGTAATGAAGAGGAAGGCGGTAATTTGCCTAAATTCAAAGAGTTCACCTTCGAGCAACTTAAAAATGCAACATCAGGTTTTGCTGTTCAAAACATTGTATCCGAGCACGGTGAGAAAGCCCCAAATGTTGTGTATAAAGGAAAACTTGAGAATCAAGTGAGGATCGCAGTTAAACGTTTTAATAGTTCAGCCTGGCCTGATTCCCGACAATTTTTGGTATAAATCTTACTATTTTTTTTATAGATTTTTGTTATAGTTAGTGTAATTTTTACAACATTCATAGATGAAAAACCGAGCTTATTCTTATAGTTCATGGTCTTAATCAAGATGTTTTTTTTTCAACAATGCGGATCTTATCGTCTTAAATATCAGCACATCTTTTCTAATTTGTGATTGCTCGTATTGTTCTTAATTATGTTTGAATTTATCTTTGTGGAACATTAGGAAGAAGCAAAATCGGTTGGTCAACTTCGTAACTCCAGGCTGGCAAATCTTCTTGGTTGCTGTTGTGAAAACGATGAACGTTTACTTGTGGCTGAGTATATGCCTAATAACACACTTGCAAAACATCTTTTTCACTGTAAGTTGCTCCTTGTTATTTTCAAACTAAAAGAACTATGCTTTTTTTTTAAATTATTTATTTACATCTACATGTCCATAATTTGTTCATAATCAATTATTCTTGTAAACTGTAATGTTTTATTTTTTAGGAAAAATTACAAGTTTTGTCCTTTATCTTAATCCCACTTATCAGACGTGTCCTTTTTAACGAATTTTGACAAGTTTTGCCCTTTACAAGGAATTTTGTTGCACATTTTGTCCTTTAGGCTTAACCCAGTTAGATTTTCTTGTTAAATCTTGTCACCCAAGGGTATTTTAGTCTTTTTACCCATTTATTTAATAGTATTTAAAAGAATAAAACAAAATATTTTAGGGTTGACTCTTGAAATAAATGGGTAAAAAGACTAAAATACCCTTGGGTGACAAGATTTAACAAAAAAATCTAACTGGGTTAAGCCTAAAGGACAAAACGTGCAACAAAATTCCTTGTAAAGGGCAAAACTTGTCAAAATTCGTTAAACAGGACACCGCCTTATAAGTGGTATTAAGATAAAGGACAAAACTTGTAATTTTTCATATTTTTTATATAAATTCACAAGAATCATGTATATCTCTGTTGATTCAGGGGAATCACAGCCGATGAAATGGGCAATGAGGTTACGTGTGGTGTTACATTTAGCCGAAGCTCTTGAATATTGCACAAATAAAGGGCGTGCTCTTTATCACGATCTCAATGCCTATAGAGTTTTGTTTGATGAGGTCAAACTCAAACCTTCAATCTTTATCTCAAATTTCCCATTTTTAAATATGAAAACTGATACTCACGTATTAGAATCTTGCAGGAAGGTAATCCTAGACTTTCGTGCTTTGGCTTAATGAAGAATAGTCGCGATGGAAAAAGTTATAGCACGAATCTTGCCTTCACTCCTCCGGAGTATTTGAGGACAGGTATATTATTGTTTACAATATTGTTCTTAATTATGTTGACTTTTGTGGTCAAAAGGATTAATTTTGACTTCTATGGTCAGTGGGAGTTATTTTTAACTTTATTTGGCAATTCTTATAAGTTTGAGTGAAGTGCACGGATGGTCCTTATGGTTTACCAAAATTTTGGATCTGGTCCTTAGCTTTTCAAAAGTACACAGATGGTCCCTGTGGTTTGCACTTTGTAACACATTTAGTTCCAAGCTTTATCCAAAAGTACATGGATGGTCCCTGTGGTTTGCACTTTGTGATGCATTTAGTCCCTAATATGGACATGCTAAAACCTTTAGATTTGTTGGCTGGGGACCAAATGTGTTACAAAGTGCAAACCACAGGGACCATCCTTGTACTTTTGGAAAGCTAGTGAACAAATCCAAAATTTTGGTAAACCACAGGGACCATCCATGTACTTTTGCTTTTTATTGTTTTAATGCCAATACACAAATTCAATGTTTGCTTTTTTCGATTTTTCCGAGAACCGATGCGGTTCTGGTTTCGGTACCATTTGTATTTCTCTTATGGAAAAGATGCATTATAACTTTTGAAGTCACAACCACTGATTTTCCACTTTAGATTTGGCATGAGTTTTATTTTTAGTTTTTCTTATTTACTTTTTTGAAATTTGTTTCCATCCTGTAGGAAGAGTAACGCCTGAAAGCGTGATATATAGCTTTGGGACTCTTTTGGTTGACCTTCTTAGCGGGAAGCACATTCCTCCAAGCCATGTAAGAATACGTTTCACGGATTTGTGTGTATGTATGTATGTATGCATGTTTGATCACACATCTTGTTTATAATTTCAGGCTCTTGACTTGATAAGAGATCGGAACCTTCAAATGCTTACGGATTCATGTTTGGAAGGACAGTTCTCTAACGATGATGGAACTGAGTTGGTGCGTTTGGCTTCTCGTTGTTTGCAATATGAACAACGTGAACGCCCGAATTCAAAGTCGCTTGTAGCTGCCTTGACTGTTCTACAAAAAGAAACAGAGGTTAGTTTATCGTCTTTTCACTTAGCACAAGAGTGTTTTGACGTTTGACTTTAGTCAAAGTTCTAAAATACCCTTCGATAATCTCTTCACAGGTCCCGTCATACGTCTTGATGGGGATCCCTGCCACGACTTCATTCTCACCTCGGTCACCTCTTGGTCAAGCTTGCTTAAGAATGGATTTGACCGCTATACATGAAATTTTGGAAACGATTTCGTATAAAGATGATGAAGGGCAAACAAATGAGGTTAGTTTATTGCCATTAAGGGTTGAGGGTCCCACTTTTCTGTTCTAATTAGCGGGACCCATGAAACAGAAAAAAAAACCGGGATTCAAAATCTTTTTGTACGTTTTTCAAATCGAATTTGATCTTGATTCTTATTCATGTAACTATGGTGACAGCTCTCGTTTCAAGTGTGGACCGATCAAATGCAAGAGTCGTTAAATTCGAAGAAAAAGGGAGATGTAGCATTCCGGAGCAAGGATTTCAATGCTGCAATCGAGTGCTACTCTCAGGTTTTTTTCTCTTGCATATTATCCACATTTAGTATATATTACGACAATGGCAAAAGACTAAGATACCCTTTTTGTTCGGTTTTTTGCAGTTCATTGAGCACGGACCAATGGCATCACCAACCGTATATGCGAGACGTAGTCTATCTTACCTCATGAATGACATGGCTCAAGAAGCATTAAATGACGCAATGCAGGCTCAAGTGGTGTCACCTGTTTGGCACGTCGCATTGTATCTACAATCCGCCGCACTTTTTGCGCTTAAAATGGAAAACGAAGCGCATGCGGCTCTCAAAGAGGCTGCAACCCTTGAAGCCAAGAGGGGTGCAGCCACTACAAATGGTCAGTGATCAAGTTGGTTCTTGTTGACTTGATATGTTTTGACTTTGACTGAATGGTCAAACGGATATAAGAGTGAAGATTTTGCTGTTCTTTATGGAAATTTATGGTATTGGAGATTAAATGTAGAAAAAAAGGTTGCATTTTTTGTTGAAGAATTGGGTGTAAAGCATGAACTTGGTTGGCTCTACTTTATGTACAAAAAGTTAGCCTTTTATTCTCTTGATTCGGTTTGGTTTGTGGTTTGTCACGGGTTCACGGTGCATAATTTTTGTAATAGGTTCAAAGGAGACCGAAAGGATTGGTCATAGTTTGTCGATTGTTTGTCCTAACGATATTAAAAATGAAAGTTTATTAGAGACTAACAGAATATTCAAACGGAGTTAAAACATTGGATTCAAAATGTTAGAAAAAAAAACGTTTAGGACTCGGGTCGTTAAACTTTTGATCTTGAACTCAAGTGGTTAAAATCGCAACACAGACACTCAAAAAGTAATTTACCCTTAGTATAAAACACAACAGTATATTAAAAATTCATAATTTGTTAAAAAAATACAACAAAAAAGAGACATATCAGTAAAATTTAGTTAAACAAAAAAAATATATATAAGGGCCCAACCAGGTTCGAACCGGTGACCTATTGATCTGCAGTCAATTGCTCTACCACTGAGCTATGGACCCATTGTTGTTAATAAAATAATTACTTCAAAATAATGCTCTACAAAGAAAAAAGAAATACGTGTAATTAATAAAAAAAATATTATAGGGCCCAACCGGGTTCGAACCGGTGACCTATTGATCTGCAGTCAATTGCTCTACCACTGAGCTATGGACCCGTTGTTGCTGACAAAATAAATAAAATGATTATTTCTAAAAAATACTACAAAGAGAAAAGAAATAAAAAGTTAATGAAAAACAAAAAATAAGGGCCCAACCGGGTTCGAACCGGTGACCTATTGATCTGCAGTCAATTGCTCTACCACTGAGCTATGGACCCATTGTTGTAAATATCCCAACTAAATAAAAAGAAATTGCAGTTTCATAGAACATACACATCCTGAGGTACAAAGTATTAATGCGTGATCACTCCATAAAATGTACAACCATCCATGCATAAGGTACAATCACAACACTGGAATATCATAAAATATGCGTAGAAGAAAACATCAACATTTTGTTAAACGGGTTGGTTTTGGGTTACCTTATCAGATTCATGGGTTAAACATCTACTTTTATAATTTCCTGTAAGAAAGTATTTTATTTAACATGTAAATGATTGAATATGTTTATGCTAAAACCTTAAAAATTATAACATAAGCAAAATTTATAGACATTTGGACATGCGACTTGTAAGATCGACTGTGTTGTGGGCTTTTAACGGGGCGTGAAACGTGCCACATGTGCTAGGCATGCACGCCGCGACGGTGGGGCGCTAGATAGTGGTGTGGGCCGGGAGGAGGGACGCTAGTTGGTGGTTAAACGATGGCTGCAAGGGGGAGGGGCCGCAAAAGGGTGTGTTCACCATTACATAGTTTAATATTAAAACGATAGTATGTAGAAAAAAAAAAAACAAATTCAAACTAAACAAGTTGCGTTTGCGTCAACCAGTGGTGTTCAAATATATTTATAGATTCCTGTTGTGTTTGCCTGCTGGCTTGGGCTCAACTTGCCAACCCGTGAACACAATTTGTAAGTATAACCAAAATACAAACACGACTACTAAGTTTACAGCACATACTCATCGATCAAACCATATGCTATCACAGAATTACATCACACCACAACAATAAATCAGGCCTTCAACAATGCACTTATAACACGTAACATGTGTAAATCAAAACCCGTAAGCTACTCATTTTTTTTTGAGTAAGTTGGTACAGGATTAGCTGCCCGGAAATCCTCTTTCGTTGTACCATAATAGGCTACCGTGCGAACCTTCTTCAACTGTAGCAGGTCTCTCTTCTGAAGGTTTTCTGATAAACATCTTCTCCTTCTCTAATGGGGCTTCTGCAGGTTTGACTTCTGTTGACTTGTTCTGAATATGAAGATTATCAGCTATGGTGTTCTTACATTTCTCCATCGTGTTTGTTTCTGATACCATATCTTCATTGTCACACCCCAAAAACGTCGCAGCGAAATATATAACGTAGTGGTGACGGAAGCTGGTGCCCATTTCTATCTTTGATGCATTTAATTGTTGGACATATTAACTAAATTAAAACATAAGTTTTTAAACGTGACGTCCCAAAACATGACACAACCACAATATAGTTAAATTGTCTTTGATCCTTACGAATCTTATTACATATGTCCCAGAAAGTTTTAAAGTTAGTCCAACATATTTAAGTGACAAAACATGCATCAACAATCACAAGATACGCCACAATTCCCGAAGCCGAACTCAAGTACCTGTAGAACACGTTAAAAATCAAGTGTCAACACAAAGGAATGTGAGTTCACATATTCATTTACTAACAATTTTTTTCTAAGGAAAACTTTCTGTTTAGGTGTTTATTTAAAAACATCCATTTAATTTTTTAGAAAGTCCATTTTACTTTCTTAATAAAATCCATGGGCCTTCCGTCGCAGTTTCTCGAACCCGACAATATTGTTACTACCCAGGTTTTGTATATTAAATTATTGCGTCAACTTTCAGACTCGTATGTTAGCTAGACGATACGAACTATATATTAACCATGCATGGATAATCAATGCTAGACAATAAACATAATCAAAATTCGTCGCTTGACTTGAAACGGGGCGACCGGTCACGACAGGGTTGTCAACCCAAAAGATCTACCAACAATTCCTCGCGTACATTACTTAAATGATTAAACGACATCCTGGGCGCAAGGTTCTTTCTCGAAGAACAATATGATGTATGCCTCACGTACAATATATATATATCCTACTAATATGACAATTTAATACACGACGATTTACGAATTCCCCTGTCACTCAAATGTTGAGACCCAGTCCGGAATTCATCCCCAATCCGTACGGTCTCGTTTCACTTAAGAAATACCGCACACACAATATTCATTCATCAAAAACGTTTTACTTCGAAACGTATAACTTATCAAATTCATATATTTTCAGCGAAAATATATATTTTATATTAAAAGGTATGTTTTATTTCGAAAACATTATTAAACCCTTTTAACGACGTGTTCCACCCCTAAAATATATTCAAAATAGTAAAAAGAGAGGTTTAGTGACACTCACCTTTGGGTGCGTATTTTTATATAGCGCAATCCCATAGATTGATTTCTACACGTCCTATTATATAAGTAGGAACGATTTTTAAATCAATATACATACACAAAAATCCTAAGTTTCTCCGTTTCTTAGAATTATCACATAACTTTGAGATTTTCTCGAAAAGTTATCATTTTTGATAATGTTGGCACGTTAATATATATATGAGTTCATATATATATATATATATATATATATAGGGTAAGGTTCACGCGAGAACCACCCTTATTGCGAGAACCGATGTGAACACAAAATAAAATCTAAAAAAAATCAAAAAAGCACTCAAAATTTTTTTTTTATTTTTTTTAATATTTTTTAATAAAAAATCGCTATATTTCGTTACCATAAAAAAAAAAAAAAAAAAAAAAAAAAACTTTTTTTTTCGAGTAACATTTATCCATGCACATGTGCATATGTATCATTACTTCAACAAATTCGGTAATACGTTATCAGGAATAGACAATTGCACTTTAATTTACAATACCATTAGTAATACACTACTTTTTACATTACCAATATTCAAAATGCACATGTGCATAATTAGGTATAACCATGATATAACGTGTTTTGGTACAAAAAGTTTGTGATTTTGAATGGAGAAGTAGGCCCATATACATGTTTTTTGGTTAGTTATATCTAGTGGTTGATGGTTTGGTTATAGTTGTCAATTTTTTATGTAATATGTTGATTGGATGGTATAAATGGTGTTTACATACATGTAATAAAGTGAAAATATTGTTAATGGTATTGTATTATGGATGGTAGGAGGTAATGGTATTGTATTATGGATGGTAGGAGGTAATGGTAGTGTATTATGGATGGTATGATAGATGAAAGGGAAAGTGTATTCAAAGTGGTGTATCAAAACACCTTATTTCATGTTGATACATATAAATGCACATGTGCATTTCTAATATTGGTAATGTAAAAAGTAGTGTATTACATATGGTAGTGTAAATGAAAGTGCAATTGTCTAATATATGTAATGAATTACGGAATTTGTCAAAGAAATGACAAAAATGCACATGTGCATGCTTGTGTATTATGGATGGAATGATAGATGAAAGAGAAAGTAGTGTACCAAAACACCTTATATCCTGTTGATACATATAGATGCACATGTGCATTTCTAACATTGTTAACGTAAAAAGTAGTGTATTACACGTGGTAGTGTAAATAAAAGTGCAATTGACTATTATTTGTAATGAATTACGGAATTTGACAAAGAAACGATACACATGTGCATGGATAACTGTTACTCGAATTTTTTTTTTTTTTTTTTGAAAATTTTTTTTATTTTTTTTTATTAACAAAATATTGCGATTTTTTCAAAAAAAATAGAAAAAAAATAAAAAAAAAAATTTTGGGCTTTTTTTAGATTTTTTTAGGAATTACTGTTTGTGTTCACACTGGTTCTCGCGGTTCTCGCAATAAAGGGTGGTTCCTAACGGATCTTTGTCCTATATATATATATATATATATATATATATATATATATATATTTTTTATGATTTTGCGACTTGAACAATTTTATTGGTGACCATTATTGTGTAAATCCGTTAACTCTCCCGTTTATACACAATATATCTACGATTTGCGCGTCGTAATATATATACATAAACATTTACATAATTTAACACCGAAACACGCGAAATCTTGTTAACTTATCTATTTTGTCATTTTTAAAGCAAATATACATAAAAAAATCTCATAAGTATCAAATTTTCATGCTCGACAAACAAGTTACACCTTTAACGCGATTTTTACCGTTTCTACCGCACAAAACGCACAAATATACATGCAAAGTCTAAACTTCCAACAACATGTTAAAACTTAACATACTTTCACATTTTCATGTTTAAATCACATAACACACTTTAACACATAAGGTTTACCCAAAATTTTACCCATACAAGTGTACTTAGAAAAATGCGTATTTTAGCGATTCGGTAACGTTTTTGGGCGTCGGAAGTCACGTATGACCAACCAAACACCAAGTATACTTAAAATTAGTTAAAATACTTATTTTTAAACTAAAAATATCAGTTTACTTACTGATTTAAATCAGTTTTATAAATATCACTCGAAAAGTCGATTTTTGACCGTTTTAACGCATAGTTTTGCGTTAAACGTTACTATAATCATCCCAACTCGAAACAACTTGATATTTTAACACAATACATGTTATTTACTGATTAAAATAGTGGTTATAATCAGATTAGTGCAGTTTTTGTGTAAGTCACATAAATCATGCGATTTCACGTATTTTACAACTTTTAATGCATCAAGTAAAACATGCAAAGCTAGCAAACATTATGAAAAATTTATAAGTCACTAAAAACTTTAAAATAACTTTATTTTAGTATTTATAATCTGATTAAATCTGATTTTTACTAAATCATACTCAAATCACCTTTTTATAATCATAAATCATCATTCATGACCATTCATCCACATGCATGCTTAAATACAAGCATCTAATGCATTCAATTCACATCATCATCAACATGCATGAACTAACTTATATCTATCATGCATTTAACTCATGTTCAACATTCAAGAATCATCATCTTCATATGATCATCATTTTATCATTTCATCATAAATGAAAGACATATATATATATATATATATATACACTTATATTCTTACACATTTAAGATTTAATCAACAAAATTTCACATGCATGCATATATATACACATACATATACGGCCATATATATGTATATGTAAGATTAAATATATTATGTATTAATATTTAATCTATAGCCATTATAATCATTTACATAATATAGATCAAAATATATAATAACCTATTAAATAATTAGTTGGTAATTGTTGATGGACCATATTACCCTTATTAACTAATTAGGTTTCCTCCTGGGTGCTTATATAAGGAGAATTATATGGAGGTTAAGGGGTTACTCAGTTACACATTAGAAACACCCCATAAGCATAACATCATATTTTCGACCTCCTCTCCTCTCCTCTCCTAACCGATATCCCTTTTCGGTTTTCTAAGTTCCCATCATCAGTCAGCACCCTAAGGAGGAACCTGTTCACGATGACAAGCATGTCGAACTCCATTACTGGATTCTCCACTGCACTATCTGCTGTAACAGGTATGTTTTAATGTTTTCCTTCATGTATAAACAGAACTGAACCAACATGTGGTATCAGAGCATATGTTGATTAGTCGGTTCTGTTTTGTATCCGTAAATCTGGATTAAAACTGGAAAACAGGATTTGAAAAACCATAATAAAATTCGGTTTTGTTCATCCGAGATGCCATCTCGGATCTGTTCTATACATCTCGGATCGTTTGTTTCATCCGTGATCACTATTCCGAAATCATAATGTTCAAGAACTGATTAAATGAATGAAAATAATTCCAGATTTCAGATATATGATTAAGTTAATTTTATTTAGGGTTCATCATGTTCTTAGTTAAAATTCGAAATATCCTATAAGTTTTGGAATATGATTTGAATTGTTATATGTTTTCCTGATTTTGATCTATTTTTTCTAATAAGGATTTTCGAAATCTGTTAAAAGGATAAACAGATTATGTTTTCGAAATTTTATGATAAAATTAGATCAAAGTTATAATAGGAAACTATATCACAATTCTTAATTTCGAATTTTCAGTTGTTATAACCATAAACAACAACTAGATCGCACAAGATAAGATCACATAAGAGATGATCTGATCGCATAAGATAATCGCACAAGATCAGATCACATAAGAGATGATCTGATCGCATAAGATAATCGCACAAGACTTATGGATCGCACAAGGCATACCGGATCGCACAAGGCATAACGGATCGCACAAGGCATAACGGATCGCACAAGGCATTACGGATCGCACAAGGCCTTATTGATCGCACAAGTTTACTTGGGCCTTATTGATCGCACAAGTTTACTTGGGCCTTACTGATCGCACAAGTTTACTTAGTTAATTAATCAGAATCAGATAATGTTTTACAAAACCAAAATTAGCTTAACTTGAATGAGCTTTTGATGTATCATTTCTGGCCAAAGCTGACTTGACACATCTACTTATCGTTCAAGTATTACGAAAGCTATGTTGTGTGTGCATCATAAGCATGAATGTCTTAATTTCTGGCCAAAGCTGATTTAATTCATTCATAGATGGCATACTCAACAAGTGCATAACTAAAGTGATTGTCTCAATTTCTGGCCAAAGCTGATTTGTTACAACCACTTTGCACATATGTTTAAATGATTACACTTCTGGCCAAAGCTGTTTTGTCTTCGTTTAAGTAGAATTTTTAGCTAAGTCTATTATTTTGATGTTAGTAATAGACAATATCACAGCTTCATAATGTAAAATGGTCATTATTTATGCCTGCCTTAGTTTAACGTGCCCTTAGATCACATTAGGATTTCTTCCTTAGTATCATAACTTGCTCATCTTATTTCCACTATCAGCTCCAAATTGCGGGATTCCACCTTTTACTGGTGATAACTTTGCTGCATGGAAGGATGCTCTAATGCTTACTCTTGGGCTGCTGGACTTTGATTATGCTCTAGAGAGAATAAGCCAGCGGATCTTACCACTCAAAGTACTGCTGCTGAGCAGTTAACTCACGACAAGTGGACTAGGTGTAACCGCATGTCTCTCATGTTTATGAAGCAGTCCATAAGCAATGCAATCAGGGGAGCTATTCCTGATTCTGAAGATGCTAAAACCTACTTGGAACATGTGGAGGCGCAGTTCAAAGGGACGTCTAAAGCACATGCTAGTACTCTTATTCTCAAGCTGGTGACAACTAAGTATGATGGGAGGAGCGGCATTCGCGAGCACATCATGATGATGAATGACATGGCCAATAAGCTGAAGGGGCTGGAAATGGAAATCAGTGATGGTTTCCTTGTTCATTTCATCATTACTTCGCTTCCTTCGTCCTTTGAAGCATTCAAGATCAATTACAACACTCAGAAGGACAAATGGACGATGAGTGAGCTGGTCGCTATGTGCGTACAGGAGGAAGAGCGTATGAGGATGGATCGCCATACTGATGTTGCCAACTTCACTACCTCCAACTCTAAGAAGAGGAAGAAAAATTATCAGAGGAAGGATGCTTCAAAAGTCCAAAGGCCTAATCCTAATCCTAATACAAGTGCACCTTCCAGCTCTAAGAACTCCTTAGGCAGTATCCGCTGCAAATTCTGTAAAAAGACAGGACACATGCAGAAGGAATGCCCTGATTTTAAGGAGTGGCTGGCTAAGAAAGGTAACGATTATTTTATGATACTTAAGTCCTATAATTTAAGTGTTCCTGCTAATTCTTGGTGGTTTGATTCTGGTTCCATGGTTCATGTTACCAATTCAACTCAGGGATTCCTTTCAATCCGGAAGCTGGAAAGAAACCAAAGAACGCTTAAGGTTGGGGATGATCGAGAATTAGAAGTGAAGGCCATTGGAACGTTACAATTAGTTATGAAAACTGGTTTATGTATTAAACTTTATGATACCTTATATGTTCCTGAGGTAACTCGGAACCTTGTATCAGGACCAAAGTTAGACATGGACGGTTTTATTGTTTCCCATGGTCATTGCAAACTCTCTATCCTTTATGATTCTGTTCTTTATGGTACTGGTATTCTGGATGGTGGTCTCTATAGATTAGAACTAGAAGATAACTTTTCCAAATCTTTGTTGTCATATAACATTAATGAATCACTCACAAAGATGGAAGAGAAACGAGACTTAGAAACTTCATCCATGTTGTGGCATCAGCGTTTAGGCCACATTTCAAAAGAACGATTAAATCGTCTTGTAAAGGATGAAGTCTTACCTCCTCTCGATTTCTCTGATTTTGGAACATGTGTCAAATGTCTTAAAGGTAAAATGACATTAGCGAATAAGAAATGTGCCACTAGGAGTTCTAATTTATTAGAACTCATTCACACTGACATTAGTGGTCCCTACCAAATCGCTGGCATAACAGGACATACTTCATTTATAACTTTTATTGATGATTATTCTCGTTACATGTACTTGTATCTAATTAAGGAAAAATCTGAATCTCTAACAACTTTTAAAGATTATAAGGCTGAAGTTGAAAAGCAATTAGATCGTCAGATTAAAGTTGTGAGATCAGATAGAGGCGGTGAATATTATGGAAGACATACTGATGTGGGTCAAGCTCCTGGTCCATTTTATGAGTTTTGTAAGGGCCAGGGGATTGTGAACCAATACACCATGCCTGGTACACCTCAGCAGAACAGTGTCGCTGAAAGAAGAAACCGTACCCTTATGAACATGATGCGCAGTATGTTAGCCAACACTAATTTACCATTATTCCTCTGGACTGAAGCGCTAAAAGCAGCTGTTCATATACTCAATAGAGTTCCTTCTAAGTCTGTCCCTAAAACTCCTTATGAACTTTGGACAGGAAGGAAACCGAGTCTTAAATATATGAAAGTATGGGGCTGCATTGCTGAAGCAAAACTTTACAATCCTTTCCTAAGGAAACTTAACCGTAAAACAGTTACCTGTTTCTTTATCGGGTATCCTGAGAACTCTAAGGGTTATCGTTTCTATTGTCCTTCCCATGTCACCCATATTGTTGAAACCAAGCGTGCCGCGTTCCTGGAGGATTTCAAGGTCAGTGGGAGCAGTACCAACCCTTACGAAGAATTGCAAGAAGTACAAGACGCAGGGGGGGGGAGACTCGTCGCTTACCATTACTCCGATTACTCCTCTTGCACCCAATGCAACTACTGTACCTGAAGCTACTGCACCAACTCCAAATTTACCTCTACAATCAGAATCCATTATACCTCATGACGAAGGCACATCAAACGCTCAAAACCAAGACAACGCTGAACCCGATAATCCACTCAGGAGGTCATCTAGGCAAAGAAGGCCTACTAATTGGGATGATTATGTTACCTACCTGACTGAAATGGATCCCGGAAAGCTCAATGATCCTATCTCTTACAATGAAGCCATTAGCAGTGATCAGTCTTCTGAATGGAATAAAACAATGATTGAAGAGCTTGAATCCATGAAGAAAAATGACGTTTGGGATTTGGTAGAATTACCCAACGGAGCCAAACCCATAGGATGTAAATGGGTATTCAAAACAAAACTGGATCCGAATGGTAATGTTGAACGCTACAAAGCTAGATTGGTTGCAAAGGGCTACACTCAGAAAGAGGGAATTGATTATTAAAAGACGTTTTCACCTGTCTCTCGTAAAGATTCATTAAGGATCATCATGGCCCTAGTAGCTCATTTTGATTTAGAGTTACATCAGATGGACGTTAAAACCGCTTTCCTTAACGGAGATTTGGACGAAGATGTTTACATGAAACAACCTGAAGGCTTTAAACCTGAAGGTCAGGAGCATCTAGTCTGTAAGTTGAAGAAATCCATTTACGGGTTAAAACAAGCATCACGTCAATGGTACCTCGAGTTTGATGAAGTCATGAAGAAGCAAGTTTTTATGAAGAATCAAGTGGATCAATGCACCTACCTCAAGATGAGTGGGAGCAACTTTACTATACTTGTCCTTTACGTAGATGATATTCTATTGGCAAGTAATAGTTTAGACATGTTGCATGAGTCGAAGCGGTTACTCTCGCATAACTTCGACATGAAGGATCTTGGAGATGCTTCTTACGTCATTGGCATCGAAATTCACCGAGATAGACACAAAGGGATCTTAGGATTGTCCCAAAAGGCTTACATAGATCGTGTCCTTACGCGTTACAACATGCAACAGTGCAAACCCTCCGTCGCTCCAGTAGTTAAGGGAGATGTTTTCGGTTCATTCCAGTGTCCGACAACAGAGGTTGAGAAGGAGCAAATGAGCCAGATACCTTACGCGTCAGTAGTAGGGAGCTTGATGTATGCTCAAGTCTGTACTCGCCCAGATATCGCTTATATTGCTGGAATGTTAGGCCGTTATCAGACTAATCCTGGCCTAGATCACTGGAAAGCAGCTAAGAAGGTACTTCGATATCTGCAAGGGACGAAAGACTATAAATTGACTTATAGAAGAAGTGATCATTTAGAAGTGGTGGGCTATTCTGATTCTGACTTTGCCAAATGCAAAGATGACAAGAAATCCACTTCGGGCTATATCTTTATGTTAGCAGGCGACCCTATCTCATGGAAGAGTCATAAACAACAGTTGACCACAACTTCCACAATGATGGCAGAGTACATTGCTGTTTATAATGCAACCTGTCATGGAATGTTGCTTAGAAATCTGATCACTGGACTCAAAATTGTTAATTCCATTTCTAGACCATTGAAGCTTTACTGTGATAATTCAGCTGCCGTTAGTTTCTCGAACACTAACAGTTCGACTGGAGCTGGTTTATATCTCGATACAAAATATCTGTTCGTATGTGAACGAGTTGAGGAAAATAATCTTTGTATCGAGTATATTAGTACCAAAGATATGCTTGCGGATCCGATGACTAAAGGTCTCCCTCCTAAGGTTTATGAAGAACATGTTCGGAATATGGGATTTTGTAAAGACCTTATTTGAGCATATTGTACTAGCTTATGTTTTATGTTAATGAAATTTCCTCAGTTTGATTTTGTATGTCTCTTAGAATATGTTCAACCGGTATAATGGCATATAGACAAATAAAGTTACAAATCAAACAAAGGGCTTACGCGTATTTTGATCATGACGATTAGGTTTTAAATTAAGGCTATAGTATGATTAATGGGGGTCCTGAGTCGCATAATGATTCAACGGCTGTATTTCTCTGCTATAGTACTTGTTTAAGGCTAAAATGAGTGTTAACTCCTGATCAGACTTATCTAATACTCATAGTAAATGATTACTCGGCTAAGTGGGAGAATGTAAGATTAAATATATTATGTATTAATATTTAATCGATAGCCATTATAATCATTTACATAATATAGATCAAAATATATAATAACCTATTAAATAATTAGTTGGTAATTGTTGATGGACCATATTACCCTTATTAACTAATTAGGTTTCCTCCTGGGTGCTTATATAAGGAGAATTATATGGAGGTTAAGGGGTTACTCAGTTACACATTAGAAACACCCCATAAGCATAGCATCATATTTTCGACCTCCTCTCCTAACCGATATCCCTTTTCGGTTTTCTAAGTTCCCATCATCAGTCAGCACCCTAAGGAGGAACCAGATCACGATGACAAGCATGTCGAACTCCATTACGGGATTCTCCACTGCACTATCTACTGTAACAGGTATGTTTTAATGTTTTCCTTCATGTATAAACAGATCTGAACCAACAGTATATACACATGATCCAAAAATTTACCTTTCACATATTCATGAACCCATTTCAAATCACAAAAACCCTTTTCAAATCATTCATGCATTAACTTCCAAGAATCAATCAAACATGTAACAATCAAAATCAAAACCCAATCTCATACACACATGTATATATACTCACGGCCACATGCTCACACACATACACATACACTTCCATTTTTATTTTATTCAAAAACCCATTTGTTTCAAGTTTCAAGTTTGTGATTAAACTCAAGAACAAGAGAAACTTCCATCACTATCAAGAATCAAAAACAAGGTTTTTAGAATAAATTTTATACCTTTAAGTTCTTGGATGATTTTTAGGAAAGTTTGATGATATGAGACTTAATTGTTGCTTGAAACACCTTGTTATCACTTTTGAACCTTCAAATGAGCTTGAAACTAACTTGGAATGACTTTAATTCTCAAGAACAAGATTGGAATTTTTGAAAATGTATGAATGTAGAGGTGTTCGGCCGTGATGTTTGAGGAGAGAGAGAGAATGAAGTTTGAAATGGGTTTTCTTGAAACTATGCAAAGTATGAAAGGTATTTAGGTATTAATCATCATGCATCCTTTCTCTAGACATGACAAATGTCCCATTTGCAAGATTCAAGAGAGTTTTGGCAGCTCATAATGCCGCCACATCTCCCCCCTCTCACACACATTTCATATACATATATATATTATATGTAAATTTGAGTTAAACATGTATTTTACTTATTACCGGGTATTTTATCTAGCGTTTTAATCCCGTTTTAGCGCGTTTTAAATTATTTTTAACACTCTATAAAAATAAACTCACCAAAATATTATCGAAAAATATTTTGTTTGCCGGGACTGGTGACGTTGCCGATATTTGGCAGTATGCGCGGTGTGCTGCGCGGTATGCGCTTAAAATCGCAAAAATAGGGATTTAAGCGTTTTTTATTTATTTTTATTATTCTAAAGTAATAAACTCATTAAATTATTACTAAAATGATTATTATTTGCCTTGACAGGCTGTGTTGACATTATTTTGTCGGTATAGCGCTGCATCGCGCGGTACACGCTTAAACTCGAAAAATAGAGTTTCCTAACGTTTTAAATTATTTTTTCACACAGATATGATTAAAATAATTATTCTAATCATAACATATTATCTTTAGGATTTTAACACTGATCGGGTGGTCACCGACGTTCGTTTCGCATTTTAGTCGTTACGCGATAAGCGTTTATCTTACCGTTGCCAACATAATTTTTATCAAAGTTTAATTTTACCAATACATTAAATTTCCCATATAAACATCATAACCAGCCAAATATAGCCCTGTTACCTATTCACAACACGTGTTACAATTGTACGGTACAGCCTGAAAAGCCGGGTGTCACAGTCTCCCCCTGTTTAGGAAATTTCGTCCCCGAAATTTTTACTCTACAGGTTTTGTTTTCCCACAAGGTGGAAATAGCAAAAACAAACTCGGTAAATATGGTCTTGTAGTTTCTGCGAGAAATTTTGATTCTTACTAAGAATCTTCGTAGACCTATATTACACACACCCTCAATTCCTAATCCCACGGCTCAACGCTCTCCACCCATTCCAAGGTTCAACATTTACAAGCACTTAATCAAGAAGATTAAGTCAAAATTCCACCAATTCGGGTTCTACCTTAGTATATTTACATATACATTACCCCGTATCCTAGATAGTCTGAGTTTACACCCGATTGATCCAACTCGAGATGGGCTCCCGAAAGAATCAAATCTCATAAACTCGTCTTCCTTCCTTCTTGCATTCATTTCAGATATCCACAAATCGCCAAATCAGTAAATCGCATACACGACTAGAATGCTGTAATCGCCTATCCGGTTATTAGCATAACTCTTCTAGCTATGCATACTGCTTCTATGGTGCTTCGATAAACTTTCGTTTATCTTCCAAACAAATCTCTATAAAGAACAAAATCAGTGTATTATCCATCATACACTTTCTCAACTAAACCCAAACAATACATCATGTACACTACTCCATCCTTATGGTAGCTTGAGCCTATAAGCGACTAATCCAACTCAAGATGGGCTCTTGAAATGACCTAATCATTGTGGCTCAGCTCTTCTTTTCTCTGCTAAACCTAATAGCATCTCTGTAAGATAACTCCTTTAACAGAACCAAATCTTCAATCTGGAATGGCAATAGTTCCTTCAATTGTCCATGTAATCCTTCTGTTGGTCAATTGGTAACTTTTAACCTTCCCTCGATCCAGGAAAATCCTTTCGCTGGTTTCCTAGATAAACTAAGGTCTGGTTAATTGTCCTCTGTCATGTTAGCTCAACAGAATGGTGATCAACACTTCCGTTCATGCAAGGCTTCAAACGGAGCAACCTAAATACTAGCGTGTTAACTATTATTGTAAGATAACTCTGCCGAGGGCATATGAATATCTTAACTTCCTTCGGAGTCCATCATACACGCTTCCAACTTTTCTTTCAAGGGTACGAAAAGCTTCCTACTATCTTGCTGCCCAATAAATTTCCCTTTTCCTTTTAGGGTTATTAGTGTCGAAGGCTGCACTAATTTAGGGAAATTCTTAATAAATCTCCGGTAGCACCTAGCTAGTCATATGGATCATCATACTCCCGACGGGGTCTTTGGCGCTCCTCATCATTCACCAACTCCATAGTTAACTTCAAACGTTACTCATGATTTCCCCTTAGATCGCACATAGGAAAATATGTCGTCGATGAATATTATCACGAACTTATCTGGTTAGGGTTTCCATGCCCTGTTCATGAGATCCATGAATATATAAATGGCGCATTAATTTAGTCAAAAGGCATGACTAATAACTTGTAATGGCCATATTGTGTTCGAAAAGCAGTCCTCAGCATATCTTCGTCAGCAACCTTCAACTGATGGTATCCTGATCGCAGATCAATCTTCGAGTAGCAGCTGGATCCATGTAGCTGATCGAACAAATCATCAATCCTCGGTAAAGGGTACCGATTCTTGATAGTCAACTTGTTTAGCGCTCGGAAATCCTCACATATTCTGAAGGATCCATCCTTCTTTCTCTTCAATAAAACAGATGCACCTCAAAGAGAAAAGCTTGATCGAATGAAACCCTTGTCTAATAGCTCTTGAGGCTGATTTGACAGTTCCTTCATTCCAAACGGTGCTTAATCTACAAGGAGATTGTGCAAATGGGTGCAGCACCGGGTACCAGATCGATTCGGAAGTCGATCTGTCTCGCAGGGGGCAACCCAGGTAAGTCTTTTTAGGAAAACTTCTGGATAATTGCGAACAATAGGAATCTCTCCGATATTCCTACATTTGGCCTTCATATTCACCACGTTAACAAAGAACGCAGGATAGCCTTTTCGCAACAACTTGTGCATCCTCACAACACTGACGACTCTCAACCATCAACACTCGTCACTCGACTCGGTCGGTCTTCGGGAACAACTATCACCTCTCTACCGTCATCAGGACGAGATATTCTAGCTAACTTCTTCAAGCGTTAGTCCCCACTTCGTTCATGGATAATCAACCCATCCTCACATCTTCGTCAAAGCTCCCCAGTTCCACTGGAAATAAACCAACACTAAAAATACGATCATCTACTAAATACTATAACCGCGAACGACCTCACTAGTTTCCATCAACTTACCAATTGCTAGTCCTATCGGGCACTTTATACCCAGCTTACTGTTGGTGAACACAAAAATGGTTCAAAGTTTCTCGAACAAAACTCAAGTCAGATTTGGTATTAAAAGTATGAACATAGATTGGTTTTTTATTCGAAACATACCAGAAACAACAGCATGCCCGTCTCGTGCCTTCCCAGCACTCATCTCAATGGCTTTACCCACAGCATCCTGTCCCTTCGGTTTCGGGCAATCTCTTTTGTAATGTCCTCGCTCACCACACACGTAGCATCCCTCGAGCGTAACTCCATCCAATGTACTCCTAGCATAACACTTAGGGGTCACATGTCCAGTCTGACCACCTTTGGCGCACTTTCTCCGCTCATCCTCGTGAGTCTTCCTCTCAGAACCACCCCTGCCATCCCTGGCATTATCCTTTCACAAACCATTAGAGTTAATTACATACACTTTCCTCGAACCGCGTTTGTCATCACACTTCTCATCGGTATCCTTCCTCAAACTCTCAGACTTTCTCTTTCGCGAATCCCCAGATCTAGGCTCTGAATACGGAATTATTTGAATAGTCGATCCTCTAAGATAGCCCGACATCACGCATACCGTTGCCACGCCATTGCATAGGGTACCAGCAAATGATCTTGGGTTACAACCCTGGATTGTTTTATGTGTACATCTATGTACTGTTCACAAAGTTAATGAAAAATCAGAATTATGCTCCGATTATATCATAACACAGGAACTACTAAAACTTTCCGATCATTATATCACATGAAGGGTTTCTGATCTGTGTCCCACCAAAACCATGCCCATGAGCATCACGTCCACGTTCCTGGCCATTATTTTGGTTAGCATCACGCTGTTCCATGGCAGTATTAACGTGTTGGGCTATGAGTTGTGCCAACTCTTTTGGGGTAATAGGTAGTCCAGAACCCTGTCTCGCTTTTGGCGGCATTTCGTCGTTTCTATTATTTACAACAATAATAATCACATAAGACGATAACCAAAAATAATTCAATCATTAAATGGTAGTGGACCAAACATTGCGCATGTATAATATCCACATATTAATGAGAACAATTCTTAAACCAAAAGAAACCCATTTGATATTTATACCAGAAATTTACAAAGCTTGTTTTTAGTACGAAGACTAATCAAAATTCGGCGTGTCTACATCAACACCCGCAACAAGTCTATATGAAATTTCCTCCTAAATATCTGAAATTTTGGCATGCAAGCCATAAATAGGGTTCATCAAATGAGACATACAAAACAAACAACAGAAACAACCAACAACTAACGCTTCAATCCCTGGAAGTCTAACATCTTCCTAACAAGCTCTTCTAGCTTATCATAACAGTCCATCTGTCCCTCTAAGTCCTTCATCGTCTCCATGCCTCCGCGTAACGTGGCGAACTGACGATCACAGTGAGAGCGATTGACCCAAACCCCTTTCTGCCTCTTCAAAGCGGACGCTATCTCAACTCTCGAAGTCGATGCGATCTCTCTAATGGGTCGAGTCCTCTTCCTACGACGAGTGTTGACTAAAAGAGGTGTAGCAAAACACGTGACTCGAATATCAGAACAAACAATTCTGTAACGACAGGCGAAAGAATCTCAAGTGTAGGCTCAACAGTATCAGTGAGCAGGACTACTTATGGTTTCGTAATTCGAGACGTGACATATCGTAACCGTACAAAGTAAGTGTGTGATCAACGTGAATAGTAACACATAAGGCCAAAATAAACAGATATCACGTATGCACATAAACACATAAGGGTTTTCATACATGATAAAATTTCCACATTTATTTAAAAACCTTGGCTTCGAGAATTTTGGACTTTAAATCTCAAAATTCTTCGGTTGAAGTCTAGTGTTTTCCTCCAAAAACATCTAGTTCGCTAACAACCATTGGCTCTGATACCAACTTCTGTCACACCCCAAAAACGTCGCAGCGGAATATATAACGTAGTGGTGACGGAAGCTGGTGCCCATTTCTATCTTTGATGTTTGATGCATTTAATTGTTGGACATATTAACTAAATTAAAACATAAGTTTTTAAACGTGACGTCCCAAAACATGACACAACCACAATATAGTTAAATTGTCTTTGATCCTTACGTATCTTGTTACATTTGTCCCAGAAAGTTTTAAAGTTAGTCTAACATATTTAAGTGACAAAACATGCATCAACAATCACAAGATACGCCATAATTCCCGAAGCCGAACTCAAGTACCTGTAGAACACGTTAAAAATCAAGTGTCAACACAAAGGAAGGTGAGTTCACATATACATTTACTAACAATTTTTATTCCAAGGAAAACTTTCTGTTTAGGTGTTTATTTAAAAACATCCATTTAATTTTTTAGAAAGTCCATTTTACTTTCTTAATAAAATTCATGGGCCTTTCGTCACAGTTTCTCGAACCCGACAATATTGTTACTACCCAGGTTTTGTATATTAAATTATTGCGTCAACTTTCAGACTCGTATGTTAGCTAGACGATACGAACTATATATTAACCATGCAGGGATAATCAATGCTAGACAATAAACAGAATCAAAATTCGTCGCTTGACTTGACACAGGGTGACCGGTCACGACGGGGTTGTCAACCCGATAGATCTACCAACAATTCCTCGCGTACATTACTTAAATGATTAAACAACATCATGGGCGCAGGGTTCTTTCTCGAAGAACAATATGATGTCTGCCTCACGTACAATATATATATCCTACTAATATGACAATTTAACACACGACGATTTACGAATTCCCCTGTCACTCAAATGTTGAGACCCAGTCCGAAATTCATCCCTAGTCCGTACGGTCTCGTTTCACTTAAGAAATACCGCACATACAATATTCATTCATCAAAAACGTTTTACTTCGAAACGTATAACTTATCAAATTCATATATTTTCAGTGAACATATATATTTTATATTAAAAGGTATGTTTTATTTCGAAAACATTATTAAACCCTTTTAACGACGTGTTCCACCCCCAAAATATATTCAAAATAGTAAAAAGAGGGGTTTAGTGACACTCACATTTGGGTGCGTATTTTTATATAGCGCAATCCCAGAGATTGATTTCTACACGTCCTATTATATAAGTAGGAACGATTTTTAAATCAATATACATACACAAAAATCCTAAGTTTCTCCGTTTCTTAGAATTATCACATAACTTTGAGATTTTCTCGAAAAGTTATCATTTTTTATTATGTTGGCACGTTAATATATATATATATTTATGATTTTGCGACTTGAACAATTTTATTGGTGACCATTATTGTGTAAATCCGTTAACTCTCCCGTTTATACGCAATATATCTACGATTTGCGCGTCGTAATATATATACATAAACGTTTACATAATTAACACCGAAACACGTGAAATCTTGTTAACATATCTATTTTGTCATTTTTAAAGCAAACATACATAAAACATCTCATAAGTATCAAATTTTCATGTTCGACAAACTAGTTACACCTTTAACGCGATGTTTACCGTTTCTACCGCACAAAACGCACAAATATACATGCAAAGTCTAAACTTCCAACAACATGTTAAAACTTAAAATACTTTCACATTTTCATGTTTAAATCACATAACACACTTTAACACATAAGGTTTACCCAAAATTTTACCCATACAAGTGTACTTAGAAAAATGCGTATTTTAGCGATTCGGTAACGTTTTCGGGCGTCGGAAGTCACGTATGACCAACCAAACACCAAATAAACTTAAAATTAGTTAAATAATTATTTTTAAACTAAAAATATCAGTTTACTTACTGATTTAAATCAGTTTTATAAATATCACTCAAAAAGTCGATTTTTGACCGTTTTAACGCATAGTTTTGCGTTAAACGTTACTATAATCATCCTAACTCGAAACGAATTGATATTTTAACACAATACATGTTATTTACTGATTAAAATAGTGGTTATAATCAGATTAGTGCAGTTTTTGTGTAAGTCACATAAATCATGCGATTTCACGTATTTTACAACTTTTAATGCATCAAGTACAACATGCAAAGCTAGCAAGCATTATGACAAAGTTATAAGTCACTAAACACTTTAAAATAACTTTATTTTAGTGTTTATAATCTGATTAAATCTGATTTTTACTAAATCATACTCAAATCACCTTTTTATAATCATAAATCATCATTTCATGATCATTCATCCACATACATGCTTAAATACAAGCATCTAATGCATTCAATTCACATCATCATCAACATGCATGAACTAACTTATATCTATCATGCATTTAACTCATGTTCAACATTCAAGAATCATCATCTTCATATGATCATCATTTTATCATTTCATCATAAATGAAAGACATATATATATATATATATATATATATATATATATATATATATATATATATATATACTTATCCTTACACATTTAAGATTTAATCAACAAAATTTCACATGCATGCATATATATACACATACATATACGGCCATATATATGTATATACACATGATCCAAAAATTTACCTTTCACATATTCATGAACCCTTTTCAAATCATTCATGAAGAATCAATCAAACATGTAACAATCAAAATCCAAACCCAATCTCATACACACATGTATATATACTCACGGCCACATGCTCACACACATACACTTCCATTTTTATTTTATTCAAAAACCCATTTGTTTTAAGTTTCAAGTTTGTGATTAAACTCAAGAACAAGAGAAACTTTCATCACTATCAAGAACATCAAGAATCAAAAACAAGGTTTTTAGAATAAATTTTATACCTTTAAGTTCTTGGATGATTTTTAGTAAAGTTTGATGATATGAGACTTAATTGTTGCTTGAAACACCTTGTAATCACTTTTGAACCTTCAAATGAGCTTGAAACTAACTTGGAATGACTTTAATTCTCAAGAACAAGATTGGAATTTTTGAAAATGTATGAATGTAGAGGTGTTCGGCCGTGATGTTTGAGGAGAGAGAGAGAATGAAGTTTGAAATGGGTTTTCTTGAAACTATGCAAAGTCTGGAAGGTATTTAGGTATTAATCATCATGCATCCTTCTTTAGACATGGCAAATGTCCCATTTGCAAGATTCAAGAGAGTTTTGGCAGCTCATAATGCCGCCACATCTCCCCCCTCTCACACACATTTCATATACATATATATATATATTATATGTAAATTTGAGTTAAAACAAGTATTTTACTGATTACCGGGTATTTTATCTAGCGTTTTAATCCTGTTTTAGCGTGTTTTAAATTATTTTTAACACTCTATAAAAATAAACTCACCAAATTATTATTGAAAAATATTTTGTTTGCCGGGACTGGCGACGTTGCCGGTATTTGGCAGTATGCGCGCTGTGCTGCGCGGTATGCGCTTAAAATCGCAAAAATAGGGATTTAAGCGTTTTTTATTTATTTTTATTATTATAAAGTAATAAACTCATTAAATTATTACTAAAATGATTATTAGTTGCCTTGACAGGCTGTGTTGACATTATTTTATCGGTATACGCGCTGCATCGCGCGGTACGCGCTTTAACTCGAAAAATAGAGTTTCCTAGCGTTTTAAATTATTTTTCCACACGGATATGATTAAAATAATTATTCTAATCATAACAGATTATTTTTAGGATTTTAACACTGATCGGGTGGTCACCGACGTTTGTTTCGCATTTTAATCGTTACGCGATAAGCGTTTATCTTACCGTTGCCAACATAATTTTTATCAAAGTTTAATTTTACCAATACATTAAATTTCACATATAAACATCATAACCAGTCAAATATAGCCCTGTTACCTATTCACAACACGTGTTACAATTGTACGGTGCGGCCTGAAAAGCCGGGTGTCACATTCATATAGTTTCATTAAAACCTTCATTTCTGAAGAATATATTTCCATGAGTGTATGGTATATGGTATAACAAAACTAAGAATACATGGAGCCCAATCGTGTAATTATGACCCACACCTTATATCTACCCATTTTGACCCGAACCCAACTGGCCCATTTTGCCACCTCTATACAGAACACTCTTATAGCTTTGAAGACTTATGTTGATTGATTTCACAAGCAGCTTTTGAAGTCTGAAAGTCTAGAGTCTGCAGGACCTTTAAGATAAGAAAAATTACATCGACGTTTAGTGAAAACGTCTTACAATGAGACCAATAATGTATTAGCAAATAATAGTTGACTGTATTGTGCAATGAGCAGTTTATAATATAAATACACTTCAGTTTTACTATTAGTCGGGCTTCCATCGGATTTTAAACTTCTACTATGGGTAGATCGGGTCGGTTAGGGTATTATCTTCGACGCTCAATACATATAAAATTTTCGGTAAAATTTACATTTCGAAACGAGTTTAGTTATGACAGTGATTCATTTTCTTTTTAAGTATCAATACAAACTAACGATTTTGAAGAAATAAAGCCCTAATTAAACTAGCAATATGCAATAATGGGAAACCTAATTTAACGGAAACAGCATAAAAACAAGAAACACACACACCAAAGATAGAGATTAAACTACTATTACTGATCGAAAACAAACAAACTCAAAAGGTATAAAATAGGGTTCGTAAAGCAAGATGAAAACGAACGAAGATCTTTGACAAGTGACCGAATCTTGAAGTAATTTGAGTCTTGGATGTTGACATTGCAATCAGAACAACGCTTTTTAGGATTTGAGATTTCCATTTTGTGTCTGCATGATTTTGGTTCTAAGTTTTTTTTTGAAAGGTTTGAGTTATTCACGAATGTCGGGAGTTCTAGCATACGTTGTCTTAACCGGGTCCGCGCTAGAGAACCTCCTCGCACAATACATCCCTAATTTAAATCTCTCAATGAGAAACCCCTATCACCCAGACTGAAACTTGAGACCTGAAGAGGAGCCCACCATAAGTGGAACTTAAATACCGTTGGCCACCACTAGAGTGATGACAATACTTCAGAACTTCTTATGCAATGTCACACCCCAAAATATCAGAGCTTGGCGTGACTGGACTGGTATCTTCATTGCACAGCGGAAGTGTTTGGGCTAAGACTTCTAGAAAGTGAACGCCGCTAAGTACTCGAATTCCCATGGGTTCTCCTATTCCAACCATTCCATAATTTTGAAAATGCAACCTGAGAAAGAACATGCGAAAAATCAAAATAAAGTTGAGCGAGTTCATAGTTTGTTTGTTTTGTATCAAATGCGTTTTAAAACACTTGAAATCTTGCATTTGAAAAACCGGTTAGTGAGATCTCAATATCTCAAAGCATTTGAAATGTCGTCTTTGTATATCGGTAACGAAATGTTTTCTGTTATGTTTATAAACCGATACATGTAACTGCTGAGTTTGTAAACCGGTAATGAAATGTTTTCTGTCGTATCTGTAAACTGGTATTGAAATGATTTCTGTTATCTTTGTAAACCGGTATTGAAATGTTTTATGTTATCTTTGTAAACCAGTATTGAAATCGTAGTATGTAGGATACCTATGGAATCTAAGGATCAATCAGTGTGTAGCTAATACACTGACCTATGCCATAAGTAAGTAACCAAACCGAGACAACTTTGTTATCAATTGGGACCGCAAAAGCACTCAGAAAGGGTTACCAAACCCGGAGTGGAGCGCGCCTCAAACTCGATAGATCTATACCTTTTGCACCTTGGTCACTACGTGATTAATGGTTACTAATGTCATCCTCCTACTTACACACAGTGATCTGTTATCATCTAATTCCATAGCTACATACCTAGTGTTATTGGGTCTTTGCCCATGTCATTGGGCCTTTGCCCTAGTGGACCATCTAGTCCTAGTGACATTGGGCCTTTGCCCACGTCCTTGGGCCTTTGCCCTAGTTATGAAAACTCATGCATGTTTCGAAAACCCTGTATTGTTGTAAAATCCGATAAGTTTAGCATGGACTTTTCGTAAACCATTTGAGTTCGTTGAAATCCTATTGCGAAATGGTTTAGAAATATATATAGTTTTCGTTCATCGAAATATTGTGTACTTTTGCGAAACTTGCATGTCTTTCCACCCCCGAAAACATTTATAAAAATGTAAAACAGTAAAAAGTGGGGGTTATGAACTCACCTTGACATTCCTGTGCAATGCTAGCTTAGCGTGATTCCGTGATGTCATTCCAAGAATGTGAACTCGCTAGCGTGCAACTAAAGCATTCCTAATCAATGAATAATTATAAGTTTCTAATTAAACGTAGCTAAACTATGTGTCCGAGCTCTACCGAATCGTTAACCAACGACTCTAGGGAAGTGTTATCATCTTGATTTAGAATAACCAATTTATGGTTATTTGATCCCGTTCATAATCGGGATAAAACTTAGTCGCGAAATAAATTAGTTCCCGAAGGGTGTAGTATGTATATATTTATATATACATATATAGACGTAACTATATTAATGCAGCCGTATTAGTCGTCGCGAATAGAAATATGTAGATGAAATATTGTACGTATTTGAAACATCGTATATGATTCGGTAATATACCGTTGTAGGTGTCGTAGGATGGAAACAAATAGATATATATACACATATATATTCGAAAACTTGACGTTTGAAACGAATATAACAAATATATTCATGTTATAAGAATATTCGGGTCCGAAATATTTGAAATAAATATAAACAACTATATTTATATTATATGATTTCCCGAATACTAAATGTTTGAGATAAATATAAAACATTACATTTATTTTATTTGCAAAAGTATAGGAATTAGCGACGTTTAAAATAAATATATCATTATATTTATTGTATAAAAGTGTCCGGAAATGTCGGTGTTCGAAATAAATATAAATAATTATATTTATTTTAAAGAGTAAACTATCATTTTGGTCCCTGAGGTTTGGGCAGTTTTGCCACTTTAGTCCAAATTTGAAACCTTTTGCATCTGGGTCCCTGTAGTTTCATTTTTGTTGTCATTTTGGTCCAAAAGTAAAATCTGACCAGATTCCCCAAATTAAACCCCCTGTTTGTCCTTTTCCTCAGGGATAATTTTGTCATTTCTGTTTTATTATACTGGTTATTAATTAAAACTAATAAAAGAAAATATAATTTCCTCATCTCCTCCATCTTCAACCCACAACCAGAGGAGTGCGGGGGTGGCGATTGACCGAAGTTGGATTTCAGTCTTCAGTCATCATCATCGGAAATATAAACGAAAATGGGGAAGCCAGTTCTTACAGAAAATTCGTCGAAGCAAAAGCACTACCGCCGCAGCAGCGGCGACCACCTTCTTTCTCTCTCTCATCTCTTCAATCTGTTTAACGGCGGTGGGGGAGGTGTTACAGGGAAGAAGAAGAAGGAGGGGAGGGCGTCGGGGTGTGCTTGTAGGAGAAACAGGATGCCGGAGCACTGGACTACGGTGTTTGGATTAGGGTGGGGTGAAGATGATGAAGATGAAGTGATGAACTGCTTTTAAAGGGTAAATGGATATTTGAGTTAATTAATAATATGTTATATTAAATTTAAATGGACAATTTTGCCAATGAACATAAAGACAAAATAATCAGCTTTTAATAGTCAAATAAGGGGTGATTTGATTTTTGGACCAAAATGGCAATAAAAATGAAACCACAGGGACCCAGATTTAAAAAGTTTGAGATTTGGACTAAAATGACAAAAGTGCCCAAACCACAGGGACTAAAATGGCAGTTTACTCTATTTTAAAAGTGTATTGGGTTTCGGTAACTTATAACGTCGTCACATAAAGTATAAGTTTATATTTGTTCTATAAGAGAACCTAAACTTCGATAGGTGTCGTTTTAGAATATAAATGTGTGCCGTGTTTCGGGTTTTTAGGAAAAACAGACAGAGTTTCCTCTGTTTTTGTACGATCCCGACAACAAGGTGTTGATATATTTTTCAATATTCAACAATATTTCAACAACATAACACTATGGGGCTGTTTGGCTGAGCTTTTCAAAAGAGCTTATTTGCTTATTTGCTTTCTGAAAAGCAAATAAGTCAATAAGCTGTTTTGAAAAGCTCCATTTTAAAGCTTTTCAAAAGAGCTTATTGACTTATTTGCTTTTCAGAAAAGCAAATAAGCTCTTTTGAAAAGCTCAGCCAAACAGCCCCTATGTGTAAAAAATTTCGTCAAGGTAATAAAAGTAACCAAATTATAAACGAATCGGTTCTAGCTCGGTCGTGAATAAATATAAAATCTTTAACAATCTAATCTAAATTTCACGTTGTTAAAATGTTACCGGGTCTCGTGAGTTGACTGGGCGTTGACTTCCGTTGACTGAGTTGACTCGCTGAGTTGACCGAGTCGACCGCACCACTTCCGAATCTGACCCGTAACCCGAGACCCGAACCGAATTGTTGACTTTCTTGACTTTGACCGAATCTGACCCGAACTCCTAACCAAGCTGACCCTGCGGTTGACCCGAGTAGAACCAGAACGATCCGAACCAAGACCCAATCAAAAACCGAAACAACGAGACCAAGCCCTGAACCACCACCATCACTGTGTCTTGTCGGCGGTCATCACCATCATCTTGTCCACCTTTACCTACCCAACCCGAACCACCCTTAACCACCTCCACTGCCATCATCACTACTACCACCTGAAACGATGACCAACGGCTGGAGTAAAGGGGATCTAAGAGATCTGAGGTGAAGAGAATAAAGAATAATGAACTTACCGGAGATTATTGACGCGAACAAAATAAATAGTCGCCGTAAACTGCCGTCGGACGTCGTCGGAATCCCACCGGCGACGTCGTGCTGCTCTCTCTCCTGCGTCTCTGTTTGCATCGCCGCCGTACGCCTCCACTGCCGCCGTCGTGAGCGGGCGGCGCCGCTCCATCTCGTCGCCCCCTCTCTCTCCTCCCGATGTCTCTCTCTCTAATCTCTCTCCGTCTCTCTCTTAATCTGGACGTCGCGCCGCCATACGCCACCACCGGTTGGTGGTGGCCGGCCCCCTTTTGGTTTGTTGGAGCTGCACAAGGGACGAGGGGTGGATGGGAGATGTTGGCTGGGTATTGAGAGGGGAATGAGGGAATGGGGGTGAGGTAGAGAGAAGTAGATCTTCTCTGTGTTTTGTTTGTGTGAAGAGGTTAGTGTATTAGGCTAGAGGGTACGGTGATGGTACTCCAAGGGAGGATGATCCACCACGTAGGCGTCACGTCATAGTCCTCCCAAGTATGGTCCATACAAAACTAGAAGGTATGGAGGATGGTCCTAGATGATCCTACCCCACCACTTTTATGTTTTTTTAATCTTCTACTTTTTTTTTAACATTTAACAAATAAACTAACAAAATATTTTCATTAATATTAAAAAAACATTACATAAACTAAAAAAAAACATAAACTTAAAAAAACATAAACTTAAGAAAAATAAACTTAAAAAAAACGTAAACTTAAAAAAAATCCAAATATATTAAAATAAGCTACTAGTCTTCGTCTTCCATGTCGTCGTCGGGTTCGTTTTGAGCGTTCTTCCAAATGTACTCCACCAAGTCCGCTTGTAGGTTATGATGTGTGTACTCGTTACGTAGAGCGAACATGTTCAAATCTTGTTGTTCCCCACTAACTGGAACGGAATTTCCAGTAGACGCGTTTTCGTCATACTCGCATATCGCTCTACCTTCGTCTTCATTGATCATGTTATGAAGGATGATACAAGCGTACATAATGTGTCGTAACCTCTTTGGTGTAGCCGAACGTGCTGGATGTTCAATGATTTGCCATTTTTTTGTAGAACACCAAAATCCCGTTCAATATCTTTTCTCGCACCCTCTTGATACTTCGCAATTTTTTTTTCTTTTTTCGTCTGTCGGATGCGGAATAGTTTTAAGGATTGTCGAGTACGTTGGGTATATTCCATCGGCTAGGTAGTAACCTCGCCTGTATTCCACCCCCGAAACCGTAAAACTTGTGTCTGGACTTGTTGTAATAACTCTCATTAAAATTATTATTTCTTATTTTATTAATGTCCATTAGGAAACCCTAATTGAGACCCCCAAGTAGTATAGCATGATCCATAAAATTTTCAGAACAGCTGGAACTAGGATCAGGCCCCCCTAAAACTTAAGGGGGGTGTCCCCTAATTGATGATTATCTTCACAGTTCGCTGTAAAATTCGAAATTCGTCGAACTGTTGACTCACCTAGGCTATGTATACACGAGGCTACCCTACCCTAAAAGAGTACCCGTCGCGCCACGCGCGGGAACCAGGAAGACCTGGCGCGCCACGCGACAGAGACCATTTTTCAGTATAAAGTCCAGGGGTTTGGCACTTACATGGTGCTGTTGTAACGATGATCAAATTCGTTTCGTACGTCAAGTTATTCATTGTTTAGTTCAAAAACACACACAAGCACGAATCTCTGCAGCGACAACAGGGTAATAACTCAATCACTGCTACGATACAATGTCCGATCGATTGAAACCGATCTGATGGATGTTTAAGTGCTGCCCGAATCCGGGCTATACTTTGTCATTTGTCGTGAGGGTTTTGATCTCGTGAGTTATCGTAAGAAGTTGTATTAAGTTACTGACCTAGTTTCGTGTGCATTGTTATTTACCAAGGTTACAAGACTAAATCAGTAGGCAAGGTTCTGTCCAGTTAAACTTGCAATGTGAGTCATTCTCTTTTTATCAAATTGCTTGACAAAACCCTAATTGTTTTCCAGTTATACTTTGCAGTGATTAAGTCTTTGCTAATCTTTAACTACTGGCAGTATGTGGGGGTTTTGTGCGCATTACTACTAACGATTTATCACTTTAGGTGGGTGAGCCTAATTAGTGATATGTCCACAGTTATAGATTCGGTCGAGTGACAGCTTAACCAGATAATTATATGATAGGGGCAAATATAAAAACCCTTAATGCTGTAAATTTATAACAATGTGTCTTTTGTGCAATTTGAATGACTCGCCAGTATTTCCCCGCTGATAAAAATCTTTTTAAACATGTTTCAGGTGATCTGCTGTGATCCAGGAAAAAGTGTCGTGTAGCACTACAAGCTTGAAGAAGTGGCTCAATAAAATAAATAAATATGTTTTGTAAAACAGGGAATTTCCTTGTGAAATTTCCTTTATTGTAAATTATGGGGTTTGTCCCAAATGTGTGAAATAAAATAATTGGGCCTTTTTCAGTTTAAAAGATCCTGTCAAATATTTCCGCTGCCAAATTAAATAATAATACCACGGATTTCTGTCACGCGGCTTCTGGACCGGGTCACACCGGGCCGGGGGCCGTGACAGAAAAAGTTGGTATCAGATGTCACGGCCCCAGCCCCGGTTTGACCCGGTCAGGAGCCGCGGGACAGGAACCCGTGGTATTTATTAATTGATGCGACAGCGGAAGATTTAACACGATCTTTTAAAACTTGAAAATGCCCGATTATTTTATTTCATAATTCGGGATAAACCCCGTAATTTACAATAGAGGAATTTAACTATGAAATTCCCTGATTTATAAAACATGTTTATTTATTTTAACTGAGCCACCTCTTCAAGCTTGTTAGTGCTCCGTAGCACGTTTTTCCTTGATTTACAGCAGGTCGCCTAAAACATGGTTTAAAAATATTTTATCAGCGGGGAAATACTGGTGAATCATTCATTTTGATAAAACGACGCATAGTTATAAATTACAGCATAAGAGCGATTACAATGGCTTTTATCTTATTTTTATCTGGCGTCGTGTCACCTGGTGACGATGGTCATACCACTATTGGGTCTTTCCCCAAGTAGTGACGATTATCACAGTTAGGATTTATTAGCCTAACTGTGAGAAATTAGTAATGTGCACAATACCCCACTAGCCAATGATTCAAGATAACCACGACTTAATCCCTGTAATTATAACTTTTGAAAATAAATGGAGTATTGTAAAAATACTTTTGATAAAAGAGAATGACTCACATTGCAGATTTATACGGGCAGAGTTTAGCCTACTGATTAGCCTTGTAACCTGATTTAAATAACAATGCACACGAACTAGGTCAGTAACTAATACAGCATTTACGATAACTCACGAGATTAAAACCTTCACAACGAATGACAAAGTGCTATACTTAAACATCCGTCGAATTCACGACTAATGACAAAGTATGGCCCTAATGTGGGTAGCACTTAAACATCCAGTTGGATAGTTTTCAATCGATCAGACATTGAATCGTAGCAGCGATCGAGTTAATACCCTGTATCGTAGCAGCGTTTTACTACAGTAAATTGTAATTTCAACTTTTGAGCAGTATTCTTCGTGTTTTGAACTGAATTTTCGACACCAGTGGACTTCTCGTAACCCAAACTATTTATAGGTGAAATTTGGTTCTTACGCGGCCCGTGTGAACTTTCGCTCGATCCTTACGCGGCCCGCGTGGAGGTCTAGTTCGTAGATTAGGGCATCCGTGTCACGCGTAGGTGTGCCACGTGTGTGACACGTGGATCTGGACGCTTATCCAGTCAAACTCATGTTGACCCGGCCCGCGTAAGGGCCCTCTTGTTCTTTACGCGGCCCGCGAGAGGGTATAAAATATGATTTTCTTGATTTTTTATACGGATTTGGCTTTCAGGGGTCCGGGTTTCTACTTACGAGTCGTTTTGGGACATTTTTGAAGGTCCTTACATCCTCCCCACCTTATTTAAAATCTCGTCATAGAGATTTACTGAAATAAGTGAGGATACTTTCGCTTTATCTCCGATTCCAACTCCCAAGTGTATTCGGGTCCTCTTTTGGAATCCCATTTGACTTTGACTAGTACCAATATTTTGTGTTTGAGAAACTTGATCTTTTTGTCTTCTATTTGCAGTGGCTTCTCAACAAACTTTAGCTTTTTATTTACCTCTATGTCTTGAAGAGGTACTACCAGAGATTCATCAGATAAACATTTCTTGAGGTTGGATACATGAAATACATCATGTACTCCAGCCAACTTGATGTGTGCAAAATGCACCATATAAATTACATCAATTGTGGCATAAAACTAACCCTCTTTTAGTACTAATGTTGGAAAAAAGTGTGCTTTTGTCTTCCTTTTTGTATTTTCAGGATTAAATGAGCTCAAATTAACAAAAGAAGCAAAAAGGCAGCTAAATCTAACATAAATACAAGAAAAGGAACAAACGTGGCATACCCGACCTCCCCGAAAGCATCTTCCCAAGCAAAACAAGAGAACAGAAGGCTGAACACGCCCCGTGCTCAGTGAACACGGGGGCGTGCCCAAGTGTCAGCATAAAAGACAAAGTTGTAGAAGCTTCCATCGCCCACCAAGGGGCCGTGCTCAGCGGACACGGGGCCGTGGTCAACTATAAGATTCGCAGAATCCAGGCAAATCTTGATAGCACAGATACGCTTCTGCACAGGGGTCGTGCCCAGCGGACACGGGGGCGTGGTCAACTAACGCAGCCAAACTACAATTAATGAAGACAGAGAAGAGGATGGACACGGGGCCGTGCCCAATGGACACGGGGAAGTGCCCAATGGACACGGGGCCGTGCCCGAGCTTCTGTTCAGCCTATAAATAGGAGTGCTTGGCTCAAGCTCAAACCATCCCTTGGCACACCACCTCTCTCACACTTCACCCACCACCCACCACCACCATAACACCATCATCCACCACCATCATCCATTGTCCATCATAGAGTGTGTGAGTCGTCTCGGGATCCAAGATTGATCGTAAGAGTTCTTGACAATCAAGGCCATGTTTGCCTAAGTCTCTTACATCACTTGGTGAAGACAAAGTGTCTAGTGTAATACTTTTTATTTTTAATCTTTTCGCACTTTTTACTTGGTTTTGTATTAATGACTTTAATATCTAGTTTATTATGTTGAAGGTGACTTTTCCTTATCGTTTGTCCGTGGTGTCTTGGCATTATTTTACTGTCTATATAAAATAAAAGATTTTCACCATTCATATCTCCACGGTCTATATGGAGGTATGTTGGCTACCTGGTCGGGGGTTAAGGGAACGGTTTAGTAAGAGTCTTGCCTTGTTCAGTGTATAGATCCTGCAAGGACCTGTGTCAAATTTAGTAGGACCTCCTTCAATACTTAACGGTATTGGATGGCGGGGGTCCAAACTCTTTGACCCCCTCATATGTAAACTACTATTAATACTTTAACCCGGCTACTTAGGACTGTATCCCTGCTGACTCAGACTACTTAGCCTAGGGTAACGTCACCTTCAAAAGAGGGGCCTACCACAATACGCATTAATAACTTAATTAATTATCTTTCAATAATCCGACCCTTTAGGATTGTATCCTTGCTGACTCAAACTACTGGGTTGAGGGTAACGTCACCTTCAAAAGAGGGGCCTACTACAATAACTAAGATAATCTCTTAAAAAGTGCAAAAGTGCGGAAATAATCAAAGGTTACACTATACACGAGTCGGAGCCAAGTGATTCATCTTGTCTATCTGTTTTTATTTTTATTTTATTTTTCAGCATTTTAGTTAGTTTTTATTTTTCTAGTTTAAAACCTTTTTCTAACTTTTGATTTGATTAGACGTTGAGGATAAACCGGTACTAAAAGCTCTTGTGTCCTTGGACGACCTTGGTATCTTGCCAACACTATACTACGCTCACGATGGGTGCACTTGCCCATATGTGTGTTTAGTGTTAGTAAATATCGTGTTTTATAAATTTAAAACTTGGCTAAAAAAGTGTTAAAAAGGGCTTAATATATACATTAAAAACTAATAACACTCACGCACATCAAGTTTTTGGCGCCGCTGCCGGGGACACAAGGATTTTAAGAAAGTTAGGAATCAACGGCCTAATCGTTTTTCTTATTTTTCCATTTTTTTAGATTTTTTTTAGTTTTTCAGTTTCTGCAGAGCTCAGCACGGGTCGTGCCTGGTCGGACACGGGCCGTGCCCAGCATTGTTACTGGCAGTTTTTATTTTCCGAGTTATAGAGAGCTGAGCACGGGCCGTGTCGGTGCAAGACGGGGCCGTGTCCATTTCCCCAGTAACAGGGATCCAGAAAACAATCATTGTATCTCCGACCACGGGCCATGTTCGCTGAGCACGGGGCCGTGGTGAACCTTCTGACCAACGTTCTTTTCTGTTTTTATTGCAGGACTTGGAACCCAGGCGCCACATTTGAACTTCCTACGTAGTGTATGAGCTCCAGTTCTAGTAGAGACATAAAAGAATCTCTAGAAGAACCCGAACGCTTTCTCAGAAAAAGACTTAAAGCTAAAAACCAAGAGAAAGTTTCGGGAGACCCACTTCCAATGGCGGACCAACGTACCCTCATGGATTACCTACGGCCCACTGTAGGTAATCTCGGCAACTCTATCAATGCACCGAATGTCGAAGCCAATAACTTCGAACTTCGGCCCCATTTGATACAAATGCTTCAAAACTCCGCAACCTTCCATGGGCTTGCGGACGAGGATCCCCATCTACATATTACTAATTTCTTAGAAATATGTGATACCTTTCGGATCAATGGAGCATCAAACGACGCCATCCGCCTTCGGATGTTTCCATTTTCACTAAAAGACCGAGCTAAGGCTTGGCTTAATACCCTCCCAGTTGGCTCGGTAAACACCTGGGATGAACTAGCCCAAAAGTTTCTATATAAGTATTTCCCTCCGGCTAAAACGGCTAAATTAATGACTAAAATTAATACATATTCACAAGAAGATGGGGAATCCTTATATGAAACTTGGGAAAGGTTCAAGGAGCTACTAAGAAAGTGTCCTCATCATGGTCTTGCGGTATGGCAACAAGTATCCACTATCTACAATGGGTTGTTGCCACACACAAGACAAACACTTGATTCTAGCTCCGGGGGACTTTTAGGTAATCGTCGCCCAAATGAAATATATAATCAAATTGAGGAAATTTCTCAAACCAATTTTCGATGGCATACTCCCCGAGGCAATAAATCTATTACCCCGGGCGCCCATAAGGTTGATGAAAGCACTTCTTTACAAGCCCAAATCGAGGCCCTTTCTTCAAAAATCAAAAAGTTAGAAATGACAAAAACGGTCTCGGTTATGGCTTGTGAAGGGTGTGGTGGGCCACATGAAAATTGGAGTTGTATGAAAGAATTAGATGATCAAACGGAAATGGTAAACTACATTGATAACAGACCTAGGCCGTCGGGTCCCCCAACGGGTACCTACAACCAAGGATGGCGTAACCACCCTAACCTTGGTTGGAGAGATCCCGGCAATAGTAGTAACCAACAAAACCAACGAACTAACTTTCAACAACCACAAAACTTTTCTCAACAATAAGGTGGACGAGAAAGGCTTGAAGATACTGTATCTCGCCTCATCTCCGACACCGAAAAGAAAAACTCCGATCGATTTCAGCAACTGGAATCGAATTTTAGAAATCAACAAGCTAGCATTCAAAACATTGAAAAACAATTAAATCAAGTAGCTCAAAATTTCTCCGAGAGACCACAAGGCGCGTTACCAAGCAATACCGAAACCAACCCAAAAGCGCAAGTACATCTCATCACATTGAGAAACCGAACCGTGGGTCCCGAGGAGGCTCCATTACCGCCAACTGAAAGAAGCCAATCCAGCCAAACCACAACTCCACCCGCGCCCCGACCAGAAAAGGCTTCTCCACCAAATCAAGAGCCCACTAAGACTCCTCCGGTTCCATACCCCGGTCGGTTAGTTCGTCAAAAGACCGATGAGCAATTCGCAAAGTTCGAAAATTTACTAAAACAATTGCATGTTAATATTCCTTTTATCGAGGTCCTAACACAAATGCCTAAATATGCAAAATTTATGAGGGACTTCCTCACTCACAAAAGGAAAATTGAATCATTGCAATTAGTTAACTTAGGCGAAGAATGCTCCGCCTTAGTACTCAACAAACTCCCACAAAAGAAAATCGACCCTGGAAGCTTCACGATTCCTTGCTCGATTGGGGAATCCCCCATTCGTAATGCATTAGCCGATCTTGGGGCTAGCATTAACCTCATGCCCACATCAATGTTCAACCGACCCGGCCTAGGAAAAACGAGCCCTACAAAGATGAGCATACAACTTGCCGACAGATCCGTCAAATTTCCACAAGGTGTCGCTGAAAATCTATTGGTCAAAGTCAACAATTTCGTCTTCCCGGCCGACTTTGTCATACTAGACATGGAAGAAGACACCGGTGTCCCCCTCATCATCGGGAGGCCATTTCTAGCCACCGCCTAAGCAGTGGTGGATATGAATGACGGAACACTAACATTGAAGTTTGGGGACGAGGAAGTGAAGTTTGGAGTTGGAAAGAGAATAGAAGACGAAGACCCGGTCAACTACATGAAGGTCATAGACTCAAGCTTGGATGACGCTCTCCGACGGTGTAGCATGGGATGCAAAACATCCCACTTGAGTGACATATTACCATGCGTTGGGTCTAGCCAAGGACCCTTATAAACGTGGCACACCAGGGAGGCATTCCGCGGAACTATCCTTAGTTTAGATTAATTTTTATGTTTTCTAGTTTAGTTTTAATTTTCAGGAGTAAAACACACTCGAGATGGCAAAGGATAACAAGCGAAACTTGAACCAGCACCCCATGCAGGAAAACAGGGCCATCCGACGAACTTTCTTCATTACAGCAGGTTTAGCACGGGCCGTGTCCGCCCAACACGGCCCCGTGCTGCACAGTCTGCAGAAAATGCCCAGTTCAGGTAAACTGGACACGGGCTGTGTTCACCCAACACGCCCCCGTGTCCAGGCTTCTGTTTCTCTTTTTCAATTTTGTTACTGGCACCTGAACACGGGGCCGTGTCCAGACGCCCAGTAAGACAGATTTTTGCTTTTTAACACCCTTTTACACATTCAATCAACCTAAAAGCTTATTTTTGGGACACATTGAGGACAATGTGTAATTTAAGTGTGGGGGGGGGGATGCTAAAATCTTGAATCTTGCAAGTCCTAATAACAAGCCTTACACAAAACTCTATTGGAACCGCAAATCACCCCAATTTTTTTCAAAATTTTTTTACTTGTCTAGGTTTAACTTGGGAATTTCAAATTCTAAAAAGGTTATATTTTTACAAATTTACAACCGATAGCGTCGTGATAAAAAGAACCAACATAAGAAAATTATGAAAAGGCATGACAAGCTTAGTTAAAATTTAATTATATATACTTGGTCACATAAAAACCCATTCCCACAAAAGTGAGTTTTGAGTCTTTATTGAGCATACAAATACATATCATTAAACTAAATGCTCATCTTTCGTTTCTTGTGTGAATAGCCGCTTGGTTCTTACGACTCTAGAACTTGCCACGACGATACATTCCCGGTCCTTACCAACTTAAACCCGAGTAAGTAAATGATGAAGGCATTAGGACTAACCCTTTTTATTTCTACACCATTATTTTTCTTTTTTTTACCACCTACCCAAAATCCCCCTAATTAACCCCTTTGAGCCTAAACCTTTTCATTTCTTAACCCAAACCAAACACCCTTTCACCCACCAAAACTTTTTTATTTTTAACCCTTTGTTTTAGTAACAAGCTCGGTTTGTCGTATGACTTTGAAAAAAAAAAATTTGAAGATGAAGCAAAAGAAATAAACAAGCAAGTTCATCAAAAATAACTTTGCTTGAATCATGGCTTCATCAAAATAAAAATTGCAAAAATAAAAAGTCTAACGAAAACCGACGCTTTTTACGCTTTTCGCCTTTTTTCTACTAACCACTAACCCAACCACCTATCTTTAACCCAAGCCTAACCCTTCACCCAAAAAGTCCTCTTGATATTTACAAAGGTGTATAGTTAAAAAGGATGAGGATTGATTGCTTGGAAAGCCTATGGTAGGAGTAAGTTTCATGCCGCTCTCGAGTGATTCACTAAAATACATCTTCGGCCGAGTGTTGAGTGATCCCCGTGAGGTATGTGAACTTGTATATAAATAGAATTTTAAAGAGGCATGTTATGCCCTAATAAGTAATTTATCTTATGAAAAGTTTTAAATAAATCATGACGAATAGGATTGTAAATAAATAAAAATAAAACTTAATAAAGAATCTTGGAAATCCCGACACTCTATGACAAGCCCAAAAAACCTTCTCTTCTACCCATTCCATTTGGGAGTGCAAAGCCATATTATAAAGAGTTTTGCTTGAGGACAAGCAAAGATTCAAGTGTGGGGGTATTTGATGTGTGCAAAATGCAACATATAAATTACATCAATTGTGGCATAAAACTAACCCTTTTTTAGTACTAATGTTGGAAAAAGTGTGCTTTTGTCTTCCTTTTGTATTTTCAGGATTAAATGAGCTCAAATTAACAAAAGAAGCAAAAAGGCAGCTAAATCTAACATAAATACAAGAAAAGGAAAAATGTGGCATGCCCGACCTCCACGAAAGCATCTTCCCAAGTAAAACAAGAGAACAGAAGGCTGAACACGCCCCGTGCTCAGTGAACACGGGGGCGTGCCCAAGTGTCAGCATAAAAGACAAAGTTGTAGAAGCTTCCATCGCCCACCACGGGGCCGTGCTCAGCGGATACAGGGCCGTCGTCAACTATAAGATTTGCAGAATCCAGGCAAATCTTGATAGTACAGATACGCTTCTGCACACGGGGTCGTGCCCAGCGGACACGGGGGCGTGGTCAACTAATGCAGCCAAACTGCAATTAATGAAGACAGAGAAGAGGATGGACACGGGGCCGTGCCCAATGGATACGGGGCCGTGCCCGAGCTTCTGTTCAACCTATAAATAGGAGTGCTTGGCTCAAGCTCAAACCATCCCTTGGCACACCACCTCTCTAACACTTCACCCACCACCCACCACCACCACCATAACACCATCATCCACCACCATCATCCATTGTCCATCATAGAGTGTGTGAGTCGTCTCGGGATCCAAGATTGATCGTAAGAGTTCTTGACAATCAAGGCCATGTTTGCCTAAGTCTCTTACATCACTTGGTGAAGACAAAGTGTCTAGTGTAATACTTTTTATTTTTAATCTTTTCGCACTTTTTACTTGGTTTTGTATTAATGACTTTAATAACTAGTTTCTTATGTTGAAGGTGACTTTTCCTTATCGTTTGTCCGTGGTGTCTTGGCATTATTTTACTGTCTATATAAAATAAAAGATTTTCACCATTCATATCTCCACGGTCTATATGGAGGTATGTTGGCTACCTGGTCGGGGGTTAAGGGAACGGTTTGGTAAGAGTCTTGCCTTGTTCAGTGTATAGATCCTGCAAGGACCTGGGTCAAATTTAGTAGGACCTCCTTCAATATTTAACGGTATTGGATGGCGAGGGTCCAAACTCTTTGACCCCCTCATATGTAAACTACTATTAATACTTTAACCCGGCTACTTAGGACTGTATCCCTGTTGACTCAGACTACTTAGCCTAGGGTAACGTCACCTTCAAAAGAGGGGCCTACCACAATACGCATTAATAACTTAATTAATTATCTTTCAATAATCCGACCCTTTAGGATTGTATCCTTGCTGACTCAAACTACTGGGTTGAGGGTAACGTCACCTTCAAAAGAGGGGCCTACTACAATAACTAAGATAATCTCTTAAAAAGTGCAAAAGTGCGGAAATAATCAAAGGTTACACTATACACGAGTCGGAGCCAAGTGATTCATCTTGTCTATCTGTTTTTATTTTTATTTTATTTTTCAGCATTTTAGTTAGTTTTTATTTTTCTAGTTTAAAACCTTTTTCTAACTTTTGATTTGATTAGACGTTGAGGATAAACCGGTACTAAAAGCTCTTGTGTCCTTGGACGACCTCGGTATCTTGCCAACACTATACTACGCTCACGATGGGTGCACTTGCCCATATGTGTGTTTAGTGTTAGTAAATATCGTGTTTTATAAATTTAAAACTTGGCTAAAAAAGTGTTAAAAAGGGCTTAATATATACATTAAAAACTAATAACACTCACGCACATCACAACTCTTCTGGTAACTGTAAGCGATAGGCAACTGGTCCTATACGTTGGATTACTGGGAATGGTCCTATATATCTTGGGCTCAACTTTCCTTTCTTACCGAACCGAACTACTCCTTTCCAAGGAGAAACTTTCAAGAGTACCTTGTCTCCCACTTGGAATTCCAACGGCTTCCGTCTATTGTCTGCATAACTTTTCTGGCGATCTCGAGCTTTCTTCAGTCTTTCTTTGATTTGAGTAACCTTGTCGGTAGTTTCTTGCACTATTTCAGGACCTGATAATTGACTTTTTCCTATTTCTGCCCAACAAACTGGAGTTCTACACTTACGTCCGTACAGTGCTTCGAACGGAGCAACTTCGATGCTTAAATGATAACTGTTGTTATAGGAGAATTCGATTAAGGGTAGGTGGTCATCCCAATTTCCACCAAAATCTATTACACATGCTCGGAGCATGTCTTCCAGGGTTTGGATCGTCCTTTCACTTTGTCCGTCTGTTTGCGGATGATATGCAGTGCTTAGATTTAGTCGGGTTCCCATTGCTTCCTTGAAACTTGTCCAGAAATGGGAAGTGAAACGACTATCTCTATCCGACACAATGGAGAGTGGGACTCCATGTAAGGATACTACCTCATCTACATACAATTTGGCTAACCTTTCCATGCTAAAGGTTTCTTTCATAGGTAGAAAATGAGCTGATTTGGTTAATCGATCCACAATTACCCAAATCGCATCATTACCTTTTCTGGTTTTGGGTAACTTAGTAACAAAGTCCATTGTTATGAGTTTCCATTTCCATACAGGCATTTCTAATTGTTGTAGTAGACCTGAGGGTTTCTGGTGTTCTGCCTTAACTTGTGAACAAGTAAGACATTTAGAAATATATCTGGCTATGTCCTTTTTCATTCCTATCCACCAGAAATTATTCCTTAAATCTTGATACATTTTATTGTTACCTGGATGCATGGTATACCTAGATTTATGGGCTTCCTCTAAAATCTTATTTCTTAATTCTCCCTGCTTAGGTACCCAAATCCTTTTCTTATGGAATCTCCAAATTCCATCATTTCCTTGCTTTAATTCTTTTATTCGTCCTTTCATTCCTTCAGCATCATCCTTGATTGCTGTTTCCTGAATGTTCTTTAATTGTTCCATTAAATCTAACTGTAGATTTAATCTAAGAGCACGAACTCGTCGTTGTTTCTCATGATACTTACGACTTAAGGCATCTGCAACTACGTTTGCCTTTCCTTCGTGATATTGAATATCACATTTGTAATCACTTAAAATCTCCATCCACCTTCTTTGCCTCATGTTTAATTCTTTTTGCCCAAATATGTATCCTAAGCTTTTATGATCTGTATAGACAGTAAACTTACTTCCGTACAGATAATGTCTCCAAATCTTAAGGGCAAACATTATGGCTCCTAACTCTAAATCATGAGTCGTATAGTTTTCCTCGTGCTTTTTCAATTGTCTTGAGGCATATGCAATTACCTTCTTGCGTTGCATTAGTACACATCCTAATCCTAGCTTAGAAGCATCGCAGTAGACTTCAAAATCTTCTGTTCCTTCTGGTAAGGCTAAAATTGGAGCGTTTGTTAACTTTTGTTTTAAAATCTTAAAAGCTTCTTCTTGCCTAGGTCCCCATTCAAACTTAGCTGCTTTACAGGTTAGCTAGTTAAGGGTACAACTATTTTGGAAAAATCCTTAATGAATCGTCTATAATAACCAGCTAATCCTATAAAACTTTTAATTTCCATAGCTGACTGCGGAACCTTCCATTTGATGATCACTTCTATCTTAGCAGGATCTACATGAATGCCTTCCTGGTTCACCATGTGACCTAAGAATTGCACTTCTTGCAGCCAAAATTCACACTTCGAGAATTTGGCGTAAAGTTTTTCCTTTCTTAACAAAGTTAAGAGTGCATGCAGGTGCTCACAATGCTCCTCATGGCTTTTGGAATAAATAAGTATATCGTCGATGAAGTCAATTACAAATTTATCCAAGTACGGTTTACAGATTCTATTCATCATGTCCATGAATGCTGCAGGTGCATTCGTTAGTCCGAAGGGCATGACTGTAAACTCGTAATGACCATACCTAGTTCTGAAAGCAGTTTTAGGTATGTCCTCTTCTTGTACCTTCAATTGATGATATCCAGAGCGTAAATCTATCTTAGAAAAATATCTAGCTCCTTGCAATTGATCAAAAAGATCACAATCCTAGGTAATGGGTATCGATTCTTAATTGTAACCTTATTCAATTCCCTATAATCGATACACATTCGCATTGAACCATCCTTCTTCTTTACAAACAACACTGGAGCTCCCCACGGGGATGAACTAGGTTGTATGAATTCTTTGCTTAGTAATTCATCTAATTGTTTCTTTAGCTCTAACATTTCGGTGGGTGCTAACCGATAAGGTGCCTTAGCGATCGGTGTAGTTCTAGGAATTAGATGAATCCTAAATTATACTTCCCTATCAGGTGGTAATCCAGGTAGTTCTTCTGGGAATACATCTGGGTATTCTAAGACTACTGGAATTTCTTTAAGTTCTTTACCTTTCGTGTTAATGATTACTAAAATCATATACACAATTTCTTGTTTTCTTGAATAACTGGCCAACTTCATTACTGAAATGAATTTCAGTGGCTTTCGTGGCTTATCTCCTGTAATCACTACTAATTCTCCTGTGGGTGTATGAATCTCTATGGAATTCTTATCATAGAGAATTCGAGCATGGTTGGCTACTAACCAATCCATTCCTAATACTACATCGAATTCGGCTTACTTCATAGGTAACAAGTTTGCAAAGAATTTATGGCCTAAGAGTTCTATCTTTTCTTCTCGCAAAACTTTATCTATGTGAACAGAATTACCATCTGCCGTTTTGACTGTAAAAATCTGCCTAAGGTTGGTTAAAGGTAGGTTAAGAGTTTGGCAGAATGAAGTATTTATAAAACTTTGGTTTGCACCAGAGTCAAATAATACTTTTGCATAAACATCGTGAACTAGGAACGTACCAGCTATCACGTCAGGGATTAACTCTGCTTCCTGAGTAGTCAACTGGAAGGCTCTTACCTTCTTTTTGGTAGTTCCTTCTGCAGGTTTAGCTTTGTTATCAGCTGGTTTGACTAGTTTTGGGCATTCTGGCCTAAAATGTCCAGTTTCTCCACAATTGTAGCAGATTGTTGCTTTCTTCTTCCTGCAATCTTCTTCTTGGTGCCCCAGAATTTTGCAGAAATTGCAATACCCTTTGCATCTTCCAAAATGCTTTCTTTTGCAGGTATTGCAAAATGGAACAGTGGAAGATTGCCCAGTTTCCCTTCCTCTTGAAATTATTACGGTTACCCACACGGAAACCTTGGGTAATCTTTTGGGCTACTTCCTTCTTCCGATTTTCTTCTCTTGTACGTATCAGCCCGTCAGTTAGGGTATTAGCTAATTCCACAGCATCGTCCATAGTGCGGGGTCTCACAGCTTTGACGATATCTCGAATTTCGCCAATCAATCCCCAAATATAGCGGGAAATAAGTACCGGTTCTGGCGAAGCCAGGGTTGGTACCACTCTCGCATACTTGAAGAATGTCGAAGTATACCCTCGACAGTCTACATCCACCATCCGGTGGTTCAAAAAATTTATTTGCTATTTGTTCCTTTTCATACTCGGGACAGAATTTTCTTTCCACTAGCTGCTTAAATTCTTCCCAACTCATGGCATAGGCCATATTTCTTCCTTTGGCTTGAAGTACCGTATTCCACCATTCTAGCGCTCCTTCTTTAAAAAGATGCGATGCATACATGACTTTGTCTTCCTCGACACATTTACTTATCATAATTACTGCTTCGGTTTTCTCCAACCAACGCAGTGCTGCAGTCGCCCCTTCATTGCCTGCAAATTCAGCTGGTTTACAGGCAAGAAATTCTTTGTAAGTGCAACCAGGCGTTGCAGCTTTCATTCTTTTGAGGATTGGGGCTTGCAGTGTATTATCGTTATTATTATTGTTATTGTTGTTTCCACCTCCGTTTACACTATTAGTGAAATTGTCGCCGTGTGTGCGTTTGCTAGGAATAATTTGTTGAGGTTCAACTGGATTCTGGGCAGCAGCAAGTATTGCTGGAATAGCATTGGCTATTCCTTGAGCAACGATATTCTCGATATCTTGCCTATTTAGAAATTGATCTTCATTGTTATGCTCAGATTGATTAACTTCATTATCGGGTTCATTACCAGCATGTGCCATCTGGTAATTAATTTATATAAGTAATTAGTATAAAATAATTAATAACCAAACATAAAAATAATTGCACATAATCACGTTAACAAGTATAGTCAAAATTGTCGACCTTTCGACGTTCGATATTACATATATATTAGGCATCCGTACAAACTGGTTATCTTACAAAAGTTTTTTTTTTAGTTTTTTTTTTTACAAAGTTATATTATTATTATTATTATTATTATTATTATTATTATTATTATTATTATTATTATTATTATTATTATACAACCACAGCTACTCCCTTATTCCACCCGCATCTGTTGGCACCTCAGAAATGACGTTCCCTTTCGTCGTACTTCCAGGAGATCTGTTCTCCTATCTCCCGAATCCTATTCCCTGCATTCACCAGTTCCTCGCCGAAAAGGCGAAGTTCAGCTAGGTTTTCATTGCTCATTGGTGAGTTTGGTACAGGTTCTGGGTCGAACTGAGGGAAAAAGGTATAAGGGTTATTGAGGAGGTTTTGAAACTGCCAGTCGTTGGTCCACCATTCGTCCATTTCCCCTAGAGGTTGGGTGTGGATTAAAGGGTCTGGAATAGCCGGTTCCAAGTTTATTGGAAGTTGGGTTTCAGCAGGATATGGAAAGAGGTTGTTATTGATAGGCCTAAGGATATCACAGCTTACCAGTATATGATCTAATTCCTCCTGCAGTGGCAAGTCTTCGGCTTGCTTAGAACTTTCCCCAATCCAATTCCTCCTGCATGGTGCTGTTGTTACGACGATCAAATTCGTTTTGTACGTCAAGTTATTCACTGTTTACTTCAAAAACACACACAAGCACGAATCTCTGCTGCGACAACAGGGTAATAACTCAATCACTGCTACGATACAATGTCCGATCGATTGAAACCGATCCGATGGATGTTTAAGTGTTGCCCGAATCCAGGCTATACTTTGTCATTCGTCGTGAGGGTTTTGATCTCGTGAGTTATCGTAAGAAGTTGTATTAAGTTACTGACCTAGTTTCGTGTGCATTGTTATTTACCTAGGTTACAAGACTAAATCAGTAGGCAAGGTTCTGTCCAGTTAAACTTGCAATGTGAGTCATTCTCTTTTTATCAAATTGCTTTACAAAACCCTAATTGTTTTCCAGTTATACTTTGCAGTGATTAAGTCTTTGCTAATCTTTAATTACTGGCAGTATGTGGGGGTTTTGTGCACATTACTATTAACGATTTATCACTTTAGGTGGGTGAGCCTAATTAGTGATATGTCCACAATCATAGATTCGGTCGAGTGACAGCTTAACCAGATAATTATATGATAGGGGCAAATATAAAAACCCTTAATGCTGTAAATTTATAACAATGTGTCTTTTGTGCAATTTGAATGACTCGCCAGTATTTCCCCGCTGATAAAAATCTTTTTAAACATGTTTCAGGTGATCTGCTGTGATCCAGGAAAAAGTGTTGTGTAGCACTACAAGCTTGAAGAAGTGGCTCAATAAAATAAATAAATATGTTTTGTAAAACAGGGAATTTCCTTGTGAAATTTCCTTTATTGTAAATTATGGGGTTTGTCCCAAATGTGTGAAATAAAATAATTGGGCCTTTTTCATTTTTAAAAGATCCTGTCAAATATTTCCGCTGCCAAATTAAATAATAATACCACGGATTTCTGTCACGCGGCTTCTGGACCGGGTCACACCAGGCCGGGTGCCGTGACAGAAAAAGTTGGTATCAGATGTCACGGCCCCAGCCCCGGTTTAACCCGGTCAGGAGCCGCGGGACAGGAACCCGTGGTATTTATTAATTGATGCGACAACGGAAGATTTAACACGATCTTTTAAAACTTGAAAATGCCCGATTATTTTATTTCATAATTCGGGATAAACCCCGTAATTTACAATAGAGGAATTTAACTATGAAATTCCCTGATTTATAAAACATGTTTATTTATTTTAACTGAGCCACCTCTTCAAGCTTGTTAGTGCTCCGTAGCACGTTTTTCCTTGATTTACAGCAGGTCGCCTGAAACATGTTTTAAAAATATTTTATCAGCGGGGAAATACTGGTGAATCATTCATTTTGATAAAACGACGCATAGTTATAAATTACAGCATAAGAGCGATTACAATGGCTTTTATCTTATTTTTATCTAGCGCCGTGTCACCTGGTGACGATGGTCATTCCACTATTGGGTCTTTCCCCAAGTAGTGACGATTGTCACAGTTAGGATTTATTAGCCTAACTGTGAGAAATTAGTAATGTGCACAATACCCCACTAGCCAGTGATTCAAGATAACCACGACTTAATCCCTGTAATTATAACTTTTGAAAATAAATGGAGTATTGTAAAAATACTTTTGATAAAAGAGAATGACTCACATTGCAGATTTATACGGGCAGAGTTTAGCCTACTGATTAGCCTTGTAACCTAATTTAAATAACAATGCACACGAACTAGGTCAGTAACTAATACAACATTTATGATAACTCACGAGATTAAAACCTTCACAACGAATGACAAAGTGCTATACTTAAACATCCGTCGAATTCACGACTAATGACAAAGTATGACCCTAATGTGGGCAGCACTTAAACATCCAGTTGGATAGTTTTCAATCGATCGGACATTGAATCGTAGCAGCGATCGAGTTAATACCCTGTATCGTAGCAGCGTTTTACTACAGTAAATTGTAATTTCAACTTTTGAGCAGTATTCTTCGTGTTTTGAACTGAATTTTCGACACCAGTGGACTGCTCGTAACCTAAACTATTTATAGGTGAAATTTGGTTCTTACGCGGCCCGCGTGAACCTTCGCTCGATCCTTACACGGCCCGCGTGGAGGTCTAGTTCGTAGATTAGGGCATCTGTGTCACGCGTAGGTGTGCCACGTGTGTGACACGTGGATCTGGACGCTTATCCGGTCAAACTCATGTTGACGCGGCCCGTGTAAGGTCCCTCTTGTTCTTTACGCGGCCCGCAAGAGGGTATAAAATATGATTTTCTTGATTTTTTATACGGATTAGGGTTTCAGGGGTCCGGGTTTCTACTTACGAGTCATTTTGGGACATTTTTGTGGTTATGTGTTTAATAGTAATAAAATAATAATAAAAATATAATAATGTAAAATAACTTAAAATAAAACTTTTGTAATATAACTGGTGTGTACGGATGCCTACTAATATATAAAAATATCAACGTCGCAAAGTCGACAATTTTGGCTATACGTGTTGACATGATTGTGTGTGATTGCTTTATTGCGTTTGGTTGTTATTTATTTTGTGCCAATGATTTATCTATATTGTTAATCATCAGATGGAACATGCTGGTAATGAACCAGTTAACGAAGTTAACCAATCCGAACAAAACAATGAAGATCACTTCCTTAATAGGCAAGATATAGAGAATATCGTTGCCCAGGGAATAGCAAATGCTATCCCAGCAATCGTCACTGCTGTTAAAAGTCCTGTTGAACCATCCCAAGCCAACCCCAGTAAATGCACGCGCGACGACAATTTTAGTAATAGTGTTAATGGAGGCGGCAATAATGACAACGTGATTCAAGCCCCGATACTTAAGAAAATGAAAGTTGCAACACCTGGTTGCACTTATAAAGAATTTCTTGCCTGTAAACCTGTTGAATTTGCAGGCAATGAAGGGGCAACTGCTGCACTGCGTTGGTTGGAGAAAACCGAGGCAGTAATTAAAATAAGTAAATGTGCCGAGGAGGATAAGGTCATGTATGTTTCTCACCTTTTTAAGGAAGAGGCATTAGAATGGTGGAACACGGTACTGCAAGCCAAGGGAAGTGACATGGCTTATGCCATGAGTTGGGATGAATTTCAGCATCTACTGGAAAGGAAATTCTGCCCCGAATATGAAAAGGAACAAATGGCCAATAAATTCCTGAGCCACCGAATGGTGGATGTTGACTGTCGAGGGTATACTTCGAAGTTCTTCGAATATGCCAGAATTGTACCAACTCTGGCTTCGCCAGAACCGGTACTTATTTCTTGCTATATCTGGGGTTTGATTAGCGAGATTCGTGACATCGTCAAAGCTGCAAGACCCCGCACAATTGACGATGCAGTGGAGTTAGCCAATACTTTGATCGACGGGCTGGTGCGTACGTGGGAAGAAAATAGGAAAAAGGAGTTAGCCCAAAAGATTACCCAAGGATTTCGTGTGGGTAATAATATTAACTTCAAGAGGAAGGGAACTGGGTCCTCTTCCACCCCGCCATTTTGCGGGAATTGCAAAAAGAAACATTTTGGAAAATGTAGAGAAAATTGTAATTTCTGCAAAATTCCGGGCCATCGGGAGGAGGAATGCAAGAAGAAATTAAAGATCTGCTACAACTGTGGAGAAGCTGGGGATTTCAGACCAGAATGCCCTAAATTGGTCAAACCAGCGGATAATAAGGCCAAACCTGCTGAAGGAACTAATAAGAAGAACGCAAGAGCCTTCCAATTGACCACGCAGGAAGCCGAACTGATTCCCGACGTAATAGCTGGTACGTTTCTGGTACACAACGTTTATGCGAAAGTATTATTCGACTCTGGTGCAAACCAAAGTTTTGTAAATACTTCGTTCTGTCAAGCTCTTAATCTACCTTTAACCAAACTTAGGCAGATGTAGAAACAACAGACGGAAATTCTGTTAACATAGATAAGGTTTTGCAAAAAGGAAATATAGAACTTTCAGGTCATAAATTTTCTGCAACCCTGTTACCTATGAAATTAGCTGGATTCGATGTCGTATTAGGAATGGATTGGTTAGTAGCCAACCATGCTCGAATCCTTTGTGATAAGAATTCCATAGAAATTCTTACACCATCAGGCGAAATAATCATGGTTGCAGGAGATAAGCCACGTAAGCCAATGAAGTTCATTTCTGTAATGAAAGTTGCTAGTTATGAACGAAAGCAAGGAATAGTGTATATGATTTCGGTAATCATTAACACTAAGGGTTAGGAACTTAAGGAAATTCCTGTAGTATCAGAATACTCGGATGTGTTTCCAGAAGAACTACCAGGATTACCACTAGATAGGGAGGTAGAATTTAGAATTCATCTAATTCCTGGAACTACACCCGTAGCTAAAGCACCCTACCGATTAGCACCCATTGAAATGTTAGAACTGAAAAAGCTATTAGATGAACTGCTCAGTAAAGGATTCATACAACCTAGTTCATCCCCTTGGGTAGCACCCGTGTTGTTCGTAAAGAAGAAAGATGGTTCGATGCGAATGTGTATCGATTATAGGGAATTGAATAAGGTTACAATTAAGAATCGATACCCATTGCCTAGGATTGATGATCTTTTCGATCAACTTCAGGGGGCTAGATATTTTTCTAAGATAGATTTACGCTCCGGATATCATCAGTTGAAGGTAAAAGAAGAAGACATACCTAAAACCGCTTTCAGAACTAGTTATGGCCACTACGAGTTTACAGTTATGCCATTTGGACTAACAAATGCTCCTGCAGCATTTTATGGATATGATGAATATGATCTGTAAACCGTATTTGGATAAATTCGTAATTGTCTTCATCGACGATATACTTATTTATTTCAAAAGTCAGGACGAGCATTGTAAGCATTTACATGCACTCTTAACTCTGTTAAGAAAGGAAAAGCTTTACGCCAAATTCTCAAAGTGTGAATTTTGGCTACAGGAGGTGCAATTCTTAGGTCACATGGTGAATCACGAAGGTATTCACGTAGATCCCTCCAAGATAGAAGCAATCACCCAATGGAAGGTCCCGCAATCAGCTATGGAAGGTAGAAGCTTTCTAGGGTTAGCTGGATACTATAGGCGATTCATTAAGGATTTTTCCAAGATAGCAGTACCATTAACTAAGCTAACTTGTAAAGCAGTTAAGTTTGGATGGGGACCTAGACAAGAGGAAGCTTTTAAGGTTTTAAAGCAAAAGTTAACACATGCCCCAATTCTAGCATTACCCGAAGGAACAGAGGATTTTGAAGTTTACTGTGATGCTTCTAAGCTAGGATTAGGATGTGTGCTAATGCAACGCAAAAAGGTAATTGCATATGCCTCAAGGCAATTGAAAAAGCACGAAGAAAATTATACGACACATGACTTAGAATTAGGGTCGATAATTTTTGCCCTTAAGATTTGGAGACACTATCTGTATGGAAGTAAGTTTACCGTTTATACAGATCATAAAAGCTTAAGGTACATATTTGGGCAAAAAGAATTGAACATGAGGCAAAGAATATGGATGGAAATTCTAAGTGACTACGACTGTGATATCCAATATCACGAAGGAAAAGCGAATGTAGTCGCAGATGCTCTAAGTCGTAAGTATCATGAAAAGCAAAAGCGAGTTCGTGCTCTTAGATTAAATCTACAGTTAGATTTAATGGAACAACTGAAGAATGTTCAAGTAACAGCAATTGAGGATGATGCTGAAGGAATGAAAGGAAGAATAAAGGAATTAGAGCAAGGAGCTGATGGAATTTGGAGATTCCACAAAAGAAGGATTTGGGTACCTAAGCAAGGAAATTTAAGAAACAAGATTTTAGAGGAAGCCCATAAATCTAGATATACCATGCACCCTGGAAATAATAAGATGTACCAAGATTTAAGAAATAACTTCTGGTGGATAGGAATGAAAAAGGACATAGCTAGATATGTATCTAAGTGTCTAACTTGTTCACAAGTTAAGGCAGAACACCAGAAACCTTCAGGGTTACTCCAACAATTAGAAATGCCTGTTTGGAAATGGGAACTAATAACCATAGATTTTGTTACTAAGTTGCCCAAAACCAGAAAAGGTAACGACACAATTTAGGTATTTGTGGATCGATTAACCAAATCAGCTCATTTCCTGCCCATGAAGGAAACTTTCAGTATGGAAAGATTAGCCAAATTATACGTAGACGAGGTAGTATCCTTACATGGAGTCCCACTCTCTATTGTATCGGATAGAGATAGTCGTTTCACTTTGCATTTCTGGACAAGTTTTCAAGAAGCCATGGGGACCAGACTAAACTTGAGCACTGCATACCATCCCCAAACATACGGACAAAGTGAAAGGATGATCCAAACCCTGGAAGACATGCTCAGGGCATGTGTAATAGATTTTTATGGAAACTGGGATGATCACCTTCCCTTAATTGAATTCTCCTATAACAATAGTTACCATTCAAGCATCGAAGCTGCCCCATTCGAAGCATTGTATGGACGGAAGTGTAGAACTCCCATTTGCTGGGCGGAAATAGGAGAAAATCAATTATCAGGTCCTGAAATTGTACAAGAAACCACTGATGAAATAACTCGAATCAAGGAAAGACTAAAAACGGCTCGAGATCGCCATAAAACTTATGCAGACAATCAACGCAAGCCGCTGGAATTTCAAGTTGGAGACAAGGTACTCTTGAAAGTTTTTCCTTGGAAAGGGGTAGTTCGGTTCGGAAAGAAAGGAAAGGAAAGTTAAGTCCAAGGTACGTAGGACCATTCCCAGTAATCCAGCGGATAGGACCAGTTGCCTATCGTTTACAACTACCAGAAGAGCTGGCTGGAGTACATGACGTGTTTCATGTATCTAACCTCAAGAAGTGTTTGTCCGACAAATCCCTGGTAGTACCTCTCCAAGACATAGAGGTAAATGAAAAGTTAAAATTTGTAGAGAGACCACTTCAGATAGAAGATAAAAAGGTCAAGTTTCTCAAGCACAAAAGACTAGTACTGGTCAAAGTTAAGTGGGATTCGAAGAGAGGACCTGAGTACACTTGGGAACTGGAATCAGAGATGAAGCAAAAATATCCCTACTTGTTCCAGTAAATCTCGAGGACGAGATTTTAATAAGGTGGGGAGGATGTAACAACTCTCATTAAAATTATTATTTCTTATTTTATTAATGTCCATTAGTAAACCCTAATTGAGACCCCCAAGTAGTATAGCATGATCCATAAAATTTTCAGAACAGTTGGAACTAGGATCAGGGCCCCTAAAACTTAAGGGGGGTATCCCCTAATTGATGATTATCTTCACAGTTCGCTGTAAAATTCGAAATTCGTCGAACTGTTGACTCACCTAGGCTACCTTAATTTAAAAGAGTACCCGTCGCGCCACGCGCGGGAACCAGGAGGACCTGGCGCGCCACGCGACAAAGACCATTTTTCAGTATAAAGTCCAGGGGTTTGGCACTTGCATGGTGCTGTTGTTACGACGATCAAATTCGTTTCGTACGTCAAGTTATTCACTGTTTAGTTCAAAAACACACACAAGCACGAATCTCTGCTGCGACAACAGGGTAATAACTCAATCACTGCTATGATACAATGTTCGATCGATTGAAACCTATCCGATGGATGTTTAAGTGCTTCCCGAATCCGGGCTATACTTTGTCATTCGTCGTGAGGGTTTTGATCTCGTGAGTTATCGTAAGAAGTTGTATTAAGTTACTGACCTAGTTTCGTGTGCATTGTTATTTACCTAGGTTACAAGACTAAATCAGTAGGCAAGGTTCTGTACAGTTAAACTTAGATTTCAAAATATGAAAAATGGTGTCAGTAGTCGTTGGCGCATTTGTTTGTCGTTTACGGTAAAATCACGTAAAATGTGTCGTCGCCGTTTTTAATCCGTTTTACGACCCGGTTTTGACTACGGATGTAAAATTTAATTACGAAGCTAAATACATCATAAAATTTCCATTTTGAAGGTAATACGCGTGTCCGATACTCTCGTTTCGTTGTTGATGCGTTTCCTGCAGTCGCATTTCTCGTTCGCGTTTGTGTTTGTGACGTACAGAAGCACAATAATTTCGCAAAAATTAAATTCATAAATATAAAATATTCGTAGAAAATTCGTATTTATCGGTGTTGTCAGTATTTTGTACGACATCAGTTCGTTATCGTTTATCATTCCGCAGTTTTTCCGAAAATCCTCGTTCGCGCACTGTAACGTCCAATAGGCGTTCCTAGGCATTCCAATAGCCTAATTAAGTTAATTCGTGTCTTAAACACTATTTATTATCGCCTAGATGTTTTTTAATTGTGTAATTAGAAGCCGTTAATTACCGGTTGTCACATGCAAGGTGGCTAAGAAGTCAAGTGTTGAAGAAGTCAAGTAGTGGAGTTGTGGGAGCCGTCGTTATTCAAGCTCTGTTAGATTTTTCCTTATTTTCCGTAAAAGAATAAGTCTGGTATAGACGTTAGGTAGTTCCTTTTATTTTGCATGGTTGTTAGGTTTTTCTAGTATTTAAGGGCTTCCCCATCTCTGTATGATTAAACAAGAAAATAACAAAAACTCTCGTATTTTCTTTGGCATTTATTATCTCTCGATTAGTGTTTTTTGATATTGGGATATTACTGAATCCTTCATGTCACACCCCGATATTTTCACTTATTACCGATGGGCCCGGTGGGGAGTATCGTGACGTAGTTGATATCATCATAGTCAATAATCACAATTTAAATGCACAACGGAAGTCTAAAAGTGATAATATTACAAATTGAATGAAAGTATCAAAGTATTACAAACGGAATGTAAAAAGGATCCACAGGCGGATCAAAACAAAAGAAGAGAACTGTTCAACAGATTTTAAGTGACAAAGCTTGCAAGACTCTTATTATTCACTCAGGAGTAGCCAGCCTATTCCGCCTAGTACCTGCACTTTAGCCTTTTTGAAAATACGTCAGTTTACACTGGTAAATACAATTAACTGACTCTTTTGAAAATGTTTTAAGAAAATTGATTTAAATGCACAAGGCACAAATAATCTTTTATAACTTGGGACAATTATTTTTAAAAATAATCTTGTATACAGATTTACATGTTTGCCGTCCGTCAGGGCCGGTTAGAAGAGCCGGACAAGGTTAACTGACACACCACAGGTATAATGCCCACAAGGAGAACTCCTTATTGTGGATTACCATTTATACATACGCAACTGTCAGGTGTATGCCTACACCCCGTGCTTAAGTCGTGGCCATTTCAATGAATGAGCCGAGGATATCCAGGACATGGTCATTAACCCCCCCAAAGGCCATATACCAAACAAAACAGATTAAAATGGGTTATGTAAATATATCAATCACAATCCGATTTAAATAACTACACACCCGACCAAGCGGTATTATTATAATACCGTATCCCAAGCCCGTATAAGGGAAAATAAGTTAAAAGTATTTACCTGAGCAAATTATACAAATTTATCCCAGCCGTATACAATCAGCAAGTGCAAATATCTTTTACTGGGCTCCTAAATCTGGAACGAAGGTTTTTAATAACCTATTAGATTTCTAACGGGTCTTACTTAAGTTTAAACTTAGACCGGTTAGTTTTAAAGGAAGATATACGATTCAAAACGCAAGATTAAGCGAAGACCGGATTTGAATGTGGTTTAGACCCGACAAGTATGAAGACTTGTATAATATGGGTAAACTAAACACATTCTGGATTTTGAGGTAAAAATGATAAGGTTTGACCCGTTTCGGTCAATTTATGCAAACTAGTCACATAAACCGTACCGAACGCGAAAATGCATAACGGGTAACCAAATGAGTCATGTACAGGTTTCACAAGTTAATATGCCTTAATTATGTTGTGATATCAGTAGGATACCTTCCATTATGCCCAAAACGAATTTAAAATCAATTTATGCCCCGTAAGGGTATTTTGGTCATTTCACATAAGCCTTAAAGGTCAAATTTGGAATTCTGAGTTCAAAACTTTTACTTACTGTTAAAGTATAAAAGTTTATTCATAACATCAGTAGGTAACAATATTTAGATGCCTAATATGGTTTTAAACCATACTATATGCCTAAATAGCATAAAAGTCGGTATTTGACGATATTCGGGTTAAATAAGGAAATCTGAGATTTTGATCAGCCTTTACGGTATAAAATAACTTATTTATTATATAAAATTTTTAGAAAAAGGTTTGATATGTAAAGGATGTGTAAAACTCATTTTATTAGTAAAAAAGGCATTATCGTCAATTACCGAGCCTATGCGAGAACTCTATGTTATGATTAGTTTAAAAATTTATAAAAATTTCCAAATATTCCAAAATATTATGTTACATCAGTAGGTAAAAGGTTTGATGTCAAAATTTGAGTTTAAATAGGATATATATCAAATATGCCGTTTAATTAATAAAAAGGCCTTTATTTACGATAGTGAGCATAACTCTCATTTTAGACCATAAACTAATGTCAAACTTTTAGGACATACTTAAATATTAGTAATAAAGGTTTTTGTCCTCTCACATTTCAAAAAGTCCTGTTTTTTATATCAAAAGGGCATAATGGTCAACAATTAGGCATTTAACGGAAACATGCAAATGAATCGGATAATTAAGGAACCATGTAGTATAACCTCAGAGGGTTTTACTAACTTATAATATGGTCCAAAAGAAACCTTAAGGCTTATCTAAAACAAGCTAAATCGGGTCAGAACTGAAAGTCAAAGCAAAAGTCTACTTTTGCGACTTTCGGTTCTCGCCTAAACTCGGAATTGTCGGGTTGAACATGTCCAAACATGTTCTTATATTAATTACCAAGTTATTTTAGTGTTAAAACATGTTCCATAACCTCTACATTATCATTTATGAGTTTATTTTGAAAAAATAGCTTCTGTTGACTTTTTAATATTAAGTTTGACCCGACAATTAACCAAGTTAGAGTGATAATCAGTGGGTGCCCTTTTAAGGGTTTATTACCCACATAATTACCAACTCATAGCCATTTTCAATTCGACAAATGGCTGGACCGTTAGTGATTAATCACAAAGTCAAAGCGTATTTACGATATCTTTGACTTTCGGTCTTTATACTAATGAAAACTTAATTACAGAGGCTAAGCACACTTACAAGAGTCCTTAGCACGAAGCTTAAGACTAAGAGAGCTTCCTTCCAAAGTAGGATGCTCCAGAGAATGAGTTCAAACACTCCAAAGCTTGAGAGCAAGTTTGAGAGTATGAATTTTGAACTTCTGAGTGCAAATGGCTGCCAAACTTGCCCCTTTATATAGGTTTTTGGATACCCTAAGATCAAAGAAAGTGTCCCCCAAGTGTAATCTTGATCATACAGGTGTCTAGTGGTTTTTAAAACCATCAAAGGACCCATAGAATCAAGTTAAAGCTGAATTGGAGAAGGTGACTTGCTGAAACTTGCAGCTGTGCAAGAATTCTGTCCAGATCAGGCCGTCGCGTCGCGTGACGGCAGAGGGATTTTGTGGTGGCGCAGCGCCACCATCATGGTTACCAGCCAAGCAAGTGTGAAACTTGGCAGATTTGACCCCTGGGCCTTTAAAACTTCAAATCTTTCATTTTAAGCACAATTAACCCATGAAATTTATATTTTTATGATCCATGATATATAACCAAACACCGTTAGGTCCGGTTTCGTTAAATGATAACTGAAAACACAAGTTTTGCCTTGTTGACGCTTTTAACCCCTTAATTACGAAAGTTAACGTATTTTCCTCATACGATATCGAAACCTTGTGAAATTTTTATCACTTATTCTTAGGGGTATAATTAATCGTTACAAAGCTCCGGGTTTGTTAAAAGGTCACTCAGAGGTATTTCTTTAACATGTTGACACATTTAACCCTCGCGTTTTGTAAACTTTCACTTTCTTCCACAAACGGTTTCATACGCTTCATGATTCATTCGTTTAAGGGTATAAACATCGTGTAGGGTCGTTGAAAGGAAAAATTTTCATATGTTAACACTTTGGATCCTCTTACACACATACTTTCTTCGTTTGACAACTTTAGTCCCTCGTAATCAATCCGTTAAACGTTTAAAGTCCATGAAACGTGTCGATATTATATTGGACATGATTTTGCGAGGTGTTACACTTCAGTGGTATCAGAGCACCAGTTTCGTTTGATCCACTAACCCTGAAAAACCTGATCTCCATGGTCGAACCCACGTGCACTGCAAACACAACCTACCCCAATCCCTATTTTCAAAGGGGGTGGATATGAGTATTGGAGTATAAAGATGAAAACCATCCTCCGATCTCGAGACCTCTGGGATTTAGTCGAAACCGGTGTGAACAAGGCAGACACCAACCAAAGCCGTCTCAAAACGGCGATAAAAAAGGATGCTCATGCGATGGCAATAATCCAGCAAGCGGTACACGACCAGCTTTTCTCAAGAATCGCAGCAGAAAGCACAGCGAAAGAGACATGGGACATCTTAAAAATGGAGCTTCAAGGCGATGAGAAGGTCAAGGCTATCAAGTTGCAGGGCTTACGAAAAGAATTTGAAAATCTTTCTATGCACGATGGTGAATTAGTCGGTGATTATTTTTCTCGTGTTATGGCTATTGTTAGCCAAAAACGGTTGTATGGTGAGGTGGTTACCGATCAATCCATTGTTGAGAAAGTACTGAGGGGTCTTACTCCCAATTTTGACTTCATTGTCCCCACAATTGAAGTTTCTTCTGATCTTGCTACCCTTACCCCTGTGAAATTAATGGGGTCCCTACAGTCACTAGAGGCAAGGCTCTTAAGTCGATCCAAAGAAAAAGGAGAAAAGGTGGAGGAACAAGCACTTCAAGTGATGCAAACTTCCAACCGTGGCTTTCAACCTAAATCATCACGAGGCAGGGGTCGCGGTGCGGCTCGAGGAAGGGGACGAGGTCGAACCTTTAACCGTAGTAAGATTCCACAGTGTCACGTATGTAACAAATATGGGCATTTGAAGAAAGATAGTTGGTATAATGAGGAGAACCAAGCTCAAGTTGTCACGAAGGACGCACCCACTATCGAACCCAAACAAGAAAAAGAAGAAGAACATCTCATCATGATGTTCACTGATGACCAAGAAGAACACTCAAGTCGACTTTGGTTCTTGGACTCCGGGTGCTCGAATCACATGACCAGAGCCAAAGAAAGCTTACTTACCTTGATGAAGCCTTTAATGTGGAAGTAAACTTGGGAGATAACAAGAAACTACTGGTTGAAGGAGAAGGAACAGTGCGCATTAGTGTTGCAAATGGGAGCTTCAGATTGCTTGAAGATGTTTACTATATACCAAGGTTGAAGTATAATCTTTTAAGTGTGGGTCAACTCATGAAAAGAGGCTATGCTCTTTTATTTGATGAAGGGCAGTGCATAATCACCAAGAAGGATACTGGAGCAGATCTCTTGACCGTTAAAGCTGGGAAAAATAACATGTTTGTTTTTGATGCTTTGAAGGTTGTTTGTCAGCAGCATGCACGACACAATCATCGACATGCAGACACCCGTTTGTGGCACTTGAGGTATGGACATTTCCACTTTCAAGGTCTAAAAACACTCTCTGAGAAAAGCATCGTACGTGGTCTACCAAGTATAAATCTCTCTCATTCCTGTGAGGGATGTGTACTTGGAAAACTCAACCAACTGCCATATTCTTCTCACTCATGGAGAGCCACTAAGCCCCTTGAGTTAATACATGTTGACTTGTGTGGTGAAATGCAAGTAGAAAGTCTTGGTGGCAGCCTCTACTATTTTTTACTGATTGATGATTTTTCACGAATGAGTTAGGTGTATTTCCTCAAAAACAAATCATAAGCATTTGAAAAGTTTAAAGCTTTTAAAAAAAAGGTTGAAAAGGAATGTGAGCATCAAATTAAGATCTTAAGAACTGACCGTGGAGGTGAATTTTGCTCGCATGCCTTCAACCAATTTTGTGAAAATAATGGAATCAAAAGGGAACTTACGGTCTCGTACACTCCTCAACATAATGGAGTGGTTGAACGAAGAAATCGCACTGTCATGGGGATGACAAGAAGTATGTTAAAGGAAGGAGTCTTGCCAAAATGTTTTTGGGCTGAAACGGTTGCTATAGCAGCATACCTGCTTAACCAAGCAACAACAAAAGCTCTTAAATACCAAACTCCATTTGAAGTCTGGTTTGGTCGCAAGCCATCTGTATACCATCTCAAGATTTTTGGGTGTATAGCTTATGGTCATGTCCCTGCTTATAAAAGAAGAAAACTAGATGATAGAGCAGAAAAATGTATTTTTATTGGGTATTCAAAGGAGAGTAAAGGGTACAGGCATATAACCCTCTTACTAAAAAATTCTATGTTAAAAGAAATGTTGTATTTTTTGAAAATGTTAGGTGGAAGTGGGAGGATGGTGACGCAAGTGAAGGTAATCCATTTCCTATCACCTTACATGATGATGCCCACATGGAGGACACTAACCTTTCACTAAATGAATACAATGAACAAGTTACCATGCATACTGTACCCTCTGATCATATGTCTACCAACACTAATACCCCCACTAGTCAAAGCTCATCAACCACAAACTCTCCTAATACCCTACCGTCCACATCATCCACCTCCCAACCTTTGCCTACTTCTCCAATAAATTCCCACTCACAAAGCTCAAACAATCCAGCCTCACCTTCCATTCCTCACATGCCAAATACCTCAACCTTACCCACCAACATAAATATGTCACCAGCTCAACCTACTCCAGAGCCCTCTCGACGACAAACCAAGCCTCCTGCATGGATGCAAGATTATGAAAGTGGTCAGGGTCTTTCAGAGGATGAGAGTCAATTCTTTGCTCTCTCTATCTCGAATCCTTCAAACTTTCAGGAAGCTTCTATTAAACAAGAATGGAAAAATGCCATGTTAAAGGAGCTTTAAGCCATTGAAAAACATAATACGTGGGAACTGGTTACCTTGCTATCAGGAAAGAATGTGGTTGGTCTAAAGTGGCTTTTCAAGACCAAGATTGGAGTCGATGGTAAAGTTCTGAAGCACAAAGCAAGGTTGGTGGTGAAAGGTTATTCACAACAACTGGGGATTGATTTCCAGGAGACCTTTGCTCCTGTTGCATGATTCGAAACTATCCGAGTGGTCATTTCCGTAGCAGCCCAACAAGGTTGGAAATTACACCAACTCGATGTAAAAACAACGTTCTTGAATGGTGACCTGACCGAAGAAATTTATGTCAGCCAACCAGAAGGTTTTGAAAGGGTTGGTAGTGAGGATGAGGTGTATCGGCTAAAGAAAGCGTTGTATGGGCTCAAACAAGCACACCGGGCTTGGTATTCTAGAATTGACGGGTACTTTACTCAACATGGCTATGTCCGAAGTGAGAATGAACCAAATCTATATGTCAAAAAAGAAGGAGGTGATATTATATATGTATGCCTGTATGTTGACGACATCATTTATACTAGTTCATCTCACAAGCTGGTAAAAGAATTCAAGGAAGGAATGGAGAAGGAGCTTGAAATGACAGATATGGGGCTGCTGAAACTTTTCTTGGGACTAGAAGTTAAACAGACTTCTAAAGGGGTCTTCACATCTTAAGAAAAGTATGCTAAAGCTCTTGTATCTAAATTTGGAATGGAAGGCTGCAGAGGTGAAGAGACCCCAATGAATGCAAATGAAAAACTGTGCAGGGATGATCAAGTAGAAAAAGTTGACGAGGTTATGTTTCGAAGCCTTGTAGGTGGTTTGATCTATTTTACACATACAAGGCCTGACTTGGCTTTCTCAGTCAACCTCCTCTCACGATTTATGCAAAGACCATCTAAACTTCATTTTGGGGCTGCAAAAAGAATTGTGAGATATGTGGCTGGTACTTCAGATTTTGGGATTTGGTATGCTCGAAGAAGCCATGTTCAACTGGTGGGCTACATAGACAGTGACTGGGAAAGCTCAATAGATGACAGGAAGAGTGTATCTGTAAATGTATTCACTCTTGGTAGTGGTGTGGTTACTTGGAGTTGTAAAAGACAAAGCACTGTGGCTCTCTCAAGTACTGAAGCTGAATACGTAGCCTCTTCCGCTGCTATAACTCAAGCTATTTGGTTAAGGAGGGTTCTTAGTGATTTGGGTATAAGTCAAGAAAGTCCTACTAACATCTTTTGTGATAACCTTTCTACTATAAACCTGTCAAGAAACCCAGTCATGCATGGACGTTCGAAACATATCGAGATAAAGCATCATTATGTTCGTGATATGGTGTGTCAACAACAAATATCACTAGAGTATTGTGGTACTAACAGGCAGCTCGCAGATGTCTTAACGAAAGCATTGGCTAGAGAAAAGTTTATTCATTTCAGGAGACTTTTGGGAGTTCAGAAGTTCGAAGCAAGGGGGGATGATGACAATACTTCAGAACTTCCTATGCAAGGTGGCTAAGAAGTCAAGAGTTGAAGAAGTCAAGTAGTGGAGTTGTGGGAGCCGTTGTTATTCAAGTTCCGTTAGCTTTTTCCTTATTTTCAGTAAAAAGAATAAGTTTGATATAGACGTTAGGTAGTTCTTTTTATTCTGCATGGTTGTTAGGTTTTTCTAGTATTTAAGGGCTTCCCCATTTCTATATGATTAAACAAGAAAATAACAAAAACTCTCGTATTTTATTTGGCATTTATTATCTCTCGATTACTATTTTTTGATATTGTGATATTACTGAATCCTTCATAGAGCACTAGTGATGGTTTCTGTTCTAAGTAATCTAGTGAAATGGAACTCTATTATAAGTTTATAACATTTAACTAGTGGAAATTGTGTTGCTTAAAAAGTTAATTATTTACAGTTAATTCCCGTAGAGGAGTGTACCAAAATTGCACCATCAGATCTTACACCAGACTTATTCTCACGCCCGATGGTGGTCATATGGAGGTTTTCCGTTCTGTGGAAAGACGAACGGTGTTGTTATTTTGTAGGAATTGCCGTTGGACAAAGGTTACTGTCTATCTCAGCAAAACCCCACTAGAAGAACTGATCTTAGTCGCCGAGGCTAAGATTTGATTCTTCATTGGTGTGGTGAACGTGGAACTTGTTGTTTTACACAGTATTTTTAGTAGAGTTTTTTTCTAAGAGTTAATGAGTACTAATCCTGAAGGGGTATGGTCCCAAATCCTGCGCCGACCACATGAGTTACTCTCAGGTCGCGCGCGAGACCATACCCAATGTAAACCAGAAAGACGTCTTTCCCAACTTTGCGACGGCTACAAGGGTCTGTCCCAAGCCGCACGCGAGGTCAGGACCAAGATAAAATCAATCCAGACACTTAGTTCCTTTGACAAAAGACCCGGCTTCCCTAACCTTGCACCGACTGCACAGGGTGCAATCAGGTCGCGCAGGGTAACATTGGACAAGTACAGAAGGTACGAGTGGCATAGCACTAGGCCAATAGGCGCTCAACAGGCTGTATCGGATCATGCTACATGATGAATAATCGTGCATGAGACAAGAAGTACACAAGGACACATACGTGACACCAACCAGCTTGCGCCAACCACTGCTCCATGATCTCCAGTTAACTGCTGACGACAGACCAGACAACAAGGACAATCGTCAGGACACGTGGATACATTAAACATGTGCCAACTACCCTCTCGGCTGAGATCACTAACAGTCGTGGCAGAGGAGGCAGAATGGATATTGTCACACCCTAACTGATGGCGGAATCATCGGGGCACGGCACTTAGCGAAACAGATTGTTCAAGAGAAATTCCATAACAACTACTTTACCGAATAGTGAAACATTATGTCCCATACCATAACCTATTAAGCAAGCAAGTTATTACAGACATAGATATCTCCAAAACAAATAAAACTATTCTGACAACTCAGATTCAAATAAAAATAATTGTTCGTTTGTTTCTAGACTCTTCCTAACTCGATTCCATAAAGCGAGCATCCTAGAAGGTAGAATCCTAAACACCTTTCACATACGTTAAAATAAGGTCAATACACATAGTGTAAAGGTGAGCATATAAGTTTGATAATAGCATAATAGAGTTCGAAATCGTTTACGCATAACTAGCATGTACAACGTATAATGTGAAGCATGTAAGTTATCGACAAAGATCCTATCGATACCAATGACTGCAAGTTGACTGCGAGTAGCGAGTGCGCATCACATGTTCACCACTGCGAACATGTGAAGTATTGTCCTTAACAACCCTTGAGTGAACAGGTGCTGAGTCCAAACTATAGTACTATCGTTGCTAAGGCAGGTAGACAGCAATCAATGTGTAAACATAACAAACAGGCATTCATCGAGTCACGTATAACATACATTAGAGGTCAGCGTATAAATAGTGTTTGCGTTGTGTGTTCGACGTGATTTAGAATAAGTAACGTATGTAACACCCAAAATTGCATAAAGCAAAAAGGGATCGAGTATACTCACAGATAGTGTTTAACTTAATAAACACTACCTTGGATTGAAGGGAGCGCTGAGAGATTAGCCTGAACAGTTAACGATAGCATAAACGATGAGCGGCGCGATAAACGGGGAAAGTGACTAAGTATCGGATGGTAATCCGATCGGATGTCAATCCGTTCGGATGGTCATCCGATCGGATGGCCATTCGATTGGATTGATACCTCGTTTGGTAAGGATGTGTTTGTGTATGATGGTTTGTCCTTTGAAGTTTTCGTTGTAGCATTTTGAAAATAGAGAAGTATCTCTGCCCTTCAGGTCGGTCGATCGAACGGTCGTTCGATCGGACGGCGATCCGATTGGCGAGGCTTCTGAGTTGAGAACAAGTTCACAGCAGGAAGGTCACTCGATCGGATGGCTATCCGATCAGGTGGCAATCCGTATGCATTGAACATGTTGAAAATTGACTAAGTACCAAAGTCCCAAATGTCACACGATCGGATGGTCGTTCGATCGGATTGCTATCTGATCGGACGGCAACCCGTTCGACGTCAGAACCTTGAAAGTTTGGATAAAAAGTTTAAGTGTGGAACCAAGTGCAATCCGATCGGATGGCAATCTGATCGGATGGCAATCTGATCAGATGGAAATCCGATCGGACGGCAATCCGTGCCAATGACCTGATCATCTTGACACTTAATTTCGTTGAAGATCTTGTAGTTTTGAACGAGACGTTACGATAACTTGCTTAAACAACAGGAACCCCATCTCGACCCAAGTGACCCGATCGAACAGGAACCACCCTAGTCCGGCCGGTTCACGGTTCGAGACGGTTGTTCATGTTCAATCTCGAAACCAGTTATCTCTCGGATAGAATTCAGATCTTGAACTAACCCATCACTAAGAAAGAGTAGAAGATCAGAACGAGCTCCGATTCTATCAGTTTTGAGTGCATTAAGTGTAAAAGAGTTGGAAGAAAGTTGGAAACCTTCTTTCAATCCTTTTCACCATGAATATGTGTAGATCTATGCGAAAACGTTGATTAATCTTGTGGAAATCCTTCAGATCTAAGTTGTTCTTGGTGGAATGAAGCCAAACCTTGAAGTTCATAAGAACTCCATGATGACATCACCCTAGAACACCTCAAATCCGGTGATTTCACGGTTAAAAGTTAAGATTCAAAGGTGAAAATGATGTAGAAGTGGGTATAGATCATAGAAATACAAGATTTAGGTTAGAAACTTACAAGAATATAGAGAAATCGAAAGAAATGAGAGCTTGAGTGCGGTTGGTCGAACAAGGAGCCGTCACATCATAAATGATGTGACAGGTGGGTATTTATAGGGTTTCCCAAAAAGGAAAGTGGTGAAGTGCCGGGTCGATCCGGTGGCAATCCGATCGGGTGGCAGCCCGATCGGGTGGAAACTCGATCGGATGGCCACTCGATCGGTTGGCCACTCGATCCTGGTGTTTGGCGCGACGAGTTTTGTCGTATTGATTCGCGTGTTGAGCGTTGCGGTGCGATTCGAGCGAGCGATGCGATAGTATTACCCGTTAGTTACACAAATAACATAACTACTATATCTAACATACAATCACTATAATTAACTTGCGTTTAGCGTTTGCGATGCGATAAATTGCGATTGCGATTAACACCTCAACATAAACATAACATGCACAAGTAAATTATAATTAGCACACACACACGTAAAACAATATCCAGAACACATAATTTGAGTTGCGATGCGATAGCGATAAGTCGATTAGCGATTAAATATGCGATTAAACCTCTATTATTAATAGATACTCCACATAATACAACTAAAGCAAATAAATAAATAAATTCGATTACAAGTTAAAGAAGTCAAAACAGGAGTTGAGCAAGGAGTGACAGATCGCAATTAGCAATCTTTTCTTCCTTTGACTTCAATCTTGACTTTGACTTTGACTTTCGAAACACGGGGTGTTACATCCTCCCCTACTTAAGGGAATTTCGTCCTGAAATTAGGCTTTAGCCGTAAAAAACAACTGCGGGTACTTCTCTTTCATGTCGCTTTCGAGTTCCCAGGTGAACTCGGCGCCTCGTTTGCCTTCCCAGCGAACCTTCACAATGGGAATGCGTGAGTGTCAGAGTACCTTGGTTTCTCGTCCTACGATCTCGATAGGCTTTTCCACGAAGTGTAATGTTTCGTCCACTTGCAGGTCCTCAAGAGGGACATGTAATTCTTGGTCGGCCAAGCACTTTCTGAGGTTTGAAACGTGAAAAGTCGGGTGGACGTTACTCAGTTCTTCTGGTAGTTCGAGTCTGTAGGCCACTTTTCCAATCCTTTCCAGAATCTTAAAGGGTCCAACATATCGAGGCGCGAGCTTTCCTTTCTTGCCGAATCTGATCACCCCCTTCCAAGGTGCAACCTTTAGGAGTACGTGATCGCCAATGTCAAATTCAAGGGGCTTGCGACGTCAATCAGCGTAACTTTTCTTTCGGCTCTGAGCTTTCAACAGATTGTCTCAAATTTGGAGGATTTTGTCTGTCGTTTCTTGCAACAGCTCGGGACTGGTAATTTGCACGTCTCCGATCTCGTGCCACACAATAGGCGATCGACATTTTCTTCCGTATAAAGCCTCAAATGGTGCCATTTGTATGCTAGAATGATAACTGTTATTGTACGAGAATTCGACCAAAGGTAAGTACGCGTCCCAATTACCACCGAAATCTATGACACACGAACGGAGCATGTCTTCAAGGGTGCGAATCGTTCTTTCAGTCTGACCGTCGGTTTGGGGTGGAAAGCGGTACTTAGATTAAGAGTAGTACCGAGAGCAGATTGAAATGTTTCCCAACAACGCGAGGTAAACCGACCATCGTGGTCAGAGATGATGTCGCGAGGCATCCCATGTCGACTAATGATCTCGTTGGTGTAGATTCGGGCTAATCTTTCTACCTTATAGTTTTCCCGTATTGGCAGGAAGTGAGCTGACTTAGTCAAACGGTCAACCACAACCCAAATGCTATCATGACCAGATTGAGTACGCGGAAGTTTCATTATGAAGTCCATGGCTATACTTTCCCATTTCCACATCGGGATCTCGGGTTGAACGAGTAATCCGGAGGGTCTTTGATGCTCAGCCTTGACCTTGGAACAGGTCAGGCATTTCGAAACATAGATTGCGATATCCTTCTTCATGCCCGGCCACCAGTACTTGTAGCGCATGTCCTGGTACATCTTGTCAGCACCGGGATGAATGGAATATCGAGATTCGTGGGCTTCGTCCATCAGAAGTTGTCGCAAGTTCGTACGCTTGGGAATCCAAATTCGGTCCAAGTAGTGAAAATACCATTCGATTTATTCTCGAGTTGGGCGCCATCGTTTAGAATCCTTTCCTTCTTCAAAGTTCGCTCGGTAAAACAAGCATGTTGCACGTCATGGATAAGAGCTTCGAGGTTAAACTGGGCTTGAGAATTACGAACGCTAAGCAAGTAGCTTCGCTGACTGAGAGCATCGGCAACAATGTTTGCTTTGCATGGATGGTAACGAATCTCACAATCGTAATCGTTGAGTAGTTCTACCCACCGGCGTTGACGCATATTCAGTTCCTTCTTGTCAAAGATGTGTTGTAGGCTCCTATGATCGGTGAAGATCGTACACTTGGTACCATAAAGGTAGTGTCGCCAAATCTTTAATATAAAAACAACTGCGCCAAGCTCAAGTTCGTGTGTGGTGTAGTTCTTCTCGTGGATCTTGAGCTGTCGAGAAGCGTACGCAATAACCTTGTCTCGTTGCATAAGAACACAACCAAGACCTAGGTTCGAGGCATCGCAGTAAACTATGACGTTGTCGTTTCTGTTGGGCAATGAGAGCACGGGAGCATTGCAAAGCATAGTCTTGAGGGTTTGGAAAGCTTCCTCTTGTTTGATTCCCCAAACAAAAGGTTTATCCTTATGAGTAAGAGAGGTAAGCGGCACAACGATTTTAGAAAAACCTTCGATGAAACGGCGATAATAGCCTGCCAGTCCGAGAAAAGAACGGACTTCAGATGGATTCTTGGGTGTAACCCAACTCTTAACAGCTTCGATCTTCGCAGGGTCAATGTCACACCCTGACTTTTGCGGAAGCGTGATTATGGTGTGACTTTCTTAATATCATTGCATTCAATCATAACATCAACTATATGATAAAGCCATAGGTTTGTCATCCATTAAATAAGTTTAAAACATAACAACATTGTTTTAAAACGTAGACCTCAGATTCAAGTTTTACATACCATACAAATTGTTTATGAGTTCATTAAGGACTCATCAAAAGATATTGAACAACACCAAGGTTTAGAAGACGTGTCTCGTCCAGGAATAAGACACACTGACCAAACTCAAAGAACATGGATGACATCTTTATTCCTAACGCAGCATAAAAACTTCCAACGCCCGCCAGATCCACTTACAAATTCCCTGAAATACATGTAGTTTGAAAACATCAACAAAAGTTGAGCGAGTTCCTGTGTTTGTTTGTGTGTATGAGTAACCTTTAAGATCGTTGAAAGTATGTATGTAAGTTTATAAATCCTGGTATGAAAGCAACAAGGAAAAACAGATCACCAATGGTTTGCAAGGCCATTGATATGTGTGAAGTGATGCAGGAAAACTCAAACCTAGCAGATTTTGTCAGTAAGACATAGTCACCACATGGTCCACTCAACGGACTCAGGGGTGGGGCTCGCTACACCCAAATAGATCTATCACTCATGTCCCTCGGTCCTACAACGAGGATTAATGGCCTTAAGCGTCATACCCACCACTCACATGATCAAGCAGTACCCTTCCTTAGCTAACCATACCACGTAAAATGTTCGTAAACAGTTTGTAACATGTATTTCACCCCCGAAGTATAAAACTGAAAACAGTAAAAGAAAAGGGGGACATGAACTCACAGTTTTGCGTCTTCGATACTTGTAACTCAAATCTCCTCAGCAAACACGACTCCCTACAATGTACTAGGGTCTATTAGACGAACGGGCCGTGCCTTGCCTTAGTATTTACGTTCTTGAGTTACGTTTCTTTTATGCCTTCAATATTATTCCAAGTTATAATTACTTGTTAAAATAATAATTATTTTAACTTTAAATTATATTTAATTTTGGAATAATTGTTAAGCAATATTTTGTAATAATACTTCTCAAGTATTTATTTCCGTATTTCCTTCCCAAGGACGGGGTATCTCATACATGTTTATCCGAATTCTTGTATTTGTATATCTTGCCATGTATTGACGTCGTATTCCGGTGTGTACGTATTTTCTTAATAAATATCCCATATATATTTCCAAAACAATATATTTTCAAGTCTCACTTAGAAAATATATATAAATTTATTTTATCCCAAATGTATTTCAAGTTTATCCAAGAAAACGTATATTTTTTCCCAAAAATCATACATCTTCTAAAAACTCTAGGAAAATATATTTTTACTTCTCAAAAATAATATATTTTCTCCTTGTCGAAAATATGATATAGCTTGGTAATATTTACAAAAATCATATTTTCATTTCTTGCATCCAAAATATCATTTACCAATAATATATTTATAACGGTATTTTCCGGAATACTTTGTAAGTTACGTTCTTGCGTTTGGTTTCACAATATTAAGTGCGTAACTTATATACATTTATTCCTCGTGATTTTTGGTATTATTTTGGATTGTAAATCCTTGGTATTTTGTTAAGTTATATTATTTTAACCCTAAAATAATATAACTACTACACAAAGTATACAAATAATCACACACAATGTGTTTTTAATGTAAATACATATTCTAAATACATATTTGTCCATTTTTATTTCTAAAAACCAACCTCCAATACTTGTATTTATGTAACAAAATCTATGGCAAAGTTTATATTGAAAATCCATAGTTAAAATACACTTGTAAATATTTGTTAGAAAATATTTTTCTAAGTGTTTATATTTTTAGAAAATTTTGCCATAGTTTCCCCTAAAAATGGAGGTCTCCATGCTATCATAGCATATCATTTCCTTTTTCAAAAATCATCACAACCAATCAACAATCAATTCTACACTTACCGAGTGCCAACACTATACTATTTACATAACAACATGAACTTTCACAAAAACTTGTAGTAACTTGGTAGTGTTTTTAATAGGTTTAGTTACCCTCTAAAGTGGGTTTACTTCTTTAAAAATCTCATTCTTGGAAGAGTTAGGTGTTTACAACTTACTAGATTATTTTTCCAAAAATCATTCTTTTGAATTTTTCTTGTAAACAAAGTGTTCTTATACTTATTTCACCACTAGAAACATGATTAGTTTCTTTAAAAACTATGTTTATACAAATCTTGTGATTTAGCTGGGTTTCTTTGGAAAACTATTTTAGAAATCATCCACTCACAAGACTTGTATCTTGTTTAAATCATCATCACATGAAAACAACTTTTATTATTCAAGTTCATGTAAACATAAGGCATGATGATCTTGGTCTTTCACAAGATCATCACTTCAACTTACTAGATCATGTGTTTAATCACAATCTAGTAGGTTCCATATGATGTCTAACATCACTAACACTAGTAATCAATCAACAAGAAGCAAATAAACACAAATCAACAAGTATTCATATGTTAATAAGCTTATGTTAGAGATTTATGATTATGTCTTTTAGTGTTCATCAAGATCAACATTGTTCATCATCTATTAACCATCAATATATGAAGTATCAAGAGATTATAAGGGCCTTACTACTAGCACAAGGCTAGGGAAGAACACTTGATGATGTAGGTGACAAATGTGTTGGATAAAAGCAATTGGGTGAGGTCCTTCAAGATCCAAGACCACCAAACCTTCTTATATGGCTCCTTATACCTTGAGTGCACTTGGAAATGGTGGAGAATGAAATGGAAGTGATGATGGTGGTGGTGGGTGTTCACGGCCGAGAGGGAGAGGAGGAGAGGGAGAGAGATGAAGTGTGGTGAAGTGGTGTGAGAATGAGGGCTCCGTGTGTTCTTATATCCATCTTATAGCTTTGTCCAATGGTTCATATGTTTGAAATAGTACATACATGATCTTCTACTAAATCAATTGAGATTATATAGGATCTTAGTAAGATTGAGAAGATCAAGGTGGTGGGACCACCTTGTAACCGTCCATGGGTGGGGGGGGTATTAGTTGGTTTTGAATGATAAGTTAAGAGATCTAGTTAGATACTAAGTGTATTGTTTAGTGTTCATGCATATTAGGTGTTATATAGTGTGTTAGGGTGTTCGGGAATCATAACTAGCTCAGAAACAATAAAACAATGCTTTTAGTATAATTTTGGTGTTTCGGGTAGTGTCCGGTTGTTTGGTTAGATACCGGTTCGTTAAAGTGTCAAACTATCTCGTTTAGTGTTCTTTATGTACCCTTTTGTGACACTTTTAATCCCCGAAACTTAGGAAAGCATTCAGGACCATTTAGTCATATTTTTGCATGATACTAGCTTGTTAAAATGCTGATTTTTGTTGAATTGTGCAGAATTCTGCACTTTGGGTGAGTTTTAGGCACTTTCCGGCACTTTAACTATCACCTAGTAAAGCAGTTTTGTGGTCCTTACTTCCCTACACACCATACTAGTGTAGTACTTAGTCTCTGGCTCACAATGTGTCTCAAAACAACGTTTGTCTATGTACTGAACCCCGTCAGCATATTCCTGATTTATCCGTTAACTGTGCTAACTTGTGCTTTGTGCATCATGTATGTCAATATGGTTTGCATGTAATAATGATGTGGCATTATGAAATATGTGATGCACATGTAAGTATGATGCAGTAATCAGAAAGTAATTCAAGTCATAAATTGTCAATCAGCACAATCATTAATCATTATTTAATAATTGTACGGATGCATGCAAATTTGACAGTTGTCACAGTCAACGTGGATACCTTGACTATTGACAATGTGTCCCAAGAATTGGACCTCCTCCAGCCAAAATTCACACTTGGAGAACTTGGCATAGAGACGGTTTCCTTGGAGTAACTCAAGAACCAAACGCAGATGCTGCGAGTGTTCGGCTTTTGATTTGGAATAGATCAGGATATCGTCGATGAATATGATCACGAAGCGATCAAGGAAGGGTTTGCACACTCGATTCATTAAATCCACGAAGACTGTAGGAGCGTTGGTCAAACCAAAAGGCATGACAACGAACTCATAGTGACCATAGCGGGTTCGGAAAGCGGTTTTGGGAATATCCTCCTCTTGGATGCGTAATTGGTGATAGCCTAAGCGCAGATCGATCTTGGAAAAACATGTAGCACCTTGTAACTAATCAAACAAATCATCGATTCGAGGCAAGGGATAGCGATTCTTGATCATTAACTTATTCAATTCCCTATAGTCGATGCACATCCGAAACGAACCATCCTTCTTTTTGACGAAAAGGACAGGCGCGCCCCATGGAGAGGTGCTAGAGCGAATAAAGCATTTAAAGCCTTTATCAAGAAGTTCCTGGAGCTGACTCGAGAGTTTGCACATTTCCGAAGGAGCGAGACGATAAGGCGCTTTAGCAACAGGGTTTGCTCCAGGAATGAGGTCGCTTTCGGAAATCGATATCACGAGCAGGTGGTAAACCAGGTAGATCATCGGGAAAAACGTTAGGAAATTCGCAAACAACGGGGACCTGATCCACCTCCTTAACTTCTTTTTTCTCCGCTACTACAATGTGTGCCAAGAAAGCTTGGTATTCCTTGCGGAGATACTTGCCAGCCTGAACACACGACATGAGTTGGAGTTTCTTTGACGCGACTTCACCGTACACACACAATTGATCACCATTAGCGAGCGAGAAGCGAATCATCTTATCAAAGCAAACAACTTCAGCATGGTTTTCGCGAAGAAAGTCCATGCCTACTATGACGTCAAAACTACCGAGCTGCATCGGAATAAGGTCGATAGGGAAAATGTGATTGTTGAGTTTGAGAGTACAATCACGAAGAACAGAATTGACAGTGACGTTTCTTCCAGTGGCAACTTCAACATCGAACGTCGAGGGGAGATGGGCGCGCTTACGATTAAGGAGCTTTCCGAATTCAAACGATACAAAACAGTTATCGGCTCCAGTATCAAACAAACACAAAGCATAAATACCATTCACAAGGAACATACCATTGACCACGTTGTTATCGGCTTGAGCTTGTCGGACATTGATGTTGAAAGTACGTTCGCGGGCTGCTGGCTGTTGTTGCTGAGGCTGCTGTTGTTGTGGCTCTTGCTTGACCACTCGGTTTGGGCACATGTTGGCGAAGTGGTTGGGATCACCACACGCATAGCAAGCTCTAGCATTGACCGCGGGTGCATGAGCCGCTTGATGGCCTTGAGGAGCAGTAAGAAGAGCTTGTTGAGCAGGAACTTGACCTTGTGTTGGAGTAGGGTTTTGACGTGGACCTGTACGGCAGTTGACGGTGAAATGGCCGTATATGTTGCAATGTGCACAGTATCTGCAGGCGATTCCCACTGGGTGGTGATAGGTGCAAGTAGGGCAAGCCGGGTGAGGACCAGTATACGCACGCTTTGCCGGCGGTGCGTTGGTAACCGGGGCCACTACTTGGCAGTGTTGATGTTGCTGCGGGGCTGGAACTGATTGGAGCGGGGCAACATTGGTCACAACGTAGTTCTTGTTGCTGGAACTGCTGTTGTTTTTTCTCTTGCGTCTCGAGAACTTGGATGATTGAGGAGCGGCGGCGGTTTCAACGGCTGAAGCAGTAGTAGCTTGATGCGGATTCTTGGGAGCTTTATCCCAGACACCAGACTTGACTCGCTTGTCGTTGATCTCAGCAGCGATCAAGTAGGTTTCTTCAATCGTTGTCGTCTTTGCAGCTTGAACGAAATCAGCCACGCAATCCGAAAGAGCACGGATATACTTTTTGATGGTGATTTCGGGCGTCTTGACTTGGTCCGGACAGATTATACTCAACTGCTTGAAGCGCGCAGTCAAACCAGCGTTGTCACCATCTTTCTGCTTAATGTGCCAAAATTCATCCTCCAGCTTTTGGCGCTCATGGGGAGGACTCTTGCATCATCACGTCCTTCAAATCATCCCATGTTAGCCCGTAAGCTGCATCATTTCCGCGTTTGTTTCTCTCGGCCGTCCACCAGTCTAGAGCGCGGGACTGGAAGACGCCAGTTGCGTTAAGAGTGCGGAGATCATCAGGACAGCCACTCTGGCGCAGGGTGACTTCGATAGAATCAAACCACTGGAACATGGCCGTAGGACCATCTTCACCAGTAAACTCTTTCGGTCCGCAGGCTTTGAACTGTTTGAAGCTGAAAGCAGCTTTGGGAGTATCGGTCCTGGACTTTACAGAAGACTTGCTTGCATTTTCGTTTAGCTCACTCACGATCTGGGGAATGACTTTCGCGATTTGGTTGGCAACGAGAGAAGCAAGTCTCTTGTCAGCATGTTTACGCCTAGCGGCTCGTGAGTGTATGGATCCAGATGACGACATTGTCTGCAACAGACAGCGCCATAGGATTCAAAACACAATTCGATTACTCCTAGTATAGTCTAGCGATTTACCATAAAGCTCAGGAACACATCCATCATATAAGCACATAAACACATAAGCACATAATCACATAAGTCACAGAACACGTAGGCACGTAAGGCACAGAAGCACATAAGGCAGTCAGAACACAGAAACCATACTATATGTTGCACGTATTCCCTATCCTTCACAGCACGTATAGCGATTAAGTACAGCGATTGCGAGTATCGAGCATCGATTGCGAATAATGACCAGCGATTTGTTTGCGTGGTGTGTGTTGTGCGTGATTGGACGGAGCGAGAAACGCGAAATCAGAACCATCAGTACCACCATACTGTTTACGTCAAAACGCAAACAAACAATCATATAAAACACATAACTTCACATAAGATCGATGAATCACAGAGTTAGTGGCTGCGGATTCCAGAATCAAAACACATAAAATCGAAGAGAGATTGTCTGGGGTTTGTCGAACATGTCCACACACCCAGAGTGATTTGACTACCCAAAGTGATTCGACTATTCACAAGGACCCTTAGGTGCACACTTTGGCCTTCGGGACTGTGCTCTCGCTTCGATTCGAGCTATTGGCACGCATCCTTCTAGTTACAGTGTGACTCAAGTCATTGGAGTCCGTCAAGACCTTGGTGAGAGTTTTGTAAAATCAAATTAGAGAGTAGAACGAGTCATCAAGGTTCGGGTTTCACCCTTAACTTAGTGACTACATTCCTGTTTGTGTGGGATAGATAAGGAGATATGCGTCAAAGTATGGATTTCACTCCTGATTCAACGCAGATTCTCTCGTGTTATAATAAAAATAGCAATTCGAATGAGTAACATGGTCGAGAGTTTGCGGTTTTCACACCTAATCTCAACCAGATCATTTGTTGAGTGTGTGTAATCAGCCTTAGGAAAAGCTGATCTTGCACAGAACTGTATTATGCGATGTTCGCGCAAGTGTGTAGTGTACAGCGAGTTCGAGCGAGAAATAGAGATTAATCGTACAAAACCCCTATTGGGCATGCACAAGTCGGTCTGTTGGTACTTAGACTATAGACTAGGTCATTCTAAGACATCGACCCGGACTAGGTCGAGTCTTGCCTAATTCCCTATAGTTATGGCTCTGATACCAATCTGTCACACCCCAACCGATGGCGGAATCATCAGGGCGCGGCACTGAGCGAAACAGATTGTGCAAGAGAAATTCCATAACAACTACTTTACCGAATAGTGAAACATTATGTCCCATACCATAACCTATTAAGCAAGCAAGTTATTACAGACATAGATATCTCCAAAACAAATAAAACTGTTCCGACAACTCCGATTCAAATAAAAATAAATTGTTCGTTTGTTTCTAGACTCTTCCTAACTCGATTCCACAAAGCGAGCATCCTAGCAGGTAGCATCCTAAACACCTGTCACATACATTAAAATAAAGGTCAATGCACATAGTGTAAAGGTGAGCATACAAGTTTGATAATAACATAATAGAGTTCGAAATCATTTACGCATAACCAGCATGTACAGCGTTTAATGTGAAGCATGTAAGTTATCGACAAAGATCCTATCGATACTAATGACTGCGAGTAGCGAGTGTGCATCACATGTTCACCAGTGCGAACATGTGAAGTATTGTCCTTAACAACCCCTGAGTGAACACGTGCTGAGTCCAAACTATAGTACTATCGTTGCTAAGGCAGGTAGACAGCAATCAATGTGTAAACATAACAAACAGGCATTCATCGAGTCACGTATAACATGCATTAGAGGTCAGCGTATAAATAGTGTTTGCGTTGTGTGTTCGACGTGATTTAGAATATGTAACGTATGTAACACCCAAAAGTGCATAAAGAAAAAAGGGAACGAGTATACTCACAGATAGCGTTTAACTTAATAAACACTGCCTTGGATTGAAGGGAGCACTAAGAGATTAGACTGAACAGTTAACGATAGCATAAACGATGAGCGGCGCGATAAACGGGGAAAGTGACTAAGTATCGGATGGTAATCCGATCGGATGGTCATCCGATCGGATTGACACCTCGTTTGGTAAGGATGTGTTTGTGTATGATGGTTTGTCCTTTGAAGTTTCCGTTGTAGCATTTTGAAAATAGAGAAGTATCTCTGCCCTTCAGGTTGGTCGATCGAACAGTCGGTCGATCGGACGGCGATCCGATTGGCGAGGCTTCTAAGTTGAGAACAAGTTCACAGCAGGACGGTCACTCGATCGGATGGCTATCCGATCGGGTGGCAATCCGTATGCATTGAACATGTTGAAAATTGACTAAGTACCAAAGTCCCAAACGTCACACGATCGGATGGTCGTTCGATCGGATGGCTATCCGATTGGACGGCAATCCGTTCGACGTCAGAACCTTGAAAGTTTGGATAAAAAGTTTAAGTGTGGAACCAAGTGCAATCCGATCGGATGGCCGATCCGATCGGATGGCAATCCGATCGGATGGCAATCCGTCCCAACGACCTGATCGTCTTGACACTTGATTTCAATGAAGATCTTACAGTTTTGAACGAGACGTTACGATAACTTGCTTAAACAACAGGAACCCCATCTCGACCCAAGTGACCCGATCTAACAGGAACCACCCTAGTCCGGCCGGTTCACGGTTCGAGACGGTTGTTCATGATCAATCCGGAAATCAGTTATCTCTCGGATAGAATTCAGATCTTGAACTAACCCATCACTAAGAAAGAGTAGAAGATCAGAACGAGCTCCGATTCTATCGGTTTTGAGTGCATTAAGTGTAGAAGAGTTGGAAGAAAGTTGGGTAACATTCTTTCAATCCTTTTCACCATGAATCTGTGTAGATCTATGCGAAAACGTTGATTAATCTTGTGAAAATCCTTCAGATCTAAGTTGTTCTTGGTGGAATGAAGCCAAACCTTGAAGTTCATAAGAACTCCATGATGATATCACCCTAGAACACCTCAAATCCGGTGATTTCATGGTTAAAAGTTAAGATTCAAAGGTGAAAATGATGTAGAAGTGGGTGTAGATCATAGAAGTACAAGATTTAGGTTAGAAACTTACAAGAATCGAGAGAAATTGAGAGAAATGAGAGCTCGAGTGCGGCTGGTCGAACAAGGAGCTGTCACATCACAAATGATGTGACAGGTGGGTATTTATAGGGTTTCCCAAAAAGGAAAGTGGTGAAGTTCCGGGTCGATCCGGTGGCAATCCGATCGGGAGGCAGCCCGATCGGGTGGCAACTCGATCAGATGGCAATCCGATCAGATGGCAATCCGATCGGATGGCAATCCGATCGGATGGCCACTCGATCGGTTGGCCACTCGATCCTGGTGTTCGGCGCGACGAGTTTTGTCGTTTTGATTCACGTGTTGAGCGTTGCGGTGCGATTCGAGCGAGCGATGCGATAGTATTACCCATTAGTTACACAAATAACATAACTACTATATCTAACATACAATCACTATAATTAACTTGCGTTTAGCGTTTGCGATTCGATTACGATGCGATAAATTGCGATTGCGATTAACACCTAAACATAAACATAACATGCACAAGTAACATATAATTAGCACACACACACACATAAAACAATATCCCGAACACATAATTCGAGTTGCGATGCGATAGCGATAAGTCGATTAGCGACTAAATATGCGATTAAACCTCGATTATTAATAGATACTCCACATAATACAACTAAAGCAAATAAATAAATAAATTCGATTACAAGTCAAAGAAGTCAAAACAGGAGTTGAGCAAGGAGTGACAGATCGCAATTAGCAATCTTTTCTTCCTTTGACTTCAATCTTGACTTTGACTTTGACTTTCGAAACACGGGGTGTTACAGATATTCCTTGTTGTCGATCTCAGGCCTAAGGCCCATCAGCCCATCTCCTTCACAAATCACCTCGGCTATAAATAGAGAACTTCACCTCCAGGTTTAAGGATGGCTCTTTGTTCTCTCACTTAATACACACACTTTTATCCTCAAAGCAAGTTCTTATTCTCACGCCGTAGGGTGGTTACAAGGAGAACCCCCTATTCTCCTCCTTGTAACAAGCTTCACGGTGTGTTGATTGTTTTGCAGGATCGACGTAGCTGTTATCGAGTTTTGAAGAAGATTAACCATATTTGGACGAGACACGAACTACACGCCAATCGTCGAATTAACATGGTGTTTCTTCAAATCCATAACTTATCTCTTCGGTGACTCCAGCTCATGCCTCTTCTGACAATGATGAAGCGAGGGAAACATTTGAGTATAGGGGGCTCAGTAGCGTACACCGGTCTCGTCAGTTGTACCTACCGCCAACTCAGCTGGAATACTTAGATCCGTAACCACTCCGAGCATGCAGACCATGGCATCGTATTTCATGGCGTGCACTCCTCGTTTCTTAATCAACCCAATGTACACCACACAACATCCGGTTTCATGACCACACCATCGTCTTTTCAGTCAACCATTCCATTCGTGGCTATAGGTCTCACCCCTGTGTACAATCAATCCGCCTCACAAAATGTATTTCCAACATACTATGGCCCACTTTGTGCCACTTTAGTTGTAACGTTGCTACCTGCATCGTTTTCTCAAGGGGTCACGCAAGTATCCACCCTGTCATTTACACCTTTCACACCAATAAGATATCAGTTTGTTACACCTTATGGTTTATTTGGAACCACATATGGTTATACGCATGCGCACGCTTCCTAATAACTAACCCATGGAGTCCACGCCATTTGCGACAACCTATGCATAAGGCTTGTCGCAAGAAGAGGAACAGAGGATGTTTGTTGCCTTTGAATGATTGGTGAGAGATTATAGGTTATCTGGTATGCGTACGCAACTTAATCCCAATGAAAACTCTCCTGTGATAGAAAACATGCAACATGTAAAAACGACTCAAGGAATCTGCAATCGGGCAGACCATCCAGTCCCCGATGGGTCAAAAGATTTTTCTTAGCCTTACAAGCCTGAAGTATTCATTGAGAAATCTAAATTTACGTCCGGCATAACGCATGCTGATTTCACTGAAAAAACAAACATGCCTTCAACAGTCAAAAGATACAATGGCAACACTGATCTAGATGACCATTTGAGTGTCTTCTTAACAGTAGGGAATATTATGTGATGGAACCTTTGTCACACCCCCAATCAATGGTAGAAACATCGAGGCGAGACGTAATAGATTGCTCAAAGACAACATAACACTAAATTTGCGACACTAAATTAAAATTTAAAATTTCATTTCACTAAATCAATCGTTACATTGTTCATGAAAATGGAAAATACGACAATTGAATTTTCAAAACTAACAATACTAAAACGCATAAATTAAAACTAGGTGAGTATCTAAATCCACCCTAAGTCTTTTCTTGCGAAATAAATAAAAGAGTTGGTTTATATTTAAAAGAACCAGTATTAACCCATGGACAATTATATGTTACACTATCAAGAGTAAAAACTAGAGACATAATAAAGCTATTTATATTTGAGCAAGGCGTCAAACCTACAAATCAAACAATTGTTGTATACAAGGAGATATTTAGGCATTTTTATATTGATTTTTTCGAAATGTATTGAAACTTATCTTCTCTTATTAGTTAGTGTAATTTGTCATCTCATTTATATTTCATATATTTATATAGAATTGTTAGGAGAGTATATATTACTTAATTGCCTACTTGAATTACGACTTTTATATCTTCTTTAATTAACAATATTTTTTCTTTCAAAACCTTATATATTCTTTAATTAACAATATTTTTTTCTTTCAAAACCAACTTGAATTACAACATTTATATTTTCTTTAATTAACAATAAGCAGCAAAGGGTAATTAATGTATAGGTCTCTCTAACAAAAATGGTTTTGGTTTCATTTTATTTTATTATTTGGAACTCTATCATACATATATACACATTATGGGCATTATTTGGAACAAAAGAACAAATTAATACACCACCTATAATCCGAAAAATGTAACGTGAACATGCCTCTTATGGATCCCTGCACCGTCACAAAGGACGTTTGATAACTACATTTTCAAAACTTCCGATCCATAATAAACATATTTTGACAGAATGTTACGAATTTCTTATTTATGGAAAAACCATACATAGAAATGAATTCAAAACGTATTTTTATAATCTCATTAAAACCATTATTAATTATACAACAATATAACGTATTCGTTATTTTACAATAAATGAGGTAACCCATGTTCTAACCTATATATTGACTCAAGAACTTTGAAGTTTACATAGAAAAAGAAAAATGGAATTTCATCCTAAAAAATGTGTTGAAGTTGTCTGGTGTCTCCTTCTTCTTATGATGCCAACTTCAGAAGCCAAATTCCCGAAAAATACGGTGCATGTTGAAAATTATCATCTTGACGGCCTAGTGGTTGGATGCGGAAGAGATAACGAACGATTTGATTTTAGACCGATTAACAATGGTGAAGAATACCTTCTTGAGTTTGATGACGATGTCCGATACTCTTGTGCCTTTAATTGGAGAAACAAGCATACAAAATTTCCTGTTTTTAATCAAACGCTTAGCAAGCTTTGCACAGGAGGCATTATTAAAGATTGTTGGTGGCGAGCCATGGAGAGCGAATTCGAATTTCTTGAAGAAGTTTGGGTTACTATGAATTACTGGTAAACTAAACTATTTGCCTATGTATGTATGTATGTATGTATGTAGTAAAAACAACGAAACTAAATAAAAAGTTCAAAAGTTTGATGGTTTTCTCTTATAAAATTCATCTGTTGAACACGTACCATTAACCAAAACCGAATCTGAAACCGGTTTATTCATCTCTACTAGTAGACTACTCCTATTTCTGGGTTGAAAGTTGGTTCATTGAACTATAACTACAAATTCTTATAAAAGATCTGCGCAGGCTCTTTTGTCTGCGTCGCGCAGACATTACCATCTGCAGACTGTTTGTTTTTCGGAAGACATTTCACTAAAAAAACGTCTGCGCAAGCTCTTTTTGGTGCAGACTTAGCCCAACCATTTCTAAGATCTTCTAAGGTCTGCAAAGGGTTAAACACCACCACCACCCACCACCGTCCATCACCCACCACCAACGAGCACCACCCACCACCACCGTCTACCACCAACGTCCACCACCACCACCCACCGTCCACCACCACCACTGTCCAACACCACCACGCACCACCACCGTCCGTACTCCACCACCAGTTTATTTTTGAAGTCTACATACGTTAAAAAACAAAAACCTTCTTCTTGCAGACTGCAGAGGTTTGGTCCACCTCTCCTTCTACAGATGTCTGCAGATTGCAGATGTGGTCTGTAGACTGCAGATATTTTACCTCTTAAAAAACAAATAGCACCTAAGTTTTTTTTAGTGGGGGTTAAAATTTTGGACTGAAGTGGCATGTTTCGGATATTTCAACGACGGAACAAGCTGGAAAAAAAATTGGACCAAAGGGGCAATTTCCGACAAACCACAAGGACGAAAATGACAATTTACTCAAATATTTAGTTTTTCATTTTTATCTTTTGTTTCTAACTAAACTTGTTCGCATCTTTAATTCTTCAAAAATGAATAAATTAAAGGTATGACCTCAAAAAGTCAAAACTTTCATTCTAACAGTTGTGTTTTCTATATGCATGTTATTATTCAAACAGTTGTGTTTACTACCTGGCCTAACACAAACTTCTGATTCATCTCATACAAATTATATAGTATTCTATACACACCAAGAACATAAATGCGTATACATACACACAGAATGCCATAAACATGTTTTCAAACGGTTGCAACTCACAAGATTCCACATGTACGGCATAATCCAACAGCCAACTTTCTCTGTTCAATCTCCAAAAGGACCAAAACTCCCTCGAGTTGTATTATTATTTCTTCAAACATTGGCCTCTCATCAGGATTCCGGTGCCAACATCTTTTTAGCAGCCTGCAAAATCAGACCTCTTAATTGTGACTGACTGCTATGTTTGTGCATAAACAACCCTGAATGTAGTAGAAACACACTTACTTTGACTTTTTTGGTCAAACATACAATTTTGACATTCATGTTAAACTTGACTTTTCTTAAGCAGTCAACACTAGTATATTTATTTCTATTCATATTGCTTATTATGGAAGAGTTCAATCTGGTTGTCTAACTACATATAAATTCTAAAAGATGCTTGGGAATATTTGATGTTGATAACAAGTTTGTATATTAAATATGATTTAAAAACTGTATTATTAAATTAATAACATACTTTTTTTTCAAATAAAACGATTAAGGAT